>CM057461.1:210443623-211011123 GCA_030035585.1 Dugong dugon
GGGGTGTGATGTGGGTTCTCAGTGCTTGCTCTGACTCTGGAGTCTGCCGTGATCCTTAGTGACCACTGGTCCACCCTGCTAAGTCAGCCATGCCTACTTTCAGTCTCGAACATTAGACTAATTTAGCTAATGGCCTGGGTCCATCAGGATTCACACAGGACAGTGACTCACTCTATCAGTAAAACACCTCCATCCCATCATTTTGCTGAACCCTGTCCCTTCTTTTTGCCATGGCATCATTCCCAGTTGGTCATGCATCTCTGCAGTGCAAACTCCTGATTCAAACTCTGATGGTTCACTTGCTATCAGAAAACAGGTGGCTGGATTTTACACTTCAAGCAAAACTGAACAAAAACCAGAAGCACATCTGCTCTGCTCTTTCCGTGTCCCCAAGAGGGAAAAAGATAAAGAGCCCCGTTGTGAAAATCCAGATGTTACTGATTTGGTGACTGACCTCCAGAAAATGAGGGCAGAAATATCCTTCTCACAGCTGTCAAAAAGAAGTCCCACTTGTGCCAACATGTTGCCATCTAAGGCAGGTGGCTAGCTGCTGCCTGGTTTCTGGTCACAGAGGGAACTGGGGATAAATTCATGGTGGCATGAGCCCCTGGAAACACGGCACTGAGACTGGAGGGCCACACGGCTCTTGCTTCTGAGGCTGTAGCCCCACCTGGTGTCCAAGTGGCTGAGCATGTGCGCTCTGCCACTGTCTCCGTCTCCTGTGACTGTGGAGACAAAGATTACCAACCGGGGGCTTAAACAACAGGCGTTTATTGTCTCTTAGCTCTGGTGGCCAGAAGTATGAAATCAGAGCGTCAGCAGGTCCATGCTCTCTCTGAAGGCTCTAGGGGAAGATCCTTTTGGTCTCTTCCAGCTTCTGGCTTCAGGCATTCCTTGGCTTGTGGCTGCATCTCTCCAGTCTTTGCTCTTTCATCACACGGCCATCTTCCCTCTGAGTGTTTCTCTCTGTCTTCATCTGGTGTTCTCCTCTCTGAATCTAAGGACGCCACTCAGGTTGGATTAGGATCCACCCTGCTCCAGTATGACCTCCTGTAAACTAATCATACCTGCAAAGACCCTACTTCCAAACAAGGTCACATTCACAAGTGCTGGAGGTTAGGATGTCAACATATCTTTTGGGGGTGATGCATAATTCAATCCGTAGCAGCTGCTCTTCAGACAGAAACAGACCTTGGTGAGAGCTTAACCCTTTCATACCATTCAGATGAGGAAAATGAGTCCAAGAGAAGCCACGTCTCCTTGTAAAGATCACTGATTTCCACTGAGGGCAGCCTTTTGGGGACAATGGTCAACTTTAGCCACTCCCTGACTCTCCCCTCAAACCTGGTGGATTCTCCCAGGCCCCTTTGTGGTCAGTCCTCGCCCACCCCCAGCTCCTGGCAGCCACTCATCTGTGTTCTGTCCTAGAAGTGGAAGTGTCTCAGGGAAATGCCATTCTCCACCGGGTTCCATTATTCTGGTCTAACTGACTCCCAGTGTGGAGTGTCCATTTTTCCTTCATCTTGAGGTTCCTGCAAGAACAACCCCCTACTCTGGGGCAATGCCTACAAACATCCAGCCTCACGGAGTGGGGAGACCTGGGGCAGTGTGAACCACAAGGCACAAGGACTGCAGTTAATGAATCAAATTGTTATTCTCCCAACCTGTAGGGGTGTAAAGCAGAGTGCCCACCAGCTAGCTTCATATAGCAGGACCTTGTCACTTGAGGAAGTGTGATGACAAAAGCCGCCCCATTATTGCCTCCGATGACGACAACACTCCTTTTACAACAGCCATAAGGTGCACATAACTGTGGTCTCAGTGTTGCTGATGGGGACACACTCCTTATAAACTTGACCTTGAACTCACTAGAATTAGCAGCACCTGATAGTCTAGATCCTCACACAGCCAAGGATCTGCCTAGTTAATCACAATGCTTCAGAATTTCCCTTCAACTGACATCTGCTGGTACTTTGCAGGGGTCCTGCATCCTGACTTTGCAGGTGTGATCATATTAGCCGTTAGTCTCATCATCCATGCAACACAGGACAACATCTGTGAGATGTCAGAAAGCCTTACACTACTGTGGAAATTGTGTATCCAGACAATAAAAGGGAATGCAACATGTCTTTGGAATGTGCAGCATCATTTAAGTGACAGCATATATGCTCCAGACAGTCATCCTAGCCACCATACACACAGAAACATGCATGTACACACGGGTACATACATATGTGCATGCACACAGAACCATGGCTCAGTACATGTCTGTACACAGACATGTGTACATGAGCACATGCACAAAGACACACCATCCTAGAGGTACTCAATCCCTCCCAATTTTTTGTTTTGTTTTGTTTTAATGAGAAGGACAACCGTTACTGAGACACAGCACCTCTTGATTTAAGTCTGGCAGTGGACCCACAGGAGGAGCCTTCTGGGTGGGTAAACCATAGCCTCGTTCTATGACTGTTGCAATGTGTTACGTGGAGTGCAGAGGACGGTTCCACAGCACAGACGCATCTTCTGATTTCAAGAGCATCAGACAGCACCGAGTAGGAGGTGGGCACATGCCATCCTCAGCAGAGAGCCCCACGAGTGATGAAGAGGAAGCCGTGTGCTTGCCTCCAGGGTCCAGTTCTGTGGGTTCCTCCTGGACTTCCCTACCCACGTTTTATTGGTCTCAGAGCTGCTCTATCTGATGGAGTCTGTGATGTCTCATCAACGCCTCACACCCTGGCTGTGCGTGGGGCTCATGCTGACATGCTTCCTACAAGCCGTGCTGTGCTGTGGCTGCACCCCGAGTCCTCCAGGCAGCTATGCGTCCCTGTCACAGCATGCCTCCCTGCTTGGAGGACCTGCTGACTCACTTCTGGTCAGATCACCAGAAAGCAAAAGCAGTCTGATTTTATGTTTAGTATTGAGGGGATGGAAAATCAAAAATCCTCCTGAGGATTTTGTAAGCTATTCCAAAGCCATCATAACAATTCTATCATAAACTATTCTTTTCACAGGGAAATTGCATTCCTAACAGGATGTCTTAGTATCCAGTGGCTGTTGTAACAGAGGACCACAAAGTACGTTGCGTAAAACAACCGAACTTTGTTCTCTCGCGTTTCAGAAGGCCAGAGTCTGAAATCAGTTATCAGCAGTGTCATGCTCCCTCGGAAGGCGCTAGGGAAGAATTGGTTCCATGCCTTTCTCGTAGCCCCTGGTGGTTGCCGGCAACCCTTGGTCTGTAGACACATCAGTCTCTTCCACTGTATTCACATGGTTGTCTTCCCTCTGTGGGTGTCTGTGTGTCTCCAAAGATCCTTCTTCTTAGAAGGACATCAGTCATTATTAGATTTAGGGACCACACTACTCCATTGTGACTTCATCTTGAACACATCCGAAAAGACCCTATTTCCAAGTAAGGTCACATTCAGTTTCTGAGTAGACATAAGTTTGGTGGTACACTATTCAACCCAGTACACAGGGGGACAAATTAAAATATGAATAAATAGCCATATCTACCCATTTTAAGGACTAAGTTCGGCCTGACCCAAGACATATGTTTTCAATCGCCTCATCTGCATGTGAAAGCTGGACAATGAATAAGGAAGACTGAAGAAGAATTGATGCCTTTGAATTATGATGTTGGTGAAGAATATTGAATGTACCATGGACCGCCAGAAGAATGGACAAATCTGTCTTGGAAGAAGTACAGCCAGAATGCTCCTTAGAAGCCAGGATGGCGAAACTTCATCTCACATACTTTGGACATGTTATCAGGAGGGGCCAGTCCCTGGAGAAGGACATCATGCTTGGTAAAGTAGAGGGTCATCAAAAAAGAGGAATAACCTCAAAAAGATGGATTGAAGGTCCTCAAGGTCAAGAAGGGAGAGTGTTGACATGCCATGGGGTCGTTAACCAATGTCCTAAAACAATATGTGTACTGACTGTTTAATGAGAAACTATTTGTTCTGTAAACCTTCATCTAAAGTACAATAAAAATTAAAAAAAAAAAAAAGAAAAAGAAGTTGGCTTGACGCAGTGGCTCCAACAACGGGCTCAACCTTAGCAATGATCATGGGGTTGGCGCAGGACCAGGCAGTGTTTTGTCGTGCTGTACGTTGGGTCACTATGAGTCAGAACCGACTCGACAGCACCTAACAACAACAAACACCCTACATTACTTGTTGTTCGTTCTGTTTTTCTGGGCATTTCCTCTAAACTTAGCGGCGTTGAACATTTACAGGAAGCACTTCTGTCTGGCAACTGTAAGTGATGAGCCACCTGTCACTGCTATACGACCTCAGCAGAGGAACAGCGTCACTGAAGGTGTCCCATCTGCTATGGCAAGAACATCAGGTTAGCACAGGTGAGGTGCGAGAGGTAAGATACAGGTGTGGACATGTCATGTAGCTGTGGCTACAGCTACAGACACAGGCACAGTGGTTATGGATGAGAAAACCCGAATCTCCACAGGAAGTAAATAGTTCTGAAGCAAATGAATGCCTATGTTCGCACCCACTTAAGTGAATATTCTTTTGAATTTCACACTCATTAATCCAATCAGTTAAGTCCTAAAACCTTTTTGTTTTAGAATTTAATAGGCAAAATGTTATTATTAAATGTTCCACAGAACACATATATGCAAATGACAATTATTTTTGTTTGAACTTTTTTAAAAAGAATTATGCCAAATACTTTTATTGAATAATTAACGTTATCCTAATAAAGCTGCCAACCAAGTAGATTCCTACCTTCATGTTTAATAAGAGTGTTCAAGTTGAACTCAAGTAAAACATTTTAACTCACCAGTTATGTTACAAAATACCAGGAAGGGCTCCAGGGGGCCGCTGCCGTCGGGGTCGACGTGGTAGAACCCAGAGGAGTAGCCCTTGTGCTTGTAGGCCTCGCACGACTGCTCATAGAGGGCTGAAAGAAACATCTCCCGTGGGAAAGGGACCGGAGCAGAGTGCAGCTCTCAGCATTTTAGTTAGGAGACACAGGGAAGACCAAGTTTGGTGTTACAGTATATATTTACCCACCCGGAGAAAATGTGGCCACATCCAAAATATAAAATTATTTTTAAATTAATGTGTATAGAATTATATTTAACTTGATGGAAGAAACAAGTGTTGAAATTATTTTAAAATATTTTGAATCCACTAAAGGTGAATAAAATCACCTCGTCTAATGGGAAATTTGGTTTTCTGTTATATTGTGTGTTACAAGGAAGTAGATTAAAGGAGTGTTTGTATGTTAAGGCATTTTTACAAGTGTGATTTGTTATCAGAGGCCCTGGGTGGTGGAAATGGTCAACGTGCTTAGCTGCTAACCGGAAGGATGGAGGGTCAAGCCTACCCAGAGGTGTCTCAGAAGAAAGGCCTGATAATCTACTTCCAAAAAATCATCCATTGAAAACCTTAAGGAGCACAGTTCTACTCTGACGTACGTGGGATCATCATGAGTCAGAGTCAACTCCACGGCAACTGATTTTAATGTGTTATCTTTATTTAGTGGCACATACTACTTGAATAAGTAAACCTTTATATACATATATATATAACTCATTGCTGTCGAGTCAATTCTGACTCATAGTGACCCCATAGGACAGAGTAGAACTGTTCCATTGGGTTTTCAAGGAATGGCTGGTGGATTGGAATTGCTGACCTTTTGATTATATTTAAATTATCCCACATCTTCTTCTCTTTCCCAAACTCTGAATTAAAAGTTAAGCCATAATGACTTCAGTTTTGGTCTGTCCATCTGGCCTCATTTCTCAGAATAGCCTCACTGTTCAATTACTCTGGGTCCCCAAACCTTCAATGCCCTATGCTTTGCCTGCTAAGAACCACAGTAAAGCCAACTCCATTGTTAGCTCAGTTGTGTCACAGTTGAAAGATCCATTTATTTATCTTCTGAGTGTTTTCTCAGAGTTCTTAGAATTATATTTATTTATTTAGAGTTGCTGATGGTAGTTATACAAGGATAATTAACCCATCAGAGCACCCTCCGGAGCCATTTGCTTTATGTAGGATTCTATGCCAGGTGGGATGGAGAAGACAGAGGTAGAAGATGCAGACCTGGGACAGTCTCCTGCCCACTGCTCAGGCTCTGGTCTCCAGATCTCACCGACTCTACAACGAGGCATGGTGTGGAGACAGGCCTTTCTCCTCACCCTTCTCACCTGGCCCTCCTGTAAGTAATAGGGAGTGGGCAGAGTCCCTCTGGTGACATGGTGGAGGACAAAAGTGGGTACAGCCTGAGCCTGCCCTGTTTGCCCCCTCCCGTTGCCTGCACAGAGACCGCTAAGCCCCTCTATGAATCTCTAGGGCTGGGATTCTAGCTTCTGGTCCCAACTCCTCCCCAAGACCCACACAGTGAGACCTTAGATAAATCACTATACTCCCCGAAATCCAAGCCCCACCGTCAGGAAGGGCATCATAACAAACCTGCCCCAAAATCCTCCTGTAAATTTCATAAGGATTAAATTAGACAAAAAGTGCAAACATTACACCAAGTTATTGGTTCTAGGGCGGTGGCTTTGACCCTCAAGGACACTTGGCAATGTCTGGAGACATTTTTGATCATCACAACTGAATGTGAGTATAGTGCTATTGGAATCTAGTGGGTGGAGGCCACGGATGCTGCTAAACACCCTGCAATGCACGGGGCAGCCCTCACAACAGTTACTGGGCCTCAAACGTCAGTAATGTTGAGGTTGACAAACCTTGCATCAGGGTGAATAATGACAGGAGAGGGTAAGTTACAGCACCGTCTCTGTTTCCTCAGCAGTAAAATGGGAATTTTAGTAGCACCTAAGTCCTAGGGCTGCTGTACAGGTTGAATTTGTGAATACAGACAAGGCATTAGAACGGGGCTTGTCTTGTAAGAAGTCCTTAATACATAGGAACAATTCTCATCATCATCACCATCATCATCACCACCACCACCATTATTATCATAGCCATCATCATCATTAGCACCATCATCATCACCACCACTACCATCATCATCATAGCCATCATCACCACCACCACCATCACCAACACCACCACCACCATCATCACCATCACCATCATCATCACCACCACCATCACCATCACCACCATCATTATCACCACCATCACCATCACCATCACCACCACCATCATCACCACCACCATCACCACCATTGCCATCACAATCATAACCATCATCATCACCATCATCACCACCACCATCACCATCACCACCACCATCATCACCATCACCATCATCATCACCATCACCACCATTATTATCATAGCCATCATCATCATTAGCACCATCATCATCACCACCACCACCATCATCATCATAGCCATCATCACCACCACCACCATCACCACCATCATCACCACCACCACCATCATCACCATCACCGTCACCATCATCATCACCACCACCATCACCATCATCACCACCACCACCACCACCATCACCATCACCACCATTGCCATCACAATCATAACCATCATCATCACAATCATCACCACTACCACCACCACCATCACCATCATCACCACCACCATCACCACCATCATCAACACCATCACCACCACCACCACCATCATCATCACCATCACCATCATCATCACCACCATTGCCATCACAATCATAACCATCATCACAATCATCACCACCACCATCACCATCATCACCACCACCACCATCACCACCATCATCAACACCACCACCACCATCATCACCATCACCACCACCATCACCACCACTGCCATCACAATCATAACCATCATCACAATCATCACCATCATCATCACAATCATCACTACCATCACCATCATCACCACCATCATCACCACCACCATCACCACCACCATCACCATCATCACCACCACCATCACCATCATCACCACCACCACCACCACCACCACCATCACCACCACCACCACCATCATCACCATCACCACCACCACCACCATCATCACCATCACCACCATTGCCATCACAATCATAACCATCATCACAATCATCACCACCACCATCATCACCACCACCACCATTATCATGCCATCATCATTAGCACTGTCATCATCACCACCACCATCATCACCACCACCACCATCATCACCATCACCATCACCACCACCATCACCATCATCATCACCATCACATCATCACCACCACCACCATCATCATCACCGTCATCACCATCACCATCACCATCATCACCACCACCATCACCACCATCATCACCACCACCACCATCACCATCACCATCATCACCATCATCATCATCACCATCACCATCATCACCACCATTGCCATCACAATCATAACCATCATCATCACAATCATCACCACCACCATCACCATCATCACCACCATCACCACCACCATCATCTTCATTATCATCATCACCATCACCATCATCATCACCACCATGGCCATCACAATCATAACCATCATCATCACCATCATCACCACCATCATCATCATCACCACCACCATTACCGAATGCCAAGGTTGGAAGGGGGCCCCCTCTCTGAAATCTGAATCTCCATAGCACTTGGGCCCTTCCTGCCAGGGCTTCTCCTGAGGATCTATTCAATTTTGTGAACATTAAATAACCTGTTGATAATCATATTTCCACCTTATGTTGACAGGAAGCTCAGAACCAAAATTGCTGTCCAACTCAAAAAACTAAATGAGATTATAATCGGCATGCTTGACTTTGTTTCATTTTTCTTTTTGATTGTGTTTGATTTGTTTATACGTATTTTCCCGTTGTCTGTTGTCTCCTTCTTTCCTACCAGTTTTGATATTTCTGTAAGTGACTTAAACCAGAACTCCATCGGACGCTGGAATGCGTGTTTGTTTACCAAATCGTGGTTGCACATATAGAGACATGTGCACTCATCCTAATGAGAAGGAACATGGAGCCCCTGGAGGTCAGAACAGACAGACAAGGCAGGCAGCAGAACGAGGCTTACAGTGGTGGCATGTGGCGCCTGTGTAGCCCGTGCTGCTGCAGTTGCAGTAGAAGGTGTTCCAGGTCTGGGAGCACTTGCCGCCATGCTCGCAGTAGTTGGGCAAACACCTGAAAGAAGGAGCAGAGACTGTCTTTGTCCACACTGGGTCATCACACATACAGGTCATGTGAGCTGAAAGTGTGTGAGTGCCATGCAGGATGACAGCAGTCACATACACAACTAATTCAAAGTGATTATTGACACTATAAATTAAGTTCCTACTCCTAACAAGGAATCTCTGGGTAGTGCAAATGGTTAACGAGCTCCGCTGTTAACCGAAAGGTTGGGGGTTCTAGTCCACCTAGAGGCACCTTGAAAGAAAGGCTGGCAATCTACTTCTGAAAAATCAGCCACTGAAAACCCTATGGAGTACAGTTCTACTCTGACAGACATGGAGTTGCCATGAGTTGGAATCGATATGAGGTCAACTGATATGATTTACCACTAATGCTGAATTCTGAATTAATACACATCTGTCAGGCTCAACTGATCATCATACATGTATGACAGCTGAACTTGTGTCTCTTCTTTATATTGGAGAACTATTTTTACCTATCAAAGTAACACTATTTACTTTATATGTCCAGAATAGCAATTGCTTCTATAAAATAATAGTGACACTTTATCATGTTGAATTACCCCACTATTTAAATTTCTAAAGGAAGGAATGAAAGTGAAGGGAAGAGACCAAGTGGAGAAATCCAAAAGGAAAGAGAGAGAGAGGGGCAGGCAGAGAAATCGTTGTTACATGTCACCACTGGGCCAGGAGTCTAGAGGATCATTTGTTCTGGGCCCACATGTCATCGTTCCAATTCTTTCTCTGTTTAGGATTTAGAATACAAAGCCTTTTGGGACCAAAGCTTTATGTACATTGTGTTTTCCTGAAAAGAATCAATAAATCGGCAAAAGCTCAAGTAAACCCAAGACCCATCTTTGCATGATGGATATTTCGCCATCTGCTTAATTAAAATTAAGAATGGGACACTAGAAATTCCACTTACAGGACTTTTGGAATTTCAATTGACCATAGTCTTCCTGATTTTCTTGATTTTAAAAAGCAAATGTTCACTATCAAATAAACTATCTAAAAGAATACAAAAAAGAAAGTAAAAATCATCTGAAATCTTAGCACATAAAATAACCGCTACAATCTATATAAGCATATAAATTTGAATTATACATGATGTTTTGCCACATTCTTATCAATGAATCAATAGTATATCGTGTGCATCTCCATGACAACAAATTTATATTAACACGTTTTATGGTTCATAGAAATCCATTAACATAGTTACCATTTATTTTAAATGTTACACACACATATATATATATAAAAAGTTATACATATATATATTTATATGATGAGGAGAGTTCACAAAATACTAAAATCAGTGGCAAAAACAATAAAACTAGTGATTAATCAGATACACAAATGGCAAGCCCGGTGTTTTTTTTTTTTAACAGACATTAAAGAGAATGTTTTTAGCATGTGAAAAACTAAGTTACTTTGTGTAGAAAATTGATGATGAAGTCTTTCATTTCTATGGTAAATGCTGTGTTCTAATGGACCTACATTTCCTAGCCCATATGCCTTCTATCCAAATGTTGTCATTTGAAGGAAGCTATTTTATACAATTATAGATAAAATTTTCTTACTTTTTAAAATTAGAAATATAGCTATTCTATTTCCTGTGTGACAGCACTGAGGGAGAGAGAGAGAAAAAGGAAAGAGATGGGAGAAAAGAGAGGGGAGAGAGAGAAACAACTTCATAACTATTAGCTTACCAACTGTGTGTTTCTCTGTAATCTGCTATCAACATTTCACATAAAGAGTGTCAGAGTGCAGCAGAATGCCATCCTTACCTGTCAAGAATGCCACAGGTGTCCACCTGGAGGTCGCTGAAGTTCCCCAGTGATCCCTGCTGCACTGCAGTCAGGTCCACCTCTCGGGCATTGATGGAGATGTCTCTCAGACACCCCTGGAACCCAGCGAGGGCCAGCGCACAGTCAGACCCAGAGCTGAGAGGGTAGCACCCTGATCGTCAGGTGCACAGACATAAGAGAAAGATGGTAATCAGGACACAGTGCTTCACAACATACTGGCACGAAAGGCAGCTTGACCCCTCTGCTTACAGAAACCTGAGACTTAAATTTCCATTATATTTTTGAGAAGGTCTTCCTGTTCATTTGGGAGGGGAGGAGAATAAAAGTTAGATAGGCAGAGAGTAAAATAGCATTGGAGTCAGGAATATGAAAAAGATGAAGCTATGTAACGATATAAAATTCAACAGAAGGTGAAGCATGATCTTTTTGAAAGCACACTAAAAAAAAGGAACTTCTTTTAGCATTATGCATAAGTGGAAAAAAATTAAAATGTACATGGATTTCAAGTTAGAGATGATGTAACAAATATTATTATTATATGCACAATAGTCATCACTCTGTAATACGTTCTCTTCCCAATGAGCTATGTTAATATGGCAAATACAAATATACATTCATACCAAGCCTTCATAAGGCATGCTGGAGTGCCATATACTAGCCACACAGCAACTTTGAAGTTTCAAATTTAAAGTTATCTCAAAACATCTGGTCAGACTCTGAAGGATTTCATTTATTGTTTTCTTATTTTAAGGGTAATACACACAGTCCAAATGGTTAACTATACGGAAGGTTGATGGTTAACTATCTACTGAAGGATGGCATGCATGTTATACATTTGATTGATCTTTATAGGTGAGATCTACTTACCTTTCCATCATTTAATATGTTGGGACTGAAAGGATATTAATTCAATAAAAAATCTGAGCAACCATTATATGCTAGAAACAGTAACAGCTCTACTAATCTCCTTTTCTCATAAAACATATTCTTTAACTCAACCAAAATAAAATAAATTCTGAAATTTAGACAAAAGTGGTGACAGCAGCCACAAAGAATAGCCTTGCAGCTTCACAGAGAAACCCATCAGCTGCAACTCAGCTAGCTGCCTTTGATTATGAGAAAAGCCAATTCTGATTTGCTTGAGTTTATCCGAGACTATTGAGGGAGACAGGAAGGTCAGCTCCTTTGAGGATGGAGGGTGAATCGTTACTAGGGGGTCTTTGTACCAGATTCACTGAGCTGGTAACCTTCAGGAGAGTAGGGTTCAAGTTCATTGCGCATGATGCCCCAACCCATAGCAAGAGTGTGAAATCGAAAGACAGGAAGACCCCACTGGGGGTTTAAGGGAATCTGACATCAGGTATCCTTTATGAAGTCCAATGGAACAAATGCAGACAGCTGTGCTGACTGCAGTGCAGCCACGTGAAGAACACTTCACAAAGAAACCTGGTCTGAGGAAAAAGTGAAAAGCGAACCAATAATAGCAGGACTCTGCTGTGACAGGTGCAGAATGCTGCTACCTCGTATGGGACCACTTTCACTGTAATGAGACTACTTGAGACCCAGCATGAGGCCAGAATATACCCACCACCATTGTGACCATCAGCCTTAAAAGCCAGCTGACAAATTACTCCCTTGTTAGAGGACCTTTACAAAAATATTTTCCCGACTCAAGAGTGGTGCCTGGAAACTCTTAGTTGAACATGTAGCAGAGAAAGAAGGATAAAAAAGTCTCAGAATGTGGGATACTGGATAATATACAGGATTTGATAAATGAGATCCTACTAATAAAGGGACTCTCACTTCCTTACTCAACACATTTCTAGAGGGACTCGACAAAAAATTTGAGTTGGCAGAAGAAACATGAAACTTGAAGATAAATCAAAATATTCCAATCTGATTAATTAAGGAAAAAAAAAAAAAAGGTAGAACGAGCAGAGGCTCAGAGACTTGTGAAGCTACATCAGCTGCACCAGCAAATCAGAAATGGGAGTCCCACAAGGACAGGCGTGCAGGAGACAGAAGAATGCCCCTTCCCAAATGTCCGTGCCCTCATCCCTAGAACCTGTGAATATGTTACGTTACCGGGCAAAAAAGAGTGAATGTTCCAGATGGAATTAAGTCTGCTAATTGGCTGACCTTGAGATGGGGAGATTATCATGGATTATTTGGGTGGGCCCAATCTAATTTAATCTACATCTCACATACTTTGGACATGTTATCAGGAGGGATCAGTCCCTGGAGAAGGACATTATGCTTGGTAAAGTAGAGGATCAGCGAAAAAGAGGAAGACACTCAACAAGATGGATTGACACAGTGGCTGCAACAATGGGCTCAAACATAGCAATGATTGTGAGGATGGCGCAGGACCAGGCAGTGTTTCATTCTATTGTACACAGGGTCGCTATGAGGCGGAAGCGACTCGACGGCACCTAACAACAGCAATCTAATCACGTAGGTCCTTAAAAGTGAAGATGCCTTCCTTACTATGGTCAGAGGGAGATGTGACAAAGGAATAAGGGTCAGAGAAATGTGCCTTTGCTGGCTTTGAAGGTAGATAAGGGGGGTCATGAGCCAGGGAATTCAGGCAGCCTCTAGAATCTGGAAAAGGCCAGGACACAGATTCCCCCCAGAGCCTCCAGAAAGGAACATGGACCTGCCAACATCTTGATTTTAGCCCAGTGGAACCCACTACAGACATCTGATTTTCAAAAGTATAATATAGTAAATCTGTGTTCATTTAAGCAACTAAGTTTGTGGTCATTTGTTATGGAAGAAATAGAAAATTAATAGAGAGAGATAGAAAGGGGCAGAAAATTTTGAAAAAATGACTTAAAACTTCCCAAATTTCATGAAAAACATTAATCCACAGATCCAAGAAGCTCAGTGTCTTAGTTATCTAGAACTGCACTACAGAAATACCACAGGTGGATGGCTTTAACAAAAAGTTTATTCTCTCACAGTGCAGAAGTCCGTATTCAGGGCACCAGCTCTAGGGGAAGGTTCTCTCTCTGTGTCAGCTCTGGGGGTAGGTCCTTGTCTTAGTCATCTAGTGCTGCTCTAAAAGAAATACCACAGGTGGATGGCTTTAACAAAGAGAAATTTATTCTCTCATGGTGTAGAAGTCCATATGCAGGGTGCCAGCTCTAGGGGAAGGTTCTCTCTGTGTCGGCTCTGGGGTAAGGTCTTTGTCTTAGTCATCCAGTGCTGCTCTAACAGAAATACCAGGTGGATGGCTTTAACAAAGAGAAGTTTATTTTCTCCTAGTCTAGGAAGCTAGAATTTCAAATTCAGGGTGTCAGCTCCAGGCGAAGGCTTTCTCTCTCTGTCGGCTCTGAAGGAAGGTCCTTCTTGTCAATCTCCCCCTGGACTAGGAGCTTCTCTGTGCAATAACCTCAGGTCCAAAGGATACGCTCTGCTCCTGGCACTGCTCTTTTCGTGGTATGAGGTGCCCAACTCTCTGCTTGCTTCCCTTTCCTTTTATCTCTTGTAAGATAAAAGGTGGTGCAGGGCACACCCCAGGGAAACTCCTTTTACATTGGATCAGGGATGTGACCTTAGTAAGGGTGTTACAATCCCACCCTAATCCTCTTTAACATAAAATTACAATCACAAAACGGAGGACAACCACACAATACTGGAAATCATGGTGTAACCAAGGTGACCCATATTTTTGGGGGGACATAATTCAATCCATGACACTCAGCAAACTGCAAGTAAAATAATCGCAAAGAGAGCCACAGCTAAACACATTATACTCAAACATTTGAAAGACAAAGGCAAAAGGAAAATCTTGAAAGCAGCAAGAGAAAAACGACACAGTCCATTCATGGAAGCATCGAAGAATTAATGGCTGACTTCTTTTCTGAAATAATGGAGGACAGAAAGCAGTGGTTGAATATATTCAAAGTGCTGGTAGAAAAATTGTCGAAAAAGAATTCTGTATTCAGGAAAACAACCCCTCAAAAATGAAGGCAAAATAAAACTCCCCAGAAAAATAAAGACTGAGAGAATGTGTTGCTAGCAAATATACCTTAGAAGAGATACTAAAGGAAGTCCTTCAGGGTGGGAGGAAACCAAACAGTAACTCCAATTCACATGAAGAAATGAAGAGTACTAGAAAAGGCAACTATATGGGTGAATATTTTAGACTGTATAAATATCTTTCTTTTTCCTTCTCTTAACTGATTTCAGTGGTATAAGACTGCATAAAGCGATATTTATTAAATGGCATTCCGGGAATTATAACATAAAAACATGCAGTATATATGCCAATAATAGCTAAAAGAGAGGAGAGAAATGGGGCAACATTGGAGCAAAAGCTTATATTTTACCAGAATTAAATTGTTATTAATATGAATTAGAATGTGATAAATTAAAATGCACATTATAATCCCTAATACAGTCGCTAAGAAAATAACTCAAAAAAAAAAAAAAAGACCAAAGAATAGAAATGGTACAGAGAAAAGAGAGGAACAAAAAATACTTCAGAAGTATAGAAAACATGTAATAAAATGGCATACACACACACTATGGATGACCTTCAAAATCATTATGCTAAGTGAAAGAAGCTAGACACAAGAGATGACCTAGTGAATGATTCTACTTATATAAAATGTTCAAAAAAGGAAAATCTATAAAGTCATAAAGAAGATTACTGGTTGCCTGGGTTTGGGGGTAGAAGTAGGATTTGACTTCACATGGACAAGAGGGATAATTTTGGAGTAATGGAAATATTCTAAAACTGGATTGTGGTGATGGGTGCATGGCCTTATAAACTTACTAAATATCACTGACTTATATACACTTAAGATGGGTGAATTTTATGTAAATTATACCTCAGTAAAGCTGCTTTTGTAAAAAGTAAAGTTTTCATGTTTGCTGAAGTCTTGGGGAATCAGGCATCCATAATATACTAGAGAAAATCACGACTGCTCCTGCATGCAGGGGAGTCCAGATACCCTGGCCCCTTCACTCACCTCCAAAGTAATAGGTCTCCCCTGAATAAATACCCATAGGAACGACCGCATGAGCAGTGGGGGCCATGTTGTTGTCCACCATCAAGCTCAGGTGATTCCTCTTGGCCGTGAAGGAGACGGAATGCCACTGCCCATCACTCAGTCCAGCACCTGGCGAGCCAACGTCAGGTAAAAGAGAGACAGGCTTCCATTAACCACAAGCCTGGGAAGTGCTGGAGAAGAGTGATTAAATCATGCAATGAGACCAACAAGTGCAGAAACCCGAACAAAGTGTGTGGAGGGAACCCATCCCATTCATGCGAAAGATGTGTTGTCCACCTCCATTCACAGCAAGCCCTGGGTGGTCTGAACATCTAAGGGGTCCCATCATCTGACCCAGCACACCTCCCAGCTCCCATTCGTGTCACTGAACTTTGGGGGGAAGATACAGAAGTACCATTATTGCCCAAAATCCCAGGATATATTAAAACATGTCTTTCTATATATCACTATTGATAATATATCTATACTCTTCATCTAGACAGATTCCCTAATAATACGTAGATGCTTAGAAGAACATCAATAAAATGTAAGATTCACAAGAGATTATGCGTGCACACGTGTGTTTGTGTGTATGTGTGTACGGACACACACAAAACTTACCAGATAGATAGGAAATGTGCCTAACATAAATGGTGATTTTTAGATGAGGGGGATTACAGTGATTTTCATTCGTTTTCACTTTGCTGTATTTTCCAGATTTGCTACAAAGGACATGAGCTGTTGCTGCAATCAGAAAACAAAGTGTTCTTGTTGGTCTTAGAGATTGTGTTGGTCCCTCAAAAGCAGTCATCATCTTGTGGATCTGTGTGAAGTGATACCCTGTTCTTCCTTTAGAAGGAGTGAGATTAAGTCACTGGAGGGCGGGTATCGGCCACATGACCTTCACCTCTCTCACGTAGATGTACTCAGGTTCTACACTGAGTGAAAAATGAACATGGTATCACCTTGCAGATAAAGTTAGTACTCGCTGGTGGCACAGTGGTTAAGAGCTGCAGTTCTTAACCAAAAAGTCAGCAGTTCGAATCCACCAGCAGCTCCTTGGAAAACCTATGGGGCAGTTCTGCTCCGTCCTGTAGGGTCGCTATGAGTTGGAATCAACTTGACAGCAATGGCTTTTGTCCTCAGTTGCCCAGGAGACCCAGAAGGGCAGCACTGGCTCTGGTTTCCATTCCCCTTAGCTGTCCTACACCTGGGGATGTTTCCCAGTACCGGGTTCAGGCAGGGTGGTGCCAAACCCTGGCCATGTGGACAGGTTCAGAGTAACAGAAACCCAGCCCTGGGTGCTCACAGCTCACTGTTTACAACATATCAGTGAAGAGGAAAAAAGGAGGTTTTCAAAGACTCGGTATGGCTTTGCTTCTGAAAGATAATAGGAAAGAGGTCGAAACACAGTGTGATGGATTTAGGTTTAATCTTTAGATCCCATTTTCCTACAGAAAGAGTTTATTTTGAAATACGTCACCAGAAAGAGTCCCGGGGCCCCAGGTAGTAGGAAGATGCACTGAAGTAATCCAAAGGTTCCTTCCAGAATGTTCATTCCTCATCATGTCCCACTAGAAGTCCATGGCCTCTGCTCCTCTCTCCAGGAAGCATCTCAGAACCTGAATCTTCCCTGTACAAGGTTTCACTCCCTCTTTCTATCCCGAGTTTGCTTCTGCTGTCAGTCTGCACGCCTGTCCTCTGTGTGTGCAGGAATCACTTGAGATGTTGTTAAAATGCAGATTCTTGTCGAGCAGGTCTGGGGTGGTCTAAGATCTGCGGTTTCCAACAAGCTCCCAGCGGGTGCTGATGCTGCTGGCCACTGGACCACAGTCTGAATAGTGGGGCTGGGCAACTGCTGGTCAGACCTACCTCCAGACAAGTCTCTGCAGGGAGGGAACACTTCGAATGAAAGTCCCAGCAGAGTAACTAAGGGCGCCTGTGTGATCTGACACAAATAATCCAGGGGCTGAGGCAGGAGAAGACTGAAATGACAGCTCCTCCTGGGTGGGGATGGCACTGCTGGTGTCTGACCCAGGGAACCATGGTGGGCATATTTCAAACGCGATGATCCTGCCTCTGTCTGGCTATTGTTGCTCCTGGGTGGGATGAACTTGTCCATATTCCTGGTTCTCCCCAGAGGCCAAAGGGGGTTCACTCAGACGTCTGCACTGACAGGGCAGGGATTGCAATGAGGGTGTACAGTTGGACAGAGCTAACTCTGCTGAGAGGGGTGTGGCTGCCTAAAGGGGGCAGGGTGTCCCCAGTGTTACCAGATTCCCAAATTCTTCATTAGAGCCAGACATCTAGGTTCTGTTGTCAGTTTTCCTGATTTCTAATTGTTGGCTATTGTTTGAAAAAGAAAATGAAAAATATCCATACGTCTATCCAGCCCAAAGATAGCTGAGAGGCAGGATTGCCAGGCTTTGGAAACTTGAAAATCAACATGGAAGTAGCTAGAAAAGGCATTTAGCTAAGCCATTTAATACTTTAATAACATTGGAATTATAAGTGGGTTGTTCTTTAGACCCCACTATCATCTGACTGGTTTCTGGTTTGATCTTCATAAGGGTGACAAAGATTGACAAAATATTTGTGGCATGAAGAATTATCTTGGATCCCTAATTAGCTAGAATAATATTTTAAAACAATTTAAAATGGCAGTTTGCAAAGTTGTATATTATGTTGAAAACTTTGCCTTCTAATTTAAACATTTATACAAATTGTAACTCAATTCAGCTCCACGTTCAACACAGTTTAACTTTTATTCCATATAAGAATCTCAGTTCTTATCAGATTACCAGTTTAAATCTCTAACAGCCAAGAAAAAGATAAACCACTCTTATTTAATGGGAGAACATAATTTATTATGATAATAATTCATAAGTAAAAAGTTACTCTCATTAAAGAGCCACCGTGTTGACTTCTCATAACTGTGCTTACAGTAGCACTTTAATTATCATATCTTGAGGATGTGAACTGTAGGTCGAAATTTCTTGCCTATAGCAGTACAAATGTGTCAAATCATTCATACTTTAATTAGTTGATCAGCAAATACAACATTGACATGCTTCACTAACTCTAGCAATACATAAAAATTTCATAACAAACAGGAAAAATAAAAGGCAGCAATCATTAGTTTTGTTTAAGAAAAGAACCAGAGGTATTTTATCCCAGGTAAATACTTTTTTTCTATCTTCACATTCACGAATAATCTTCCTCTTATTAATTATGAATATATCCATATTAAATAATCTGAGGAGTCCCTGGGTGGTGCAAATGGTTAATGTGCTCAGCTGTTAACTGAAAAGTTGGAGGTTTGAGTCCACCCAGAGGCACCTCAGAAGAAAGGCATGGCGATCTACTTCTGAAAAATCAGCCACTGAAAATCCTATGGAGTACAGTTCTACTCTGACAGACATGGGGTTGCCTTGAGTCGGAGTCAACTCAAAGGCAACAGGCTTACTGGTTTAAGTAATCAGACGTTGTATTGGTTATCTATTGGTACATAACAAGTTACCCCCAAATTAGGTGGCTGTAAAAAACATGTCTGATCACAGTGTCTATGGGTCAGGATCTGGATGTGACCTTGCTGAGCGCTCTGTCCTGAGGTAGCTCATGGAGCTGCAATCACGGAACTGGGGACGTGGGCTCATCACCAGTCTCACTCAGGTGGTTGCTGGCAGGACTCAGCTCCTTGCGGGCTGGTGGACTGAGGCCTCAGGTTCTTGCTGGCTATGAGCTAGGGGGCTGCCTTTAGTCTGTGCCACGTGGACCTTTCCATAGAGTGTCTCACAACATGGCCACTGGCTTCCCTCAGAGCAAGAGCGGAGGGATGAGAGAGCATGCTCGTGAGGGAAGCCACTGTCTCTCTGTGTCCTAATCTCTGAACTTGCAATCCATCACTGTGCCACATTCTATTCACTAGGAAAGTCACTGGGTCAAGGCCACACTCAGGGGAGGGGTCACACAAGGGTGCAAACTACAGGAGGTTAGCCCAGAGGCTACACACCGCAGACGTCTTCCTCAACACTTTCTCACCAGGAATGTCTTCATCTCTTCCTTTCCACAGAGGATAGCCTCATGAACCCCTGTCCACCACATATGTCCTCATCACCACCCTCCCACCACCGGTATCCTCATCATCTCCCACCCACCACAGATGTCCTCATGATCTCCTGCCCACCATGGGTGTCTTCATCACCTTCTCACCATGGTTGTCCTCATCACCTCCTTCCCACCACAGATATCCTCATCACCTCCCCACTACGAACGTCCTCATCACCTCCTTCCCATCACGAGTGTCATTATCAACCCCTGACCACCACAGATGTCCTCATCACCTCCTTCCCACCATAGATGTCCTCATCACCACCTTCCCGCCACAGACCACCACAGATGTCCTCATCACCTCCTTCCCACCATAGATGTCCTCATCACCACCTTCCCGCCACAGATGTTCTCATCATCTCCTTCCCATCACAAATGGTCTCATCACCTCCTTCCCACCACAGATGTCCTCATCACCTCCCACCATGAATATCCTCATCACCTCCTTCCCACCATGGAGGTCCTCATAACCTCTTTCCCACTACAGATGTCCTCATCACCTCCTGCCCACCATAGATGTCCTCATCACCACCTCCCACCACAAATGTCCTCATCACCACCTTCCCACCACAGATGTCATCACTTCCAGCCCACCACAGATGTCCACATCACCTTCTTCTGTTGAGCATCAATATTATTACACAGATTTTCAAATCTATTATCATGTACAATGTTATTCCCAATAATTTTTCAGATATTCATGCTAATAGACTGATTAGAAATGGTAACGGCTTTGTTGTACTTATTAAAGTAACCTTGAACTGGAGTAATTTCTTCAAGATATTTGAAAGATGATTGAAACTTCTTCTGAAGACATCAGATTCATCACAATAAACTATGTCGCAATGGCACACTTACCAAGAATTCGCATCCTTTGATGCTAATTGTGAGAGCCTACTCATTGCTACTGAATGCAATTTCTTTCTTTCTTATGGGCCTACTCATGTAAACATGTCTCATTATTAACACTCAATAAGTGGTCAAAGTGTAGTATGCCCCTAAAAAATGGAGAGGATGCTAATTTGGGGGCCCTACTTTCATTTTTCAGTGACAGATGGAGCAGAAACAGAAATAAGCTTTGGGGATATGCATAGAAATGTATAACTTCTCTTCATATTTAGCTTCTAGGTGTCTTTTGGCTATTTTTCTGTTTGTCATTCTTTCTTGCTTTTGGCCTGGATTATTACACAGAGAAGACAGATTCAGTGTCATCTAAACATCAAAGATCAATGATTCCATGGCAGGCCTCTGCCAGCAGGGCCAGGATGGTGCTTTAAACAAGACAGTATCCTTTGTCAAGAATTCTAGCATCCACACACAGAGGTGAAAACAGTCCTCGCCAACCAGAGGCTAAGGGGGACCTCATGTGCTGGGCTGTCCAGTTTGATGACATTATTTCTGATCATGCAAACAATACACTGAAACTCAAAATCGAGGGTGACTCCCTCGGGGGTCAACACTCTCCACGTCCAGAGGAAAGTTGTTTAACTCCAGATACTTCAGCAATAAGGCTGGTTTAAAGAAAGAGCTCATGTGGAGAAGGGAAATAGCCTGTCTGCTGTGCAGTGTCTACATCTGGTTGATGCCTGCTTGCCTCTCAAGGTGCCTCTGAATGGAGACTGTCAGGCCCAGGACCCATGAAGTACTAAGTTGGTACAAGATGAGTATAGATGGCAGGGGCCTGTTCAAGGCAATAGAACTCACATCTGAAAGTAAGGATATTCAGTGTCTTGTTGACTCAGGAATTGTTTTTAAAATCATACTGGTTGGGTGTGAGATTCTGTGGGATATGGATGATGGAGTCTTGTGCACTGTGGGATCTTGAATGATGCAGCCATGTTTTCTGTGGGCTCTCGGCTTATGGAGCGTGTAAAGTTCTGTAGGATCTGGGATGTGGAGCTGTGTGCTCTGTGGGATCTGGGATAATGGAGCCATGAGTGTTGTGAGATCTGGAAGATGGAGCTGTGCATTCTGTGGGATCTGGGATGACGGAGCCATGTGCACTGTGGGATCTGGGATGGTGGAGCCATGGGAGGTTCTGTAGGATCTGGGATGATGGAACCATGTGCTCTGTGGGACCTGGGGTAATGGAACCATGTGCACTGTGGGACCTGGGGTGATGGAACCATGTGCACTGTGGGACCTGGGGTGATGGAACCATGTGCATTGTGGGACCTGGGGTGATGGAACCATGTGCTCTGTGGGACCAGGGGTGATGGAGCTGCATGTGCTGTCACTTTGGGAACACCCACGTTACCTGCTGTGATGTTGTGCTGTCTTTGTTCCAGAGACCTGTGCAGGCTCAGTCTGAGGCTCCCGTTGTTGAGAATGAGCAGAAGGTCCCCTGAGCCCTGATGAAGCTGGCTGGACAGCAGATGTCCTGCTCCGTTCCACGTTCGAAACTGGAAACTAACAGTGACCCCATCCTCCCCAGGGAAGTCCGTGAGTGCCAAGGAGCTCCTAGGGCTCAGGAACGTCACTGGCATGGTCTGTGGTTGTGAGCAGGAGAACGACACGTTACCCTGAGAACAGAGGGAGAGAAGAGGTGAGAGGTCAGGGGACATGTCCATCTCAGCAGCCAGAGGTGCTGCTCCTCAACAGAGCTCTATCCAGGACTAAGCTGTCATGTCACCAGTGTGCTCCCAGGAAACCGGTCTCCATGGCAGTCATCTCAGGGGACTGTTCGCTCAGATGTGGAATCCCAATGGGCCAATCTCCACAGTGTCTCCTGTCTTCCCCACTGACCAGTCAGAACAGGGGCCTCAACGTAACTGAGTCCAACAGGCGTTTGTACGGTGCTGACCACTGTGGGCTGTAATGACACAGCCCCTGCCCTCCACTGCCCTCCACCACCCAGGTCCTCCCCTCTGCTCCCCTTGGTCCCAAGGCTAACCACTCCCTGGATTACACAGATGTGGTTAAAAAAAAAAAAGAAAAGAAAACATGCTCCTCACCCAGACCATAAGTTACTTTTGCTTTTGTCTTCGCTTCTCCTGCTCCCTGCTATTCTGAGGAAGTTGCTGGATTGTTGTTATGGATTGAATTGTTTCCCCCAAAGTATGTGTTATAAATCCTAACCTCTATGCCTGTGGCTATAATCCCATCTGGGAATGGGTTGCCTTTGTCATGTTCATGAGGCAGGGTTAGTGTAGGATGTATCTTGAGCCAGTCTCTTTTGAGATATAAAAGAGATTAAATGCAAGCTAGCAAGCAGAGATGGGGGAAGAGAGATGCCAAACGACATGAAGATCACACAGAAGCAGAAGCGCAACGGGACAAGGACCTTCTCCAAGAGCCGACAGAGAGAGAAAGCCTTCCCCTAGAGCTTGCACCCTGAATTTAGACTTATAGCCTTTTGAACTGTGAGAAAATAAATTTCTGCTTGTTAAAGCCACTAATTTGTGATATTTCTGTTATAGTAGCACTAGGTAACTAAGAAAATTACTAAGAGTCATTGTCAACATATCACTTGGAGTATAGGAGGTGCCACTTTGTCATATGGGGCCAGTGGCTCTCCCCGTGGTCCCCATCATGGACCCCTGGGGACTCTCTTACCGTAATGAAGACCTGTGGACTGTGCCGCTTGGCCAAATCGATGATATCCTCTCCATTAAAATGAATATTTTCTAAGCATCCAAGAAAATGCTTACTTTGAAATGTCACTGATTTTCCAGGTGCTAAAATCCCTCCAAAGCTGATCTTAGAAAGAAAAATAACATCAATAATATTCTTCAGTGATTTTCTGATAATTTGCTTAAAACATCGATGGTTCATAGCTGTACAGTGATAGAAAGAATGATTTTGCACTGTTTTAGATTGTTACGCTTGTTTATTTGAAATGAAACCCCAAGAAATGGATTTGAAAACATTTTTGCATGTACCTGATACCCACTGACACCAGAGCCCCTTCATCTGTAATTTATCATCAAACTAGGGCACTTTGGGGAGGGGAACGGGAGTTATTAACATTGATAGTCGGAAAACAGGTGTCAACTAGCACCGCTTGGGGTGGACAGAACCAGGGTTTCTGAAGCAGAGAAGGCCAGGCCCACCCAGATCCCCTCTAAGCCCATGTTACCATCTTCGTGAGGTTCCCTTCTCCCTCTCCTCCCTGCAACTGGCTTTCCTTTAAGGGCGGGACTTCGCATCCCCTGGGACGGCCCTTCTCCAATGGCTGCCAGGTGCAAGAGTATGACATCTAAGTTCCTGTGCCTCAGGTGGGCCCCCAATGACACAGGTGGATGCAGCTTCCCCTCCGGAATCCCCATGGGATCAGGCTGACACCTCCCTGGGCAGGACTTTGTGTGGGATCACACTCCTGCCTGGCCCCCCTTCCCTGCCCTTCTGTCCCCCTTCCTCACAGCTCTGCCCTGGAGCACTTCCTCATGTCCAGGGTCCATGTCTGGAGGACTGGACTTAAGGCAGCTGCCCTGTCTCTAATGTCGTGTATTAGATTAAATGATCCCCTACCGGGCTGCTTGTCAAATCTGGCTGTGGTATGTACTGGTTGATGGGGATATCACATCTTCATGTCCATGGCATGATATGTTTTGAACTGTGCAAAAAATAAATCTGTGCAGACATTACAATTGTGTTCTGGGTTATATATGCCTCTGGATGGTGTATACTTTCATCTGTGTACAAAACATCATGGTGCTGCCTTTGCCTATACACTGGGGGTTTAAGGACTAAAGGCATGGATGATATACAACAAGACTAGAATCCTCTGCTGGTTGTGTTTTCTAAGTCCATTTATGACAAATGACAATTGAAACAATTTTTGGTTTGTTTCGATATTTCATGAACTCAAAAATGTCTTATAAAATATGGCAGAAAAATGTTCTATCTTAGTGCAATTTCGATAGACTTGTGCAATGGACTGCAAATGGTTGAGCACTTACAAAACCTGAGTAATCAGATGGTACATTTGAATCACTTGCTATTAAAATATCTAGCTAGGTTACATTGCAAAGTTCCCCCAACTTACCACAGATAGAGACTAGACACACACTATGGCAGGAAGAAAGTCCTCAAGTTTGGGTCACAAAGATCACTTGTCATAGTTACCCCTTTCTTTGTGGACTATTTCCTAAACATTAACAATGTAGCACTGTGTGCAGTTAGGTTGAAAAGCTTATCCACAAGGTAACGTGCCTGCTGCTACTACGTGCCATTCACTTTAGGAAGAATTTCACCATTGTTCTGAACTTCAGTGAAGAGCATTTCTCTTAGAATTCCTTTTTCCTTCAAGGGCTACATTGTACTTAAATCATAAAGTCCTCAGTGATTGGCAAGTTGGTCTCCCACCTCGTGATGGAGATCCAGGTCCCCAGGTGCCTGGAAGTGCCTCGTGTGCCTGTCCACTGTGAGGTTCACCCTCGGGCCTGAGTGCTCCAGGAGGACGGAGTGCCAGTGCTGGTCATCCAGGAGGCTGCCCAGTGCGGCATGGACGGGAGCAGGCAGGGGTGCAGGTGCAGCTCCACCTGGGCAGAGTGATGGAAGCATGGTTGGGCCTGCCTAAATCACTGCTTCTAGCCCCGGCTGAGCATGTCTTAGCACTGTGAAGCTGGCTCTACCTGACTCTTGAACACAACAGTAAACCAGCTGACATTGAGTTGACCCTGACTCATGGCAACCCCATGTATGTCAGAGTAGAACTGTGCTCCATTGGGTTTTCAGTGGCTGATTTTTCAGAAGTAGATAGCCAGGCCTTTGTTCGAAGATACCTCTGGGTGGACTCAAACCTCCAACCTTTCAGTTAGCAGCTGAGTGCATTATCAGTTTGCCCTACTTGGGGACTCCACACACAACGTTAATTCCACCCCATTGTACGTATTCCATCCGTAACCATTTCCTTTCATTATCTATTGCACACTCACATTCTGTAGAAATGCTGTCTTTGCCATGAACGCTTGTTAGTATCACAGCATGCTTGTCCTTATATTAGGATAGAGCAGTGGTAGTCAGTGGGGCAATTCTGCCCCCAGGGGATATATGACCAGGTAGGGGGACATTTTTGATGGCCTTGATTGGGGGGTACTACCAATGTCTTGTGGGTGGAGGCCAGGGATGCAGCTAAATGTCCTCAGTGCACAGGATGGTCCCCCACCCCTAAAACTGTCGAGTTCAAAATGTCAATAGGGCTGAGGTGGAAAACCTAGGATACAGCTAAGTAGCTATGTTTGCACAATATAAAGAGTGGGGATGACTGCTTTCTTACACAATTAATACATCATCAAATATTTTACATGAAAACACAATTGGGGGTGTAAGTAGAGGCCTTTGCATCTGTAATGTCTGTTAAGAGATGGCACCTAACAACAACAATCAGATTATTGAGCCCCTTTCCTGATAAATTTACCTGAACTGATGAGTAAAAAGAGTTTCCCTTTGACTAATTCCAGGGTGATGTGATCCCCATTTCTTCCCTCTCTGTGGAACAGAATCCCGTCACTTCGTGTTGTTTTAAATTTCAGAGAAACAACATCTTTTACTGGACGCGTGGCACTTTGAGCAAATCTGTAGATCAGGGAATTGTTTCCATCAAAATCAATCACCTCCGATCCTACAGAAAAGATAATAAAAGTTATTCTAAGTATGGGCATATTCCTCATTGATGTGTTTAAATGTGTGGAGCTGTACACAGACATTATACATGCCTGAACACAGATACACAGAGAGACACACATACATACGTGGACCCAGATACGCACAGAGAGACACACACATACACACATGGACACAGATACACAGAGAGACACACATACATACATGGACACAGATACACAGAGAGAGACACATACATACATGGACAAAGATACACAGAGAGAGACACATACATACATGGACACAGATACACAGAGAGAGACACATACATACATGGACACAGATACACAGAGAGACACACATACATACATGGACCCAGATACGCACAGAGAGACACACACATACACACATGGACACAGATACACAGAGGGATACCAATACATACATGGACACAGATACACACAGAGAGACACACACATACATACTTGGACATAGATACACACATACGTACATGAACACAGAGACACATACATACATGAACACATAGACACAGTCACACATACATACCTGAACACAGATACACACAGACACACATACGTACATTCACACACATGCACACAGACATCCACGTAAACACTACGTTTTGGCTTTGTCGTCAGATATCACAGCATTTCTCACAGCAGGTTTTGATGCCCCTAAATTCTATCTTTAGCCTTTCCTAACAATATGTTTTTCAAGTTTCACCATAAAATATTCTTAAAATTGTTTTGAATGGTGCTATCTCATTCATGGAATATTTCTTCTTTCTGTGGTCATCAACCACATAGAATCTCTTTGTAAATTTCTAGGTTACTCCTAATTTAGCAGCATCCTTGAAAATTTTGGAAGTTTTCCACCCACTGCCTAAGACTAAAATCAATAGATCCACTAGCTCCTGCACCTGTAGACCTGACTTCCCATAACTCTTACCCGTGTGTTCCCTTTAAAGAAAGTCTTCCTTGTATGTAAAATGTCACCACTTGGAAGCACATGCTTGTACCTGAGACTCATCAAATACAACCCAGGAACATACCGGATCCTCCACAGAGTGATCCCTTGTTCTTCCACTTTGCTAAGTAGGAGCACTGAAGGGCACTTCGATCTCACTTTCTCTCTGCAGCCCATGGCTGTCCCACTGAGGCCATGCTGCCGCTCTGACACCACCACTCAGCTCAGACAGTGAATGATACACGTCTCTTCCTCTGTAGAAAATGCCCCGTCACTGCACTCAGGTGAGAACACCGCCATATAGTCCAGAGGTGTGGAGTGTTTGTCACAGTGCACACTTAAAGAGGGTGGACAGGTAATTATCGCTGGAATACACAACTGTGGGCTTCACTCAGGGTAACAAGAAGGAGCCACATGTGTTCTCAGGATAGGAGGATGGGAGGAGGGCTGCTTACGAAAGGACCGTTTACAAAGTTGGGCTGTGGGGACTCCAGGCAACAATGCAGAAGTGGGGCAGGACCAAGAGGGAGAGAGTTTTGGGGAGTGGGCCATGTCCACAGGAGCAGTGGCTATCCCCCAAGGGACACAGTTGCAAAGTGGCCTCAGAGGGAGGAGGCCAAGCCCATAAATGGCCTCCTTCTCTAATCTCCCTCGACTCAGCTGTGGCCTCATCTTGGCAATGGGGCTCACCATGTTTCCAAATCCAACCTGTAGTCAGAGCTCCTGGTCCACATGGATGAAGTCCACACAGGTGAGCCCCCTGGGCCACGGGCAGGTGGCAGAGGTGTGGAGGAGGAGAGAAGGAAATGTAGCACATGTTTTACCTGGGTTGGTATTGCAAGCATTGGGTTTTACCTGGTGGGTATTGAATGATTGGTCCATTGTGGGTTGTTCATGGTAAACAACCTAAAAATGCCATGATGACTCCAGCAAATAGAAAAGAAACTTAACCCCAAGTCACAGTCATTTGAGAGCAAGGCACTGGTTATTTAAAATAAACATTAGACTCTCAAAACATAATGTAGAGGCGGGGCAAGATGGCAGAGCAGTTAGACACTTCCGGTGTTCCCTCTTAAAACAAAGACCCGAAAAAACAAGTGAATCAATTATATATGACAATCTAGGAGCCCTGAACATCAAAGGCAAAGTTGAGGAACCGGACTGAGTGGCAGGGGGAGGGAGAGACGGTTCAGAAGCAGCGAGGAGTTGCCAGAACTGACCCGGTGACAGCCTGAGCCCTTCAGCCTGGATAAGCTCGGGGGTGAGCAGTGAGACAGGCAAGCAGCAGCGCTCGGGAGGTGGTTTCCACACTGGGAGAGATCCAGCAGCAGAGAGCCTACTTGGCCATCCAGAACCAGTGAGAAGCAGCCATCGATTGGTGAAAGATAAGTACTTGCATCTGGCCAACCATGCAGACCAAAAACACACCCCCACTTAGGAAAAAACTCTTTCCCATTTACCTCCCCACTCCCTGCTCTGAACTGGGTCTCTGACCAGCTTCAGCAATTGCCGAGTCCCCTGGGCTGGAAGTAGGACCCATCATGCTCCTTGAACCATTCTCCTGGCCTTGGAGAGTGAACAAATTAACAAACAGGGGAAAAAATAATCTGACAGCTCCCCTAAGCCAGGAACTCAGGGTAGGCACAGCTCCTTTGCTTAGGCACAGGCATAAAGGATCCATGGATTTTGAGTGCCTTTCCCCCTGCATAGACTTATGTGGGCCCGTTTCAACAGCATAGGCCCTCATTACTGCAGTACAACAGGGTATACACCTGAAGTCTAACTTCAGCTGCTTCAGCTGTGAAGTGACAGGTTCGTGACATTTGACACTGCTCTGCCCATTAAGCTGGGTCTTCACCTACCCCCATCAGGGGCCTGAGGACTGGTGGCTCCACCCATGCCACCTAGCCACCTGCTATAGGGGCCCAAAATTAGAGGTGCCCCCCAGTCCTTACAGCCAACAACATTGGATATTCATAGTCTGGCTGCAAAACCTACCCATCTATGAGCTCTAAGGAACAGGGACACACTTTTCTCCTGGACACATGGGGGTGGCTGTCTGCCCCCTGCTTTGCTCAGCCTGTGTCCCCCTGCTGCAGCTGGATGCTTGTGCCTATGCCAATCACCCATGCCTGCCTAGAACTGTAGGTGAGAGCCTGCACCACACACTTAGTGGCTGAATACCTGGACACCTGAGCTGAAACCATACAGGAAGACTGGGCAGACTCCTGGGCTCACATACTTAGTAGCAGGTCTGGCCACCTAAGGGCAGGACAGTGGAGCTTCAAGGGTACTGGTGACTGGGCTAGCTCACACGAGCAGCTTATTTGGGCATATCAAAACAAAACAAGAAGCTAGGACACAGTAAGCAAACATAAATAAATCTAATAATTTATTGATGGCTTGGAGACAACAGTTAATATCAAATCACATAAAGAGGCAGTCCATGATGGCTTCAGCATGCTCTCAAAATAAAAAATCTAGAGATTTTCCAGAGGAGGAAAATGTCTTGGAATTACCAGAGGCAGAATACAAAACATTAATATACGGAACTCTGCAACAGATTAGGAAAGAAATTAAGCAAAATGCAAAACACGCAATAGAAGAAATTAAAAAGATTAGAGAAGAGCATAATGACAACTTTAGCAGGCTACAAGAATCCATAGAGAGACAGCAATCAGAAATCCAGAAGATTAACAATAAAATTTCAGAATTAGGCAACTCAATAGAAACTCATAGGAGCAGAATTGAGGGAAGAGAAGTCAGAATTATTGAGACCGAAGATAAAGCACTTGACACTAACTTATTTGAGGAGAAATCAGATAAAAGGATTTAAAAAAAAAATGAAGAAAACCTAAGAATTATGTGGGATTCTATCAAGAGGAATAACATACGAGTGATTGGAGTAACAGAATTTGGGGAGAGATAACAGAAAATACAGACAGAATTGTTGAAGATTTGTTGGCAGAAAACTTCCCTGATATGGTGAAAGATGAGAAGATATCTAGGCAAGATGCTCATCAAACCCCACATAAGGTAGATCCCAAAAGAAAGTCACCAAGACGTATTATAATCCAACTTGCCAAAACCAAAGATAAAGAGAGAATTTTAAGAGCGGCTACAGAGAAACAGAAAGTCATCTATAAAGAAGAGTCAGTAAGACTAAGCTCGGACTACTCAGCAGAAACCATGCAGGCAAGAAGGCAATGGGATGACATATGTAAAGCCTTGAAGGAAAAAGAATGCCAGCCAAGAATTATATATCCAACAAAACTGTCTCTTAAATATGCCAGCAAAATTAGGGCATTCCCAGATAAACAGAAGTTTAGGGAATTTGCAAAAACCAAATAAAAATTACAAAAAATACTAAAGGGGGTCCTCCAGTTAGAAAATCATTAGATAACCCAAGACTAAAACACAGGCCAGAGCAACCAGATATCAAACCAGATAGGGAAGTCACAAAAATAAATCAAAGCTAAAACACTGAAAACAGGGAGACAGATGTCAATATGTAAAGTATGACAACATTAAAACAAGAAAGAAAGACTTAAAAAATGTAGACGTAGATTTTTCATATGGAGAGGAAGTCAAGGCAATATAGAGAAATAAAAGACTGGTATAAACTTAGAAAAATAGGGATAAATATTAAGGTAACCACAAAGGAAACTAACAATCCTACAAGTCAAAATAAAAAACTAGAAAAATATAAAGACTCAGCAAGCACAAAATCAACAACAATGAAAAAGACGAAAAGAAAACACATAAAGAAAAAAGACTCAGCACAGAAAATTAAGGGGAACAAAGAAACTGTGAATAACACACACAAAAAGACATCAAAATGACAGCACTAAACTCATACCTATCAATAATTACACTGAATGTAAACGGATTAAATGCACCAATAAAGATACAGAGAGTGGTAGATTTGATGAAAAAAACACGATCCGTCTATATGCTGCCTACAAGAGACGCACCTTAGACTTAAAGACACAACAAACTAAAACTCAAAGGATGGAAAAAAATATATCCAGCAAACAACACTCAGAAAAGAGCAGGAGTGGCAAAATTAATCTCTGACAAAATAGACTTTAAACTAAAATCCACCACAAAGGATAGGAAGGGCACTATGTAATGATTAAAGGGTCAGTACACCAGGAGGAAATAACTATAATAAATATTTACACACCCTGTGACAGGGCTCCAAAATACATAAAACAAACTCTAACAGCACTAAAAAGAGAGACAGACAGCTCCACAACAGTAGCAGGAGACTTCAACACGCCACTTTCGGTGAAGGACAGAACATCCAGAAAGAAGCTCAACAAAGACATGTAAGAGCTAAATGCTACAATCAACCAACTTGATCTCATAGACATACACTGAACACTCCACCCAAGAGCAGCCAAGTATACTTTCTTTTCCAATGCACATGGAACATTCTCCAGAATCGAGCACATATTAGGCCTTAATAACTTAATAAAGCAAGCCTTAACAAAATCCAAAACATCAAAATATTACAAAGCATCCTTTCTGACCACAAAGCCGTAAAAGTACACATCAATAATAGAAAAAGCAAGGAAAAAAATAAAACACATGGAAACTGAACAACATCTTGCTCCAAAACTACTGGGTTATAGAAGAAACTAAGGATGGAATAAAGAAATTCATAGAATCAAATGAGAATGAAAATACATCCTACCAGAACCTTTGGGACACAGCAAAAGCAGTGCTCAGAAGTCAGTTTATAGCAATAAATGAACACATCCAAAAAGAAGAAAGGACCATAATCAAAACATTAACCCTACAACTCGAACAAGTAGAAACAGAGCAGCAAAAGAAGCCCTCTGGTGCCAGAAGAAAGGAAATAATAAGAATAAGAGCAGAATTAAATGAGAATAGAAAATAGAGAATAGAAAAACAATTGAAAGAGTTAACAAGTCCAAAAGCTGGTTCTTTGAAAAGATCAACAAAATTGATAAACTATTGGCTGTACTGATAAAAGAAAAACAGGAGAGGAAACAAATAACCCGTATAAGAAATGAGATGTGTGATATCACAACAGACCCAACTGAAATTAAAAGAATCATAACAGAACACTATGAAAAACTGTACTCTAACAAATTTGAAAACCTAGAGGAAATGGACAAATTTCTAGAAACTCACTACCTACCTGAACTAACACAGAAGTAGAACAACTAAATAAACCCATAACCAAAGAAGACATTGAAAACGTAATTTAAAAACTCCCAATAAAATAAAAAGCCCTGGCCCGGACAGCTTCACTAGAGAATTCTACCAAACTTTCAGAGAGGAGTTAACATCACTGCTACTAACGGTATTTAAGAACATAGAAAAGGATGGAATACTCCCAAACTCATTCTATGAAGCCAGCATAACCCTGATACCAAAACCAGGTAAAGACACCAAAAGAAAAAAAAAAAGAAAATTACAGACCAATATCCCTCATGAACATTGATGCAAAAATCCTCAACAAAATTCTAGCCAATAGAATTCAGCAACATATCAAAAAAATAATTCACCATGATCAAGTGGGATTTATACCAGGTATGCAGGGGTGGTTCAACATTAGAAAAACAATCAATGTAATCTATCACATTAATAAAACAAAAGACAAGAACCACATGATCTTATCAATTGATGCATAAAAGGCATTTGACAAAGTCCAACACTCATTCATGGTAAAACCTCTCAACAAAATAGGAATAGTAGGGAAATTTCTCAATATAATTAAGGGCATTTATACAAAGCCAATAGTCAACATTATCCTAAATGGAGAGACTCTGAAAGCATTTCCACTGAGAGCAGGAATCAGACAAGGATGCCCTTTATCACCACTCTTAATCAACATTGTGCTGGAGGTCCTAGCCAGAGCAATTACTCTAGAAAAAGAAATAAAGGGCACCCAAATTGGTAGGGAAGAAGTAAAAGTATCTCTATCTGCAGATGATATGATCTTATATGCAGAAAACCCCAACGAATCCACAAGAAAACTACTGGAACTAATAGAAGATTTCAGCAAAGTTTCAGGATACAAGATAAACGTACAAAAATCAGTTGGATTCCTTTACACCAACAAAGAGAACTTTGAAGAGGAAATCACTAATTCACTACCATTTACAACAGCCTTCAAGAAGATAAAGTACACAGGAATAAATCTAACCAGGGATGTAAAAGACCTATATAATAAAAACTGCAAGACACTCCTGCGAGAAACCAAACGAGACCTGCATAAGTGGAAAAACATACCTTGCTCATGTTATGGGAAGACTCAACATTGTGAAAATGTCAATTCTACCTAAAGCGATTTACAGATACAATGCAATCCCAATCCAAATTCCACTGGCATTTTTTAATGAGATGGAGAAACAAATCACCAACTTAATATGGAAAGGGAAGAGGACCCAGATAAGTAAAGCATTACTGAAGAAGAATAACAAAGTGGGAGGCCCCACACTATCTGATTTTAGAACCTATTATACTGCCACAGTAGTCAAAACAGCCTGGTACTAGTACAACAACAGATACTAGATCAATGGAACAGAATTGAGAATCACCTATGAGCAGCTGATATTTGACGAAGGCCCAAAGTCCATTAATTGGTGAAAAGACAATCTCTTTGACAAATGGTGCTGGCATAACTGGATATCCATCTGCAAATAACTGAAACAATACCCATACCTCACACCATGCACAAAAACTAACTCAAAATGGATCAAAGACTTTAATATAAAATCAAAAATGATGAAGATCATGGAAGAAAAAATGGGGACAATGCTAGGAGCCCTAATATATGGCATAAAGAGAATATGAACCATAAGCAACAATGCACAAGCACCAGAGGAGAGACTAGATAACTGGGAGCTCCTAAAAATCAAACACTATACTCATCAAAAGACTTCACCAAAAGAGTCAAAACACAACCTACAGACTGGGAAAAAATTTTTGGCTATGACAAATCCGATCAGCGTCTAATCTCTAAAATCTACAAGATATTGCAAAACCTTAAGAACAAAAAGACAAATAACCCAATTAAAAAATGGGCAAAGGATATGAACAGGGACTTCACCAAAGAGGATATTCAGGTGGCTAAAAGACACGTGAAGAAATGCTCACAATCATTAGCCATTAGAGAAATGCAGATCAAAACTACAATGAGATATCATCTCACCCCAACAAGGCTAGCCTTGATCCAAAAAATAGTCATAATAATAATAAATGCTGGAGAGGTTGTGGAGAGACTGGAACACTTATACACTGTTGGTGGGAATGTGAAATGGTACAACCACTTTGGAAATCGATTTGGCACTCCTTAAAAAGCTATAAATAGAGGTACCATACAATCCAGCAATCCTGCTCCTTGGAATATATCCTAGAGAAATAAGAGCCATCACACAAATAGATATATGCACACCCATGTTCACAACAGCAAAAAGATGGAAACAATCTAGGTGCCTATCAAAGGATGAATGGATAAACAAACTATGGTATATCCACACAGTGGAATACTATGCAATGATAAAGAACAACGATGAAGCTGTGAAACATCTTATAACCTGGAGGAAATCTGGAGGGCATTATGCTGAATGAATTTAGTCAGTTACAGAAGGACAAATACTGTATAAGACACTGTTATAAGAACTCAAGAAAAGGTTTAAACACAGAATAAAACATTCTTTGATGGTTACCAGGGTCAGGAGGCAGGGTGAGGGTTATTCACTAATTAGACAGTAGACAAGAATTAGGTGAAGGAAAGGATAGCACACGCTACAGGGGAAGTCAGCACAACTGGACTAAACCAAAGCTAAGAAGTTTCCTGAATACAAACAAACACTGTGAGGGACAGAGTAGCAGGGGTGGGGATCTGGGGGACCATGCTTTCAGGAGACATCTAGGTCAACTGGCATAACAAAGCTTATTAAGAAAATGTTCTGCATCCTACTTTGGTGAGTGGTATCTGGGGTCTTAAAAAGCTTGCAAGCTGCCATCCAAGATGCATCAATTTGTCCCAACCACCTGGAGTAAAGCAGAATGAAGAACACCATAGACACCAGGAAAGTATTAGCCTGAGAGACAGGAAGGGCCACATAAACCAGAGACTTCATCAGGCTAAGACCAGAAGAACTAGATGGTGCCCAGCTACCACCAATGACCACCCTGACAGGCAACACCACAGAGAGTCCCTGATGGAGCAGGAGAAAGGTGGGGTGCAAAACTCAAATTCTAGTAAAAAGACCAGACTTAATGGGATGACTGAAACTGGAGGAATCCCAGAAACCATGGCCCCTCGATTCTCTATCAGCCCAGAATTAAAACAATTTCCGAGGCCAACTCTTCAGACAAAGATTGGACTGGACTGTGAGACATAAAATGATAGTCATGAAGAGCGTGCTTCTTAGCTCAAGTAGATACATGAGACGAAATGGGCAGCTTCTGTCCGGAGGTGAGATGAGAAGGCAGAGAGGGTTAGGATATGGTTGAATGGATATGGGAAATCAGGGGCGGAAAGGGGAAGTGTGCTGTCACAGTATAGGGAGAGCAATTAGGGTCACATAACAATGTATGTATAAATTTTTGTATAACAAACTAACTTGAAATATAAACTTTCACTTAAACTACAACAATAAACCAAAAAAGGAAAAAAAATAGTGTAAAGATTTTGTAAAATAATAATAATCACATTCACTGAGAAAGCGTGCATATCCTACAGACATAATTATTTTCATGCAGGGGTTCCTGAAACCTGGAAATTATTTCAAAGGTTCTTCCAGAGTAAAATGATGGAGAACTACTCTAAAGTCTTCTGCTGGATCATCCCCATTGGCAGTACAGGGTAGTAACGACGTATTGATGACCCTGTGTCCTCAGACAATGCCAGCCTGTCCCTAGTGCGATGCCTGTCTTCAGTTTAACTAGAAGCGTGTCTGTAGGTTAGTCATCAGATCACTCTGTGTAAGGTGGTGAGGTCCTGACTCTTTTGAGGGGCAGCAACAAGACCCTGCATCTGAGGCTGTTATTGAAAGGCAGCTGAGGCTGTTACTGAAATGCATGTCTAAAGTATCTAAAGTGTCACCCTCCTCACTTCAGCCACAGCCCCGGCTCATCAGGTGAGGCTGGTCTGACACAGGAAGCTGCCGTGGCTGTGGGCTCTCTCAGGTCAGCATCGTTCAGGTGACTAATGACTGTATCAACTTTCCCCGCTCATGTTGTCCTGATCAGGGTGGATATTCTCCCCACCATGCCGCTTTACTTCCTAAATGGAAACCTGCTAGTAGCAGAGACAGTTTTCAGTAGCAGGAAGTTCTGTCTGTGGCTCCTGCTCTTGTGATTTCTTCTTGTTACAAAACACACCCTCTCATTTTTAAATAATTTTACAGCAATGTTAAATTGACTTGTGATCAGAATGTTAGATATAAGCCATTTTTTTCCCTCTCTAGCAGTCAATATTTAACCAGATATTCGTAATGCCTCAAAGCCGTCCGTCATTTAGTCTGTGCCCAGACCCTCCAGTCACTTCCTTCTTGTTTAAACATCTGACCCGGGGCAGGTCTCAGATGCTATGCAGAGATGGGCACACTGACCTGTGGGTCAGCACTTCTGCTCCCCTCACTCCACTCCTGATAATCCATCCACTCATTCATTCATCTATCCCACCAATAGACTAATAAAGATCAGTTACAACACAGCAGCAGCATGGCTCAGGTTGCCACGGGAGTGAACAGGAATGACACCTGACCTGGGTGTGGCTCAGCAGGGGAGTTGTCAGAGAAGAATGGGACCTGGGGGCCGGGTAAGGAGTTGGAGGGACAACCGGGAGGGTGGAGCCTAGGACACAAAGTGATGCGTACTGAAGTATTCATCTGTACAAAGTTAAAGAGAGGCAAAACTATTGCACGGATGGCATTAGAGTCAGGAGGGGGTGACTGTTGGGGTGAATGGTGGTTCCTGGGGGGCACAAGGGGCAGGGGTTGTCATGGATTGAATTGTGTCCCCCAAAAATATCTGTCAACTTGGCAAGATCATGATCCCCAGAACTGTATGATTGTGCACCATTTTGTAAATCTGATGTGATTTCCTTATGTGTTGTAAACTCTATCACTATAATGAGGGTATACTGATGGTATAATGAGGGTATACAAGATTAGATAGTGTCTTAATCCAATCTCTTTTGAGATATAAAAGAGAGAAGCGAGCAGAGACACATGGGAACCTCACACCACCAAGAAAATAGTGCCGGGAGCAGAGCATGTCCTTTGGACCTGAGGTTCCTGTGCTGAGATGCTCCCAGACCAAGGGAAGACTTATGTATCACAAGGACCTTCTTCCAGGGCTGACAGAGAGAGAAAACCTTCTCCTGGAGCTGACGCCCTGAATTTGGACTTGTAGCCTACTGGACTGTGAGCGAATAAATTTCTCTTCGTTAAAACCATCCACTCTTGGTATTTCTGTTAGAGCAGCACTAGATGACTAAGACTAGGGGCTGGTTGCACAGTTGTGAAAACTTACACAACTATACACTTTTGATATTACTGTTGCGAGTTGCCAGAGTCAGCTCCAACTCACAATGACCTTATGTACAACAGAACGAAATGCCACCTGTTCTTGCCCAGTCTTCATCATCACTGGTGTGTCTGAGCCCATTGTTGTGGCCACTGTGTCAGCCCATCTCATGGAGGGTTTCCCTCATTTTCTCTGACCCCACACTCTACCAACCATGATGTCCTTTTCTAGCGATTGGTCTTTCCTGCTGATGTGTCCAAAGCAAGTGAGCTGAAGTTTCACCATTCTCCCTCCTAAAGAACATTTTGGTTGTATGTTTTCTAAGACTGATTCAATCATTCTTCTGGCAGGCCATGGTATATCTTCTCCAACACCACAACTGAGAGCATCAGTTCTGCTGTCTTCCTTTTCCACTGTCCATGTATATGAGGATATTAAAAGACCATGGTTTGGGTCAGGCATACCTTAATTATCAGAGTGACATTTTTGCTTTTTATGATTTGATATACTTGTCTATATGTGTCTGTGTGTGTATATATATATATATATATATATATATATATATATATATATATATATATATAAAACAGCTCAAAATATCTATTCTGAAAAATAACAAATGGAGGTTGAGTGTGGGAGTGTGCTCATCATCAGGGGCTCTATGCTCCCTTCTTCTCTTCTTCTGCTTGGGGCAGGGCGTGGACCAAGAGGGGTGGATGGGGGTTGTTAGGCATGAGGAATTGGTACCCAACCTCCCTGCCATCAAGAGCCTGAGCAATGTTCTCAGTGCACCTGAGAGGACTGTTTGCATTTATCAGATATTCACTCAAGAAGGCTGCTTCCCCCGCCGTTTGAGGTGGCATACAGTGGGGTCAGGGACGCACAGGGAGGCTGCTGCAGTCATCGGGGTGGAGCATGGAATGACCCAAATAGAGGAAACGGCATCAGGATGCAGAGAAGTGGGCAGATTAAATATATATGTGGAAAGTGGGCCTACTAGGCTTGGTAGTGGACTGTGTGTGTGGAGGTCCTGAGTCAACCGATTTGAGTTAACACATTCAAGTGGCAGGTGTCAGAGAACTCCGGGTGAGGTACCCAGAGCAGTTGGGTCTGGAAGGTGGGGTGTCTAAAGAGATCAGTGCTGAAGATACAGGTTGGTAGGTTGGTGTTAGTGTGCAAAGTGACCAGTGACCTGATGGCCTTCCTTTGCCCAGAGGAGAAGTAGAGGAGAGTGCTTAAGTGAAAACCCATTTCCACCAAGGCAGGAATCCATAAAAAGAACATGGTGCTAAGTGCATAAGGAGAAGATCGTATGAGAAGGAACGTGGAGTACTTGAGGGATGCCACAGAGACCAGACTGACCAGGAGGTTCCATCCAAGTTCCTGAGAGTGTGACAGGCAATTCGGTTTATCCTGAATGCACAGGTAAGAGTCAGGACATCACATGCTTGGGAAAGATCAAGATCCCAGGAGTGCTGTGCAGGATGGAAAGAGAAGACCTGAGAAATGGAGACTGGTCAGGAGTCATTTCCAATCCTCTGACTGATGAAGTGGCTGCGGTGTTTAATGGACCAGTGGAAATCTGGGTGAATAGGACACGCCTGTCACAACCCTTATGCATAACATGCCAAGAAGTGTTGAGCTTGTTGTACTACTTCCAGTGATGAAGTACAAAGAGCCATGTCTCTCATTAATGCTGACGAAAGGCAGCGTGTTTCACATTTGTTAGAGGACTGTGCTGCTTTTCAAGTCACTGTGACAGATTATCTTCTGAATTTTTCTGCGGGCCCTCATGTTCCCAGTGGCAGGGCTTTGCTAAATTTGGGGTGCGAGCTGATCTTGAGAAAAGTGCAGAGTCACGCTCTTTCTGAGGACTGGAGTATGGAGTAGTGGCCTGTCACAAAGGCACATCGGGCTGGTGGCCGACCTGGTCAAAGTGTGTGTTCTACTCCAAGAATAATGAACTTGACGGTGTTCCCGGAGTAATGGGAGAGGCAGCTGCTAAATGTTGTAAGATCAAAGAGAAAGTCTACTATGGGAAGGCTTAGCCAGAGCCAAAGTGAGCATGCAAACTGATTCAGGGGTGTCTGGGGATGGAGGAAGATGAGCAACAGAAGCGGAAAATGTGGAATGGAAAGGACCCCAGCTGGTAAATGTCCCAGAGGCATCTCAGCCTTGGGTGGGCTACCTGAGAAAGTCCACCCTCAGGAAATGCACCTTCTCTGAGGTCACTGGTACAGATCTGGTGTTGTTAGCATCAGCCCCACAAGGCCCCTCAGCCTGGACCCTGCACTGTGCCCCATCTGGTTGGACACCCCCATCTGATAGTCTGTGCCTGGAATGCCACTATTCTTGGCTGTGACCATTCCTTGCCCAACCGCAACCAACCAACCTCTCCACCTGCCTCATGCTCCCCATCTCACACTTGCTGTGCATAATTCCTGTGTCTGTTTCTTCCTTACAAAGAAAACAGGCATGCTATCTTGGTGGCACTGTGGTGCAATGAATCGTTTTCATACGGTCTGCTAAGTTCCACAGAATGATTGGCTGGAACTATGCAAATTGACTGACTTATGGTCGACTGATGGGATTGTTCAGTTTACTGTGCAAATTGAGCATTTGTGGTCTACCCAGGGGTTTGGTCAGTGGCTGTGTTGGGAGGGCTATGACTTGAAATTGACAAGGAGTAGGCTTACATAAAGGCCAGTTGCACTGAAGTGTGGGAGGCCACTTCATTACCATCAAGAAGAAGAGTCTGAAGTGGATTGGGTCATTTGGACCAAGGACCCGGGGCCTCTACGCTGAGAACCTCCTAGACCCAGAAGAAAGAGTAAACCCTGAAGACGGCACAAGACAGTGAGAAGCAGTGTGATCCCAGTAGCTTGGATGCAAGAGAGCCCTACAGGCCTGGGTAGCATGGCAGGAGTTGGCAGCAGAGGCCGGCGAGGTCCAGTTGCAGAGCAGAAGTCTCAGGAGCCATGCAGGCCCCACTACAGCATGGTGGTAGTGGCTGTGTTGGGCGTGCTGACCCATGGATGGAGAGCCTCCTTCAGGCAGGAGTCTTGCTGGCAGAGCTAAAAGAGCTGTAACACTTGTTTGTGCAAGGCACGAGAGGCCTGAGTGTGCCCTGTGCAGGGGTTGCATGTCTCCCCTCCGGGACGCCTGCTCTTGTTCACCTGGGCTGTGGGTTACACGAGATCAGTTTGTCCTCTGGGGAATGTGGAGATTGAGTAACCAAGGTCAGCCACGAGGTGCTCCATGCCTCCTTGACTGACCCTCAGTAAAATCCTGGACACTAAGGCTCGGGGTGTCTCTGGTGGCCACCCTCCCCAGGTGTGTTATCCTCATAGCTGCTGAAGTAAGTACCATCCACACATCTCCCCTGGGAGGGTACGCTGGACTCTGGCACCTGGTCTCTCCTGGACTTGCCCCGTGTGCCTCTTCAGCTGCTGGCTTTATTCCGTGTCCTTCCACCACAACCTTGAGTGTAATGACCTCCCTGATCCCTGTGAGTCCTTCAGCAGATCCTGGAGCCTAAGGGTGGTCTTGGAGTCCCTGGCCCACTAGAGATTCCTGTGGCACCCACATCCTGGGGGCACCACAGAGGTGACAATACAGCACCCTCAGCAAGCTGGCCACACTGACCCACACTCTGTTAGTTGATTAGATGTCCACTCTCAGCTCCAGGAACCCACAGATGACACAGCCTCTGTCCTGTCCTGCTGTCCAGCACCCGTGCGAGTGAGAGAAGGAAGACGGCATGTTAACATGTGTTCAGTGAGAGATGGGGAGCACTCAGAATGGAGGCAGGTGGCCTGTGGAGGCCATGACCTTGAAGGGGCTGGAAGCCAAGTTGGATGGACCACCGGGAGCCCACACAGCACTCTCAGGAGGGCTGGGGCACCAGGCTGGATATGCCAGCCCCCATCCTCCACCCTCACTCTCTAGCTGTGACAGGGCAGGGGTGATGCCTTTCTCTCAAGACCTTCAGTGGAACTAAGAGGCTCCTCATGTCTGCACTGGCCCCTCACCACCTTCAGCAAATGTTGTGACCCTGCTATTCCTGTGCTCATGCTGTGGGATGAACATCGGTACAGAGGCTGCCTCCAGTGAGCCCGAGCCCACCCTCTTGGCCCGGAGTGGGGGGCTGGGATCTGGGGGGTGCCTTTGGTAGTCTGTCTTGAACATCCTGGGCTCTGCAGAGTGGCTGTAACATGCAGGCCTGGCAAGGAGTCGCTGAAGTGGGCCTGGAGACTCTGACTGAATGTGAATGTCCTTTATAGCAGCCCCTGGGTGAGGGTGTCCAGGGCCTAACCCGCCTGCCCCACATGCCCCATGGGGCAATGTGATCTGTGCGGACACCCACGAGCCACAAAATATGTTAATGGTGGAAGGAGGGTTCACAGAAGAAAGCAGGGAGCTAGACCATGCAGGGGTACCCCTCAGCCCCACTGTGACTTGGTTGAGGCTGTGCATCCAGGTTACATCTACGGTGGGGGCGATACCCCTGCCCAAGTGGGCTTTGTGGGGTTTATGAAATAGCTGTGTGTACATATGTATATACAGAGAGAGAGGGAGAGACAGAGAGAGGAAGAGAGAGGGAGAGAGGGGCCGCCAGTGGTGGAGCTGAAAGTAGACTCAAGCACCCCACATTCTGTCCCAGTATGAAGAGATAATAAGCACCCCAGTAAAAAAACCCGTTGCTGTTGAGTCCATTCCAACTTATAGCGACCTTATAGAACAGAGTAGAACAACCCCACAGGGTTTCAAGGAGATGCTGGTGGGCTCCAACTGCCCACCTGCCCACTGCGCCACCAGGGCTCTATCCCAGTAAAAGGGCGCTAATAAAAACAACTTAATGATTTCCATCTTAGGTTCATATAAACATATGAAAAAGAATCAACTATTCTTGTTAAATAACTTAAGAAAAAGCTTCAATCTGAGTAGGAGCCTTAAGATCTCCTTGACATTTTCCTAGGGCCCCAACATCCATTAAAGTGAACAGGCCGCCAAGACAGACAACACCTGCGGGTGGTTTGAGAGCCAACGCTTGGTGACTCTAGGCGGGGCGCTGTCTCCTCTACTAAATCCGGGCTTCTTGCAGGAAAGGTGCTTGAACACAAGCGTAGGTGTACGAGGCGTGGTCCGTGCTGGTGAGACGCCTCCGGCACCTGCGTGCACCCTTCAGCTGCGCGCTCGGGTGCCCACCTCGGCGCCCCCGTGTTTAAAGGGTGACACGCCCCGGCCATCCCGCGCACCACCATCCCCCCATCCCAGCAGGCACTCACAGTAGGTGCAGCCCTACAGCTCTACTTACATCCTGACCGGCCGTCCCGCGCCCACCCGAGCCGCGCACTCACGGTAGGCGCAGCCGTACAGCTCCACTCGCATCCCGATGCGGCCGTCCCGGTTCCAGGCCGCGGGCAGGAAGCGCACGTGCCGCGTCTCCACGGGCGGCTGCAGCCGGTAGAGCACCACGCTGTCCGCGTTCGCGTTCCCCTGGAAGCCCTGCGAGAGAGGGACAGGCTCAGCACCCGCGGCTCTCCCTAGCCGACCCACCGTCCTCTCACTGCTCATTAAAGCGGTGACCTCTGTGCCCTGACTGCTGTCTCCCTGACACCCTGGGCTGTCTCAGGCCAGCACAAGGCCAGGCTCGTGCTAAATAGAGAAGCCAGCTCTTGTGACAGTCTCTCCTCTGAGCAGTGTTCCCAGGTTCTGAGGCTCCTTATGGAAAGGCTGGTTTGAGTTTTATTAGCACCATTAAGCCTTCCATGAACCAGAGTGCCCTCTGCAAAGCTTGCTGTGATAAAGCACCCACCACATCAACTTTATGCTTCATCTCTAGGTGATAAAGATTCACCTTTGCCAACTCAGTGATGATTTCAGAGGATCTGTAACCGGAGAGAATCATGGATTCTGGTGCATGTGAGCTACAAGGGCCCTTGGAGAACATTTCAGTCTAACGCCCTGGACTGCGGACCAGGGGGGATATGAGGAGGTTTGTGAGGTCAGGCAGGGGCCCCGTCCACTGGACCTGCCCAGGCTGGGCTTCTTTGCCCTACAGCTCAACGCAGAGTAGGCCAGGTGAGCCAGGTGAGCCAGGTGAGCAGGACCTGAGACCCAGGCTACCTGAGAAGGGCTGTGCATGCGCCTGTGCCTCCAGAGGAAAGGCTTCCTCCCAGCCCGAATGGCCTACTTCCCCAGGAAAGCAGAACAGGGGCTCTGGAGCCTCTCTCTGCTTCACGTCCAGCTTTCTACCAGCCGCCAGAGCATTCCTGGATTATACTGTAGAACTGGCTGTTTTCTGAAGTGTTTGTGAAGTGAGGCCTGTGATCAGATTTCATGACTGCCCAGGTGAAAGGGCTGATCCTGCACAGGTTTCAGCTGCCAAGAGGCTCTCCCAGCATGTGACGTAGATGCAACTTTTGTGCACTAACAAGCTAATTCAGGAAGGAATGTGGTGCTGCAGACTTGAGGTGTGTGCACGTGTGTGTTTAACCTCTCCATCACAGACATGTGTTTTCCTTGACAATGCTGAACGTTTCCTGAGCCCTGTGATCCTGGAAAAGTGATGTCTGAAGAAATCCACCACCCTTTTATGTCCCAGGGAACTGCTCACTGCCAAGAACCCCTCCCCCAAACGACTTAGCTAAGACTCACAGATGCTCCATGTCTGCCTAGGACAAGGCCAACAGACCCTCCAAACTCCCACTCGTTGCCTCATAAATGATTAGCTGAGATGCTTTTTGGAAAAAAATGCTTGTTAACCAAACTGTGTGTATTCTTCTCTCCTTCCCTGGGAATTTTTCCTGGTGTAAGGGTCACCAGGAACGGGCAGTGTTTTGTTCTGTTGTACGTAGGGTCGCTGAGTTGGAACTGACTCGCCGGCACCTGACAGCAGCAAAGAGTCACCAGGAGTCAGAATCCCCTTGATGGCAACTAACAAGGTGGCAACTAACTTTCAGCTTTAAAACTATTAAAGTTATGGCATAAGTGATTCACTTTAAACTTAAAAAGATAGTGAAGACAATGAAGGTTTAAATTCTGCTCATTTCATCAAAAAGCAAGAAAATACATTCTATTAGAATGCTTTGCTGGTATTTGTCACTTTTGTGGTTTTCTGTAGACCTTTAGGATTGCTCTAAGAGGTGCCTTTCGACTCCCTATTTTAAGTATTAATTTCCCAAGCAGTATAATACGAAAGCTCCATTAAGATAGCATTGATTTAACATTAAAATTTCAAATGAAAATGCCATTCTTGTTGCCATTACAATCATCCTAACAATTGTCTAGTCTTGAATCAAACCTCTGGGCTGTGCATTAGGGATCACCAACTGTGTGTTAATTACCTCCACACTCTGTTCATAATGGATCCAGTCCTGTATCTCAATGAACAAAGAGCCTTTTGGAGTGTGCAAATCCCTTTTTTTTTTTTTTTTTTTAAAGTCAATTGAATGTCTAATAGTTTTCCCAGGTGGAAATTTAGATTTGAATTTTAGAAAAATAATCAAACTCAACAAATGTTTTCAATATTCACGACATTGTTCTTATCCTGAAAATAAGGAGTTCAAGTACCTTGGATGAAGAATTCAATCAGCCCTTTCTGAATCTTTCCAGTCAAGAGACAGAAATCCAAGCTTTGGTTCTGGAAGCACCTTACTTATTGCTATGGATTGATTTGTGTCCCCCGAAAGATATGTTAAAGTCCTAATCCCTGGTACCCATGTAGGTGACCTCGTTTGGAAGTAGGGTCTTTGACGATGTGATAGGTCACACTGAAGTAGGCTGGGTCTTAATCCCAACTGAGGGGTGTCCTTATCAAAGAAGAGACACAGAGGAAAGGACACTATGTGGGGATGCATCTGTAAGCCAGGGGCTGCCTGGGGTTACCAGAAGTCCAGAGACAAGGAAGGAAATTTCTCTAGCGCCTTTGCAGAGAACACGGCCCCGCCAACACCCTGATTTTAGACTCAGCCTCCAGAACTGTGAGAACAAATCTGTGTTCCCATAAGGCATCGAGTTTATGGTACTTTGCTAAGGTGGCCACAGGGAACCAATTCCCCTCTTATTTGACGGATGGCCCCACATCTTCCTGTGACCCTTACAGTTCTCCCCTTGCTAGGCTGGGAGAGGCTGGGAAGGCTGCTACACCCCTCCCCCTCTGTGCCTTAGCGGCAAGTGTTCTTCGCCAAGCACTGATAGTTTATGTACAGCAAAGGGAGATTCTGGCTCTCACAGCACTTCTGTTAAACTCTGTTGTCAACGTAGTTGTTGTTAGCTGCTGTCGACTGATGACGACCCCATGCACAACACAACAAAATGCTGCCTGGTCGTGCGCCATCCCCATGAGCAGATGCTGATGAGACCATTGTGATCCATAAGGTTTGTTTTGGCTGATTTTCAGAAGTAGACAGCCAGGCCTTTCTTCCAGTCTGCTTATTCTGGAAGCTCTGCTAAAACCTGTTCAGCGTCACAGCAACACACAAGCCTCCACTGACAGATGAGTGGTGGCCACACATGAGGTGCATTGGCTGGGAGTGGAACCCAGGTCTCCTGCACCAAAGGTGACAATTCTACCGTGGACATTAACCATCTCTTTACTCTAGATGTTTTAGAACCAAAAAATAAAATAAAATGCGTACTGGGTTGGGGTGCTGCACTTTCAGTTCTGGTATACTCTGATCACATAATTACAGTTTCACTGAAAGCCAAATAAAGAGACTCCCTGATTTAGTGATAGTGAAATCTGGAGCCCAAAGAACGGAGGCTTCCTTTATTATCTCCCACCCTGTGACAAGCCGTGCGACTCAGCAGAAATGCACATGGCATCCCTGAGTAACCCCAGCCCGACCTCAGAGAACAACCACCTTTGGGACCAGAGGGCAGAGCCCATGGGTCCCCAAGGAGCTCCCTCCGTGTAGACAAACAGGACCACAGACGAAGAAAACTGGACAGCGGAGTTCTGGTGCATCCAGGAGCTATCAGTGCCTTCTCCATGGTCCCTAACAGACGAGGACTGTCCATCCACATCTGTGAGCAGGGCCCGGGAGATCTTCCTAGAAAGATCCACTTGGGAGACCTGTGAGCCTGAGGAGTGATGAGTAGACTCTCCGCAGCCTCGGTTTCTGCATCTGTAAGTGGGGTCCTCAGAGAACTGAGGGGTGATGCTGTCGAGCACTGCCGGGGGTACTGCCGGCCATCACCACCCTGCCATCTGCGATGACGCCCATTGCTGGTGTTTTGGTTGGTGTACTGTTCTGACCTCATCGGTCAGACTCTGGACCGTGCTAACTTTATTGGGTTTAATATCCAAGACATCTGTTTAAAGAGCTAAGATACAAACAGCAGCTCCTATGACCAAAGCATTGTAATTCAACATTGTTATTACATTCAAATTTTATTTAAATGACACTCGCAATATATATATTTTTTTAACTTCAGGAAACATAGATCCGGAAGATCTGCCCTGGCAAACTGATGCCAAATTCTGGAAACTAAGCTTCTGTTCAATGGGATTAGAGGGCCAAACAGTACAATGGGTCTCTAAGCTATTGATGGAGCCCTAGTGGCGCAGTGGTTAAGAGCTTGGCTGCCAGCCAAAAAGGTCAGCAGTTCCAATCCACTAGCTGCTCCTTAGAAACCTTACCACGCAGTTCTACTCTGTCCTATAGGGTTGCTGTGAATTGAAATTGACTAGATGGCAATGGAGTTTTTTTCAAGCTGTTATGTTAATGTTATGTTAATAGAGCTAAATAGATGATATCTTAGTTACCTAGGACTACTTTAAAAAAAACAAGAATTTATTTTCTCACAGTTCAGGAGGCTAGAAATCCAGATTCAGGGTCTGGGCCTTGTCGATCCTTCCGTGGCCTCTCTTCTAGTTTCCGGTGTCTGCCGGCAATCCTTGGCGTTCCTTGGCATCTGTCTTCCTTTGGTGTATCTCTGGGTCTATGCTGCTCTTTTTACAAAACATCACTCAGAAGTGATTGGGTTTAGGGCCACCCTACTGTGGAATGACTTCATTAGCATTAAAAAACAAAACAAAACAAAAAACCCTTACTTCCAAACTGAGTCATATTTATAGGTTCAGGGTTAGGACTCCAACATAACTTTCTGAGGGACACAATTTAATCTGTAACACCATTTCCCCACCATTCTTGAGGAAACATTTAAACCTACATTTGAATTGACTAAATAGAATGCAGAATCTGTATAGCTTTCACCTAGATACCTAGAATGGCTCGTTGTTAACACTTTGCCATATTTACTGTTTCTGTGTACACAAGTGTGCACATGCATACACTCACATATGCACACATACGCACATACACTCACACAGTGCACACATCAATTCACATGCATGTGGACATATGTACACACATAGGCATATATACTCATACATGCACATGTGTGGATACAACACACAATACATGCACACGCACACATGTAATTGGTTGTTGTTGAACCACTTGAGAACAGTTATAGGCATCACGATTCCTGGCCCCCAAATTCAGTGTGCATCTCCTCATCTCCTAAAAACAGGGACCTTCTCCCAAATCACTACAATACTGAGGACACCAATTTAACAATAACACTAGTGTTCAGCCCATGTTTAAATGTCTCCCTCGAATGTAGGATAGTCCCCCACCTCACCTTTTTTATTTTCTTGAAGTGTGTACGACAGCCGACTCATGGGACGTGGCACACTATGGATTTGTCTGGTATTTATATGGATTACCTCGTATTAAAGTCAGGTTGCACAGTTTTGTCAACAACTCTACAGGGTGAGGTTGTGAGCTGCGCACTCCAACCCACCAGGGTCATGGTCTCAGTCTTGCTGCTACTGTGACATCACTTTTGGTCACTTGGTTAGGGGAGTGACTTTTCCCTTTGCAACTTACCAGTGAAGTGTGAGTTATTCTCTGAGCTCATGTGAACATCCTGTTCCAGCAAACATTTCATGCAAAGGTTTTAGCACCTGTTTATGATCCTTGCTTGAATCAGTGTTCACACTGGGCTTAGAAAATGGTGATCCACTAATACTAGCCTTCTCTCAGACGGAGTATTGATGTTCTTCTGTTTAGAAGAACTTCCTCCCCCCTTCTCTCTTTCTCTTTCATTTTCAGAAGCTGGTGGGTTAATAGCTCCCATGTAATCCGTTACAGTTGCTACACTTTTTCATGCTCAAACCGTTCCAAGTTTGAACGAGGGAGAGCCCCTTCAGGTCAGTGCCTGTGACAGGGCCCCATGGGTACCCAGTGCTTCCTTGTTTGCTTCTGCTGCAAGACGCTCCCAGCCCAGCTTGTCCTTCCCTACCCCTGCTGGAACCAGCCACTTCCCCAAGGAACCCTGGTTCCTTTTAAAACCCACATTCTGGTGCTTTGCCATCTATTTTAATATTTCATGAAGAGTCGGAGACAAAGACATTATTTTATAAAGCTCCTGAAATCCTTTAGCAAAATCAATATTTGTTGTATTTACGTGTGCTTTAAATATATCCATATGCCACCTTATAATAACGCAAACACTGCTTGTATGAATCTTAAAGAATTGCGTTTTGTAAGTTATATCTAACTATAATTACTCCCTAAGCAACCAGCCAGAACAACGACCATTCCTAGACAGAGACATTAAGTGGAATAAGTTCTGGGGACCTGGTGATATAGTATCTGGGCTTACTAGTGTAAAGGTCTTATCTCCTCCACTAGAATAATGCTTATCTTTAAAAAGCGAAACATGGAGAGTCTAATAAACCGTATATTCATATCTGGCTTTGAATTATCCAGAACACACATGGAGTCTCATGAATATAGCAGCTGTGAAGGAGACAACAGACACAAAGACCCGTTCTTCCTTCATTTCCTCAAATCCAGAAAATGACGTTTTTATAAAAATAGGAATAAGCTTCTTCTCTGAAAGCATTCTGGCTTTGACAACCCTTCTAACAGCTGAAGTCTGACCCAGGGAAGTCACCACTGGGTAAGGCTGCTTTGAGCAAAGTTGAGGCTCAGCATGGGGGTGAGGGACCACGGACTGCAATTCTGAGTCTCCCTCTCTGACAGACACTTGGCTGTGGGAGGTGTCTTGGTAAAGCAGGATGGAAGCACCCACTGAACGATGGTATGAGGGCCAGCGAGTACAGTACTGACCACCTTAGCCACTCACGTAAAGAGATGAGGAAACCTCCATTCTATTGGGAGACAGAATTGATTTGGAATACAGATAGACAACAATAGCTTTAAAAGCTTCACAATCACTTTTTAATTCACTAATCAAAAGTGATTACTGTTTGATAAAATATTATTTGGCTATGTATAAAAGTGACTTAAGGTGGGATTTTATGTCTGTTCATTTTCTACAAATGGTTTTTAAAACAATACATTTATGAATTAATAACCAATACTAAAACTAGCAAAAACCAGTCGCCATGGAGTTAACTCTGACTCATGGTGACCCCATATGTGTCAGAGCAGAACTGTGCTTCATAGGTTTCCCAATGGCTGATTTTTTTAGAAGCAGATTGCCAGGCCTTTCTTCTGAGGTGCCTCTGGTGGACTTGAACCTCCAGCTTTTTCCTTAGCAGCCAAGCACCTTGGCCATTTGCACCACTGAGGGATTCCAATTAATACAAAGATTAGTCAGATCCCTATTTCACTTTGTTTGTGGTAGAATCTAAACAACCAAATCTAATATTAAAGCTCAGGATATCTAAATAATCTTGGCTTTTCCACATAATTTAACTTCAAAACAGGAGCAAGAAAGAATTATATTGTTCGTGGGTTATTTAAAGCATCTCCGGAATAATTTAACCTGCTACATTTTTGGTTTAGGATATGTGTCCAGATAGATGATCACACCCCAAGGTACCTTTTGTCAATGAGATGTTTATTGACAACAATTAGTTTTAAGAAATCACTTAGCCCTTGCCGTCATCTGTTTAAAGAGTTAAACTTTCCCCATATCTGAGGTATGTTTGTCTTCAAAGAGCATTTGAGTTGAAAATATGAGTGATGCTCACTTAGGATATGAATTAAATTGAAGGTGGTTTTCAGTGTTTGTTTTGATAAACGTGACCCTGACTAGTAACTAGATTCACACGTGATTTCATTTAATGCTCAAGGAGAGGCTGGAGAAAGCGTGTGTTAAACTCACGAAATACTCAGCATTGTCAGAATTCTCACTGACAGCATCCCTAGAGTGACTCTTCTCCCACCCACCCACTGGACCCTGCTGTGAGCTGCACTAGGTAGAAAGTACAAATACATTTTCACAACTTTGCATTCCCACCAGAAATGGATAACAGTTCCAGTTTCCTCAGGTCCTTGCCAACATTGTCATTTTCTGGGTTTTTTTGTTTTGTTTTGTCTTTTTTATCTTAGTCATCCTAGTGGGAGTAAAGTGGTATCTCACTGTGCTTTTGATTTGCATCTCCCTTACGGCTAAAGATGTTGAATATCTTTTCGTGTGTTTGTTGGCCATGTTAATATCCTCTTTGGTCAAATGTCTATTCAAGTCCTTTGCCCATTTTTCAATTGGGTTACTTTTCGTTGTTAAGTTGTAGAAGTTTTACATATATTTTGGATATTAGACCCTTATAGGATATATGGTTTCTGAAAATTTTCTCCAAATTGATAGGTTGTCTTTTCACTTTTTTGATAAAATCCTTTGATGAACAAAAGTATTTAATTTTTACAAGGTTCCATTTATTTATTTTGTCTTTTGCTGTTATTATTGTTATTGTTATTATATTGTTATTATATCACATAATCCATCATTAAAATCTAGGCTGGATAGCCACACCCCTATATTTTCTTCTAATAATTTGATGACTTTAGTTCTCACATTTAGGTCCTTAATTCATTTTGAATTTTTTGTTTTGTCTGTACAGAATGCACCTGGATAGAGAACACTCTGCTGGCCTTAACCCCAGCTCCTTCAACATTCTGTGCTGACCTGGGTCTACCCCGTACAGGCTCAGAGAGGTGGGATGGTGAGAACTGCTCTGCCCAGTGTATCTGTCAGAGTTTCAGCAAAAGCTGCCAACTAAAATCAGGCCGCTTGAGGAGGGAGGAGCAGGAGATGATTTACAACACTGCAAGCAGGTGTGAGGAACCCTAGGGGAGACACAGTTCCCTAGGGAGGGTGGACTTACAGAGGGGCTGCCTGCTGGAAGGGCCCCGGGGAGACACACAAACGCAGCCCTGGACCAGAAGAGAGAGAGACAGGGGCACAAACACCTGGACCCCGACTCCTCACCTTCTCTTCTCCTTGCCATCTCCTTTCAAAACCCCCAGTGGCTCAACCCAATGGAAATGCAAAAGCCACATATAAACATAATTTCCAGGTAGGCTGTAGATCTAAATGCGAAACGTAAAAAATAAAGCTTCCAGATCATAACACAAGAGAACATATTCATTATCTTGAGATAGTAAAAGATATCACAGACAGGACAGACACACACATCTCTGCACCAAATGGAAAAGTCTGCAGATTTGGACTATATAAAAATTATAAAATTCTGTTTATCAAAAGCCACCATCAAAAGTACAAAAGGCAAGCCCTAGAGTAGTACAAAATACTTCAAGCACATTGTACTGACAGAGGGTGTTTATCCAGAATAAAGACATCTCTTCTACAATTAACAAGAAAAAGACCAATACAATGGAAAGATAGACAAAGTCTTACACAGACGTTCCCCAAGGAGTCTGCTCAATACCCAGTGAGCAAATGCAAAAGTACTCAACTTCACCAGAGTCAGTGCAATACATCCTAAAAACATCATGATGTACTCCGTCAGTCTACTACTAGAATTGCCTAAAAGTGAAAAGATTCCACAGCTATATGCTCTAGAAAATGGTTAGCAAAGGAAGTTCTTCATATTTGCAGGTGAGATTAAGCTGGAAAACACTGTCTCGAGCACGGTTTTTCTGTTACTGCCCTCAGGAGGTTCCTCTTGATGTGAAGTACTGTATTTTAGGGACAAATTTCTGCCCTGCACCAATAAAACCATTGAGCCAAGTTGCCATCACTCAACTGTGTAAGTTCTCTTGGTCAAAATGTGAGCGGACACAGAAGAATCTAAAGATTCAGTTTCCATATCGGGGTAGTAATGGTCCCTAGTTCTTCAGGGGCCTAGACTGAACTCCTAACCACCCAAACCCCTCTTGGTCCCAGAAATGAAAATGTGTTATGATTCAGCCAAACACTTGACACTATCAAAACAAATGCCAAACAAAAACCAGGTCCATCCCCCAAAATGTGGATTAGAAGCACTGTGGTTGATCAGGAAGGCTCATAGTTTGCTTCTACCATGATGTTTCTAGTAAGTTCTCCCAAATTGAGTGAAAACAGAATACAAGACAAAATAACAAAGTTTAAAGCAGGTGAGAGTATGTTATGTTTGTGTTCCCTCAAAATATGTGTTGAAATCCTGGCCCTTGTACCCGTGGATAGGGTGCTATTTGGAAATAGGGGTTTCTTTTGCTGTCAATGAGGTCACACCAGCGTATGGTGGTTCTAAACCTAGTCTCCTCCGAGTAATTAAGAAGCAGAATAGACACAGAGATACACATGTGGGGTGACAGACTCCAAAGAGGACCAAGGAATACCAAAGAATGCCAAGGACCACTAGCAGACAACAGAAACTAGTAGAGAGGCCCACGGAACTGTGAGAAAATAAATTCCTGTATTTTAAAGCCACCTACTCGTCTGTCAGTTTGTCTTACTGTGGCGGCTTGTATATTGCTATGATGCTGGAAGATATGCCAATAGTATTACTAATACCAGCAGGGTCACCTGTGGTGGACAGGTTTCTGTGGAGCTTCTAGACTAAGATGAACTAGGAAGAAGGACCTGGAGATCTACTTCTGAAAAAACTGGCCAGTGACAATCTTATGGATAGCAGCAGAACATTGTCTGATATATGCCGGAAGATGAGCCCCTCAAGTTGGAAGGTACACAAAATGCCACTGGGAAAGAGCTGCCTCCTCAAAGTAGAGTTGACCTTAATGACAAGGATGGGGTAAAGCTTTCTAGACCTTCATTTGCTGATGTGGCATCACTCAAAATGAGAAGAAACAGCTGCAAACATCCATTAATAATCTGAACATGGAAAGTATGGAGTATGAATTTAAGAAAATTGGAAATTGTCAAAAATGAAATAGAATGCCTGAATATCCATATCCTAAGCATCAGCGAGCTGCAGTGGACTGGTATTGGACATTCTGAATCTGACAATCGCATGGTCTACTATGCCAGGAATGACAAAATGAAGAGGAATGCCCTTGCATTCACCCTTAAAAAGAACATTTCAAGATCTCTCCTGAAGTACAACGCTGTCCCTGATAGGACAGTATCCATACACCTCCAAGGAAGACCAGTTAATATGACTTATTTAAATTTACCCACCAACCACTAATGCCAAAAATGAAGAAATGGAAGATTTTAACCAACTTCTGCAGTCTGAAATTGATCAAACATACAATCAAGATGCATTGATAATTACTGTTGATTGGAACGCAAAAGTCGGAAACAAAGAAGGATCAGTAGTTGGAAAATATGGCCTTGGTGATAGAAATTATGCTGGAGATAGCACGATAGAAGTTTGCAAGACCAATGAACTATTCTTCAGAAATATCCTTTTTCAACAACATAAACAGCGACTATACAAGTGGACCTTCCTAGAAGAAATACACAGAAATCAAATCAAGTACATCTGTGGAAAGAGATGATAGACAGGCTTAATATCATCAGTCAGAACAAGGCCATGGGCCGACCATGGAACAGGTGATCAATTGCTCATCTGCAAGTTCAAGCTGAAACTGAAGAAAATTAGAACAAGTCCATGAGAGCCAAGATACAACCATGAGAACATCCCACCTGAATTTAGAGACCACCTCAAGAATAGCTGTGATGCATTGAACACTAATGCTGAAGACTAGATGAGTTGTAGGATGACATCAAGGACATCACACATGAAGAAAGCAAAGGTCATTCAAAAACAGGAAAGAAAGAAAAGACCAAAATGGATGTCAGAAGAGACTCCAAAACTTGCTCTTGAACATAGCTAAAATGAATGGAAGAAATGGTAAAGTAAAAGATCTGAACAGAAGATCTCAAATGGCGGCTTGACAAGTTGCTGTTGTTAGGTGCCGTCGAGTTGATTCTGACTCATAGTGACCCTATGCACAAACAAAAGTAACCCTGCCTGGTTCTGCGCCATCCTCATAATTGTTGTTATGCTTGAGCCCATTGTTGCAGCCACTGTGTCAATCCATCTCGTTGAGGGTCTTCCTCTTTTTCACTGACCCTTTACTTTACCAAGCACGATGTCCTTCTCCAGGGACTGAGCCCTCCTGATAACATGTCCAAAATATGTGAGACATAGTCTCACCATTCTTGCTTCTAAGGAGCATTCTGGTTGTACTTCTTCCAAGACAGAAACACACTTGGCATTTCTCAAGCTGAAAGAATTGAAGAAAAAACTCAAGCCTCAAGTTGCAATATTGAAGAATTCTATGGGCAAAAATTAGAATGACATGGGAAGCATCAAAAGAAGATGGAAAGAATACACAGAGTCACTGTACCAAAAAGAATTGGTCAACGTACAATCATTTCAGGAGGTAGCATATGATCAAGAGCAGATGGTACTGAAGGAAGAAATCCAAGCAGCACTGAAGTCATTGGGGAAAAACAAGGCTCCAAGAATTAATGGAATACCAACTGAGATGTTTGAACAAACAGATGCAACACTGGAAGCGCCCACTTGTCTATGCCAAGAAATTTGGAAGACAGCTACCTGGTCAATCGACTGGAAGAGATTCATATTTGTGCCCATTCCAAAGAAAGGTGATCCAACAGAATGCAGAAATTGTCGAACATTATCATTAATACCACAGGCAGGCAAAATTTTGCTGAAGATAATGAAAAAGTGGTTGCGGCAGTACATCGACAGGAAACTGTCAATAATTCAAGCCAGATTCAGAAGAGAACCTGGAATGAGGAATATCAGATGGATCTTGACTGATACCAGATGGATCTTGACTGAAAGGTGAGAATTTTTACCTGAGTTTTATGGACTATGCAAAGGCATTCGACTGTGTGGATCATAACAAATTATGGATAACATTGTGAAGAATGGGAATTTCGGAACACTTAATTGTGCTAATGAGGAACCTGTACACAGACCAAAAGGCAGTCGTTCTGATAGAACAAGGGGATACTAAGTGGTTTAAAGTTAGGAAAGGTGTACGTCAGGGTTGTATTCTTTCACCATACGTATTCAATCTGTATGCTGAACAAAATAATCCAAGAAGTTTGATTATGTGAAGGAGAGCACTGCATCAGGATTGGAGGAAGACTCATTAACAGCCTGCATTATGCAGATGACCCAACCTTGCTTGCTGAAAGTGAAGAGGACTTGAAGCACTTACTGATGAAGATCAAAGTCGACAGCCTTCAGTATGGATTACATCTCAGCATAAAACAAAAATCCTCACAAATAGACCACTAAGCAGCATCATGGTTAATGGAGAAAATATTGAAGTTGTCAAGGATTTCATTTTACTTGGATCCACAATCAATGCCTATGGAAGCAGCAGTCAAGAAATCAAATGATGCCATTGTATTGGGTAAATCTCCTGCAAAAGACTTCTTCAAAGTTTTAAAAAGTAAAGATGTCACCTTGAGGACTAAGGTGCACCTGACCCAAGCCATGATATTTTCAATTGCCTCATATGCATGGGAAAGCTGATCAATGAATAAAGAAGACCGAAGAAGAATTGATGCCTTTGAATTATGGTGTTTCCAAAGAATATTGAATACATCATGAATTGCAAAAAAAAGAACAAATCTGTCTCAGAAGTACAGCCAGAATGTTCCTTAGAAGCAAGGATGATGAGACTTCGTCTCAAGTATTTTGGACATGTTATCAGGAGGGACCAGTCCCTGAAGAAGGACATCATGCTTAGTAAAGTAGAGGATCAGTGAAAAAGAGAAAGACCCTCACAGAGATGGATTGACACAGTGGCTGCAACAATGGGCTGAAACATAGCAATGATTGTGAGGATGGTGCAAGACCACGCAGTGTTTCATTCTGTTGTGTACAGGGTTGCTATGAGTTGGAACCAACTCCAGGGCACTTAACAGCAACAACGTTTGTGTTATTTCTCTATGGCACTAGGTAACCAAGACAGGGTGGAGAATCTGTCATGTAGATCTGTGGGATTCCCTCCCCACAAAGTCTTGCCAAAGCCTAACAGGAAAACCACACAAAAATAAAGGTGGCCTTATTCCTTCTTAGACCTCTTCACCCAAAGTCCACCCAGAGGCAGCCCTGATGCCGACATCGCAACCACCCCCACCCCCCGTGAGGATCACAGTTGGGTGTACATTGATGAAGTGGGTTCCAGGGCTGATGCTAAGTAAATAAATCTAAGAAACGTGCACCTGGCAGGCATCATACTGCTGTATGCCTGGGATTCTCAGTCTCAGGGAAATGAGTGAGACTTTGTTCTTTTGCTTTAAAGCATTTACAATTCTGTAAAACTAAACAGCTTGTGATTAAATGCATTAAAGACATTCCAGTAACAATATCCCAATGGAAATTTTAACAATGTAAACCTCCTTATGCTCCTGGTTCACATTTCGATCTGAAAATGAAATTAAAGGGCCGGAAAGGGGAAACAAATCTGATAAATTGTGCATTGTGAACATAAGCTTTATGTGTTTTTATCTGTTATTTTCAGAGGTCGTAAGTGAGAGGTCAGGACACTAAAATCCTTCCTGCTTAAATGAAGAGCTGCAGTTAATTACTTTAAAATATGTAACGTGTACTTTGTCAACTATTTTACTGCCAGCAGAAATCTATACCATTTCTTAACATAAATGAAGCAAAGAAAGGGCGTCTAAGTCTGAGCGGTGTTCTCATCTTACTGACTTTTTGCAAATTAAAAGGCCTGGACTCTGCACCAGCTTCATCACTAATATATTGACCCTGGGCAAGCAACTTAAATACATTTGATCCCAGCCTCCCTTCTCCTTTTTACGAAGAAGGTGAGTGCCCTGTACTTAATTATGAGGTTTTCTCTAGCTCTGATATATGTATATGACTTGGGGAATGCTATGCAAACAGTCATATACATGTCTGTTTAATCAATGTTGAAAAAAAAATTATTCCATTTGATCAAAAGAATACACTTTTCTAAACTACAATCAAATGTAACTTGGTTTCCAGTCATTTCTACAACATAAAGTATCCTATCACAGCAAAGTAGGTAATGTCTAAGACTTAGTGGAAGCTGAATAACTGTACATTTTTTTAAGGCCTGTCAGGTAGCAGTTTAGATCCGATGTAGAAATAACGGCCAAACTTGTAGCCTAAACTGGAAAGAGACAACGTCCTCCAGTTGTGCCCAAACACCTTCTCCTCCACAGCAGGAGAGTGACCCTCATGCAGCAAGAGGCTCAGCAAGCTCAGGCGGGGGTGTCTCTGCCCAGATGATGCAGATGGTTTTTACTTTCTTTTGTTGATGCTCATGTCAGTTGGAGAGTGGGAACACAAATAAGATTAGAATGCCAGTAAGGCATAGTGAGGAGCTTGGCAAGATCACACCCCAAAAAGAATGATAAAACTAGACAAAATTGTCAAAAAACAACTTTCCAGGGTCCTAGAAGTCAACTAAAGGCATACAATAAATTGAGAAACATTTATTCACGAAAACCTGTCAAACCTCATGCAAGAACCATAGAAGTCTACAGTGTTTCCACATGGAGCTGCCCCACACACTACCCTATGTCACTCACAGTCCTACAAGTGGTCCTGCTGAAAACCAGAAGCCATGCAGCCAAGGGGGTTGTCATCATCCTCAAGGCAGTTTGTAATTACACAGTACTTTTCTGTTATCCTCGGTCTCAGAGGGAAGTGGTTCCAGAAGCCTGCCCAGGCTGTGAGTGGCTGACCCAAGGTGTGCTGTATGGCTCCAGCAAGGCTTACCTCTGGATCGGTGTCACTGTGGGTTCAAAATCCTACTCTGGATCTAGGAAGAAGAAACTCCAGGCTGAAGCCAGGCAGCCTGCATTTTAACGTTTTACCAGGCACCTTGGGTGGTGGTTTATTCACACTAAGATTTGGGAACTGGATCATAGCAGGAATAGGCTTGTACCAATCACAGAAAACAGCCCAATCCTGAGAGCCACCTCTTTCTCCTACGCTAAGTGAGGGAGTCTGAGATCTCCATTTTGTAATTTGAGAAGCAGTTACAACATGTAGGAATATAGGTAGACGATGCAGATGATGAAGGAGTATTAAAAGTATGTAATGTGACTATTAAAAATGTTCCTAAAGAAGACTATGGAAGCTGTCAATATGGTTTTTATATTGTGCTGTAGTCAGCATGGGAACATACCTTTTAATGACAGTGGAAGTCAGTAGGTATTATGAAAATATTTCCGTTGCAAGTACATTTTAGAAATATGTTAGCTGCATCGGGAAATTCAGTGACGATTCAACCGAATATGTTAACCGAAGAGGAAAATCTGAAGACATTCTGAAAGGATGCATACTCTGTGATGGAATTTTAAACAGTTCTTAACCAACTGTCACCTGTGAATTTGACCATGTATTTACTAGAGTGATTGTTTTTCAACTTAATACTGATGAAACGCATTGCATTACCTCAATTAATTTGTTCAAGAAGAAAAGAGTAACAGAGTTTACAAATAATCTATTATTTGTTTCTTGTTGTTGTTTTAAGGCTTGGAGTCATCCTTTGAAATGGCCTCACCAACTCTCAAATCCAAACTGGAGTTTGAGCAAGTAGGAAAGTGCATTGTTCCAAAACCCAAAACTATGTAGTTTCATTTCACTACTTTGACATCTGGTTTACCCACCAATTACCTCCACACTTCATGATGCCCAGAAGACCAGTCACAACTGGGATAAAACAGGAGCTCCCTTATTAAAGTGGCCACATCCAACCCTCAATTAGAGTCTGCTATGGAAAAATCAATAGGAAGCTAATATCAGCATCTGATTTGGGGCCTATATGTGGTCTCCTTTCTGACTATATTATGTGCCTACATTGTCTACTTCCTTTCTGTTCATTCATAAGGGATGGTGAGTGTTGTATAAGATGGCACCATGCCACAGTGATGCTGAACAGACGGCAAGGACAACATTCAATGTGAAGTTAATTTGAAAACTACTCTGTCCATCTTGCAGAAGGGATATGCTTCCTTGGGTAGCCTTAGTCCACTCTCTTCTGTAAGGTCTATCTATGTCATTCTCTAAACATCTATGCTAGATACTGGCATCTGTTGTTAACTTCTGAGAAAACTGTCATTCAGAACAGGCTCCAATAAAAATTCTTGAGTAAGGAACACTTTGAATTTACTGCTTAGACTGAAAAACACATACATCAAAATAATGAATATTCATATAATATTTATTAGAGGCGCTCAAACTTCACAGCCTGCAGTGGCTGCAACATACTGTTAATCAGAATAATGATTCTGAGAATATCAGTTTTCTTTCTGTAATTGAGCTGGCTGAGGTTGTGTTATACCTAAGCTCACTCAGTGAAGTAGAGCAAGACTTGGAAGGAGAACAAATTCATATCTGAGAATTCTCAAAAGAGTTTCTCATGGGGAGAACACAATTCATATTACACGTTTGCAGGCAAAGGTGAAACGGTAGAAATCCAGTAAGAAATATTTATAATGGCATCATGGAAATCTTATTTTTAAAATACACTTATTAAAATGGTAGGTGGAAACATTGCTAAATATATTTGTACACACTTAACTTTGAGGGGATGCTTCAAACTTAGTTCCGTAGTTAAGACTCAGCTTGTAATGCCCACAAGAACTTATTAATTACATAGTCAGCATGCTTCCAGGGCCATATCAAGGATTCCTGCTCAGTGAGGACAGTCCTTGGAGAAGCAATTCTGTCCCCTCAGGCTTTGCCTCAGGTGAGAGGAAAACAGCCTGCCTGGTTTAGACCAGCACTGTCCAATGGAACTTTCGGTATGGTGGAATTGTCCAATGTCTGCCCCATGCGGTAGGGTAGCCACTCCCAGTCCTACAAGACAAGGCTCTATTTGCTCCCCCAAGCTTTGTCAAAGGGCAGCAACACTTGTGGGGGTGATTAAAGGCTGGCTGGGCTGCACTCCAAGGAGGCTCATGATCTTTTGTGCATAAGCAGGGACTGGACATTGTTGAATTATGACCTGCGGATGCTGTTATTCTGAGATAGGTAAGCATTTGTTTGCCTGGTCTATCTGTTCATTAGCAAGAGATGTCATCAGAAGCAGTCAATCAATTTTTTGTCCATCAAAGCAGAGTGTGACGGTTGAGATTGTGTGTCACCTTGGCTGGGCCATGATTCTCAGTGGTTTGGCAGTTATGATGTGGTTTGGCAGCTATGTATGAAATCTGCATAATGAAATCTGATATAATGTAATTACCTCCATGATGAGATCTGCTATGAGCAGCCAATCAGTTGAAGGAGTTCCTTGGGGGTGTGGACTGTGCAATATATGTGGACTTTCTGGAAAAGCTCTCTGCTTTTGCTTGCTCTGGATCTTCATCTGACCTCTGGTTCTGGGGAACTAAGCTAGAAGTTTACCTGCTAATCTCGGGTTTGTCAGCCTCTGCAGCCTGTTAGCAAGTGGCCTACCATTTTACCTGCCAATTGTGGGATTCGTCAGCCTCCATAGCCTATAAAACAGTGAGTGGCCTGCCATCTTACCTGCATCTTGGGGTTTGTTGGCCTCTGCAGCCTGTGAGCCATAGGCCTGTTGTCTGATCTGCCAATCTTGGGTTTGTCAGCCCCTGCGGCTACATGAGGCAGGAGAAGCCTCCAGCCTGACCCATGGACTTGGGACTTTCCAGTCTCTACAATCAACTGAGCCATTTCCTTAATATAAATCTCTCCCTCTCTCTATACATGCTGCTGTTGTTGTGAGGTGCTGTTGAGTCAGTTCCGAATCATAGCGACCCTGTGTATAACAGAATGAAACACTGCATGGTCCTGCACCGTCCTCACAATCCTTGTTATGCTTGAGCCCATTGTTGCAGCCACTGTGTCAATCCATCTCATTGAGGGTCTTCCTCTTTTTCACTGACCCTCTACCTTACCAAGCATGATGTCCTTCTCCAGGGACTGATCCCTCCTGATAACATGTCCAAAGTACGTGAGACGTAGTCTCCCCATTCTTGCTTCCGAGGAGCATTCTGGCTGTACTTCCTCCAAGACAGATTTGTTCATTCTTTTGGCCGTCCATGGTGTGTTCAATGTTCTTCACCAACATCGTAACTCCAGTCTCACGTTTGACAGGGTGCAGTCTTACCACTTTTCTATCACTCATTTTAGTGGGAAATATTTGCGTTTTCTTTGGCAGGTTTCTGCCTTACACCAGTTCTGGCTTTCACAGGTGGCATGGTGTCCAACATCACAGCAGCACACAAGCTACCACAGTACAACAAACTGACAGACGTGTGGGGTTTGAAAGTTTTACTATATAATAAAAGTATTAATATTTTCTATGTTACTATCCTCTGCTTGGCATACCTTATATTTAGATAAACAAGAAATTAAAATAATTGATGAGGATAGTATCATAAAAATAACTCTTCCAGTGATATTTTAAACCATATTGTATTTTCTAAACACTTTTAAACCTATACTATATCAAAATACATAAAATTGCTTACAAATATCTAGAGAGCAAAAAGATACCACTATTTATCAAATAATTATAATATGATAATTCTTCCTCAAACCTAAGTTTGAGAACTTCCAAATGACTGTTTTGTTTTTGTTGGTTTTCTCCCTAGAGGATAAGTGCTTATTTGGAACTTGGAAATCTGGCCAATCCGTAAATAGTATAAATAAGAGCTTTCAAATATATTCTACACTGTGTATAAGAGAAAGACACTTGTTATTTGAAGATCTTGCCATTGTTTGTACAAAAATACTTATTCGTTTACAAGTGGTAGAAACTGTTTTGCATTTAAAGCAAAGGATCTAACAAAATATGCTTCAGAATTTGTCAAAATCAAATATCTATTCTTCAGCTAAACGTGTTTCTAAAGCCATGCGAGCATTTTACTGAGAAAATAAAGATGTCTTGAGTCAGCAATTCTGTTAAACAAAAATAACTACAGCCTAGATTTCACTCTAAATTCAAAATGAACTCTTGTGATGCAGGAAAATGGGGTGGGGGGTAGGCACAGAAAATAACTTTCCTCTTCCCAGAGGGAAGGGGGCTGGGAGCAGAGAGCTCTGCCCTTCCAGCATCTCATTTGTTCCCTCTTTCTTAAGCCTCTGATCAGTGGTTGTCGAGGTCTGGAGTGGAGGACACCCAGGTCTCCGAGCATCACCAAAGGCTCCACTCCCATGGAAGGGTTTTCCTGTCACCTTGTATCTGGCCAAACTCCTCTCTGCCGGAGATAATTAGAAATGGTTGGCTGCTGCTCTTCTCCTTCTCCTTCCCCTCCTCCTCTTTTCTTCCTCCTCTTCCTCTTCTTCAGTCAAAAGTCAACAGAATACTCCACTTACATTTGTTTGTATGTTTTGAGGAGGGCTGTGGTTTCTTAATGGTCTTGCAACTCTTCCATGGAAATCCCAAATCCTCCCATCTTCTCTGGCTGCTCTCCCTGTATCCCTGGGAGGTGTGAGGGAGTCCTCCTCATCCAGGATGGGATGTGAGGGCCACTCCCCCAGACTGTCACTGTACAGTGTCCCCCACCCCCCACCCGCCACAGTCTTATGGACAGAGGGATCAGTGGTGCCAGGAGCTCCAACTCTGCTGATTCTTAGAGACTGCTGTCTGTATTTTTGACTCTGTATTTTATTGCTCCAACCCAATTCTTGCTGCTTTTGCTCCTTGTGGTTTTGTGAATACTTGGGCTGTGAGGAAGAACAGCCTGACGGGTGGAGCACCATGCCCTGTGAAGGCGAAAGCCCCTCTCTGCAACATCACAGCAGGGCCTCTGGATCCACCTCTACACATTGATTCTCCAAGGTTCCATCACCTCCTCCTGCAGGGGAGGAGGGGAGCCACCAGGAGCCTGGCGGGACCCACATGGGACAGAAGGAGGGGACCAGCCTCATCCATCTAGCCCTGACAGAGCAGGCAGCTGGGTGTCCCAAAGACGAGGGACTGGAAGCACCGCCCAGCATGGGCTCAGGGCTTGGCTGTGGTCAGGGGCCCTCCTCCCACCCGCAGAAGCCTCAGCAAGGAACTGCGTCCACACAAAGGGTTAATGGTCAGATGCCTCCCCACTTACACAGCTTTGAAACAAGACATTTAGGGCCTCAGTCACTTTTCTTCACTGGACACCATGCCATGAAAAATCAACGGCTTCTATCCTTTATGCAGCACTACTGCAGCCTGTCCCTTCAGGCCCGTGCTCTGCCCAGGTCTGAGGAGGTCCAGTGGGCGCCAGGACATCTGCTGGTCCGACCGTCACAGACTTGCCACACTGTGCCCAGCACCCATGGGGGCAGCTGCCACGTGGGGAACCTTAGTGCAACAGGAAGGCTGCATGGTGTGGTAACAGGAGAGTGGTTGACAGAGGCACAGAAGGTTTGCTGTGGGGGAAATCCGTTTACAACGTGCGCATTATTCTCATGCAGGAGCCCTTCTGTCCTGCAAACACACGCTTGGCCTCGCGGGACATGACGGCTCTGCTAAATAATTCCAGATAGAAAAATGTCAAGATGAGTCAGGAGGCTCAATTTGCGTTTCTCCCCCTAAGGGAAAATTAACCTCCAAAACAAAGCCAGACATCACACCACCGAACATCCCATCATTCTCCCCTTGGCAAAACTAATCTGTGTCAGGAACCGAAGTGTAGGACGAGAAGGGCTGGTTTCCCATTAGGAACTGTCCATATAAGCTGGCTAATTCCTTTTGAAAACTGATTCTCTTTTCTGTTTGACGTAGTGCAAATGTCTTCAGCACAAGCCCACTTTCATCTTTAAGTAGTAAACCACTAAGTGAGGAATAAAACGGAGGAGGGGCAGCTGATCCTCAGGGACATGCAGGAGCTTCCTACAGAACGGGAGGCTGACGGGGTGGGAATGCACTTCAGAGAACTGAGACCTGTCCCAACCCTCGGTGGGGATCCAGGATGGTGCACGGTGGTCTCCACTCACCCTGCAGACCAGGAGCAGGTCCAAAAACCAAACCAGACCCGCAGCATGATGTTAAAAGGCATCTGGATCTGCTCAAGGTCCCTGGGTAGTGCAAACAGTTAATGTCCTCAGCTGCTAACCAAAAGGTTGGCAGTTTGAGTCCACCCAGAGGTTCCTCAAAAGAAAGGCCTGGCAACCTCTTTCCCAAAAATCAGCCACCAAAAATCCTGTGCAGCACAGTTCTACTCTGACACATGAGGTTACCATGAATTGGGGTCAACTCGACAGCAACTGGTATGGTCATTTAAACTGGCATATTTGGAGCATACAAACAAAAAAAGCAAACATACCTTTTGTTACATGCACTGCAGAGCTTTTAGAAACTGAATAACAACGAGAGACACTGCTAAAGTCCCCTGGTCCTTGCCCGTCTCCCACGTCTCTGTCCCCTTTTCCTGCTGTAACTGTCCTCGGTGCCACTGCGGTGCTTTCAGAATGCGACACATTGTTTGTCAGTCAACGCTGCAACAACTAATACTTTCTCACAATGGTTGTGTCTCCCAAACTATGTGTCACCTTGTGTGGTTGTCCTCCATTTTGTGATCTGATTATCCTCCACTTTGTACTGTGTTATAAATCCTAGCCTCTATGCCTGTGGGTTTTTTTTTTTTTTTTTTTTTTTATGCCTGTAGTTATGGTCCCATTTGGGAGTGAGCTGTCTGTTATGATAATTAGGCAGGACTAGGTCATGTTAGTGAGGATTAGGGTGGGATGCAGCACCTTTGCTCAGGTCACAGCCCTGATCTGATGTAAGAGGAGTTTCCCTGGGGTGTGGCCTACATAATCTTTTATTTTACAAGAGACAAAAGGAGAGAGAAACGAGCAGAGAGAGGGGGACCTTACTACCACCAAGAAGGAAGAGCCGGGTGTGGAGCACAACATTCAGACCCAGGTTCCCTGCTCTGAGAACTTCCTAGACCCAGGGAAAGATTGATGCCAAGACATATGGAGATCTCCAAGGAACGCCAAGCCCACAGATGTTGAAAGGAGATAAGGACCTTCCCCTTGAGCTGACAGAGAGAAAGGCCTCCCCCAGAGCTGGCGCCCCGAATTCGGATTTCTAGCCTCCTGAACTGTGAGAGAATAAACTTCTGTTTGCTAAAACATCCACTTGTGGTATTTCTCTTATAGCAGCACTAGATAATTGAGACAGTGTCCTCTTTCCACTGTATTTTCCTGCTTATGTTGGGAAGGCTTCCCAGAAATTGAAAGCTGCAAATGATCCACTAATTCTATAGAAATCTGTTCAGAAAATCTACTGGTACATGATTCTGCAAGGCCAAGTGTCTATTAAATGGAACACTGGTTTTATACTGAAACTTAGAATTACATTAATTAATTTTTTATTCTTCTCTAATCCATTTTCCCAGAGCGTTGGTTGACAGGTGTATCTCTTACATAAAGAACTGGTGCAGTGGGAAACATCCACCTGAATTCTAAGTCTTCAATGAGTCCTCAACAACTCACACCTTGAACTCCCAGAAGCGTGCGTGACCTTTAAATTGGAATTCTAATGGGTTCATAATGAGAATGGCACAGCTCCAATTACTACTGCAGGAAGACAGAGCTACCTGGGGGACACGGGTGCTTCTCACAGATGCTGGATGACAGGCAGGTGAGCTCCAGGCAAAGCTGTCATGCTGTCCCTCTGTGGCGAGCCCATGCGTGGTGATACCTGGGCACAGGCGCACCTCCTGATGTCATCATGCTATCTCATTGCAGTGAGCCCACGTGTGGTGATACCTGGGCACAGGTGCACCTCCTGATGTCATCACACTGTCCCACTGCAGTGAGCCCACGTGTGGTGATACCTGGGCACAGGCGCACCTCCTGATGTCATCACACTGTCCCACTGCAGTGAGCCCACGTGTGGTGATACCTGGGCACAGGCGCACCTCCTGATGTCATCACACTGTCCCACTGCAGTGAGCCCACGTGTGGTGATACCTGGGCACAGGCGCACCTCCTGATGTCATCATGCTATCTCACTGCAGTGAGCCCACGTGTGGTGATACCTGGGCACAGGCGCACCTCCTGATGTCATCACACTGTCCCACTGCAGTGAGCCCACGTGTGGTGATACCTGGGCACAGGCGCACCTCCTGATGCAGGTGGAGCCAAAGAGGGAATCATAGGGCCACTGTGCAGAGAGATGTTCTCTCTAACAGTCAGAAGTCACCCCCAAAGGAGATGCTGCAAAGGATTCCCTAAATCCATTCACCCCCCTCCGAGTACTAGCTGGTTCAGGCTAGTCCCTCTGGTTGTCTCTAGTGAAACAGAGGGCTAGAACGGTACGAAGATTCAACATTTAAGGGGACAAAAGCGGGAGTTGAGAAGAGAGCAAGGAGCAGGGAAGTAGAAGGAAGAGGACAGAGGGGAGGATCTGAGGACTTGGCCCACCCTCGCACCTCCTGTCCGAGCTCCCCTTGCCTCATCCATACTGTGGTGGCAGTGCCCAAGTTCTGAGGGGCACAGACAGTAGCCAGCATTATGTGGTCCAGGCCAGGTGTCTGGCTGTGGCACCTCCTCCGTCCCACAAGGGGAGAGTCTAAGGGAGACACTCCACGTAGGCAGGCTAGCCACATGCTTCCTCAGACCTGCCCACCAGAGCTAACCAACCAACTAACTAGCTAGCTTACCCTTGTAGTGGAGGTGGTAAAACCAGCCGGCGCCCTCAGAGAGCCGAAGACACAAACTAGGTTCCAAGAGGGTTGGTGAAAGAGGGTACTGATCATTCAAAGAGATGAGTCACTAAGTTGCCTCCTAGATTTCCTGTTTGGTTTTGTGCCAATAACTGGTGTTTTGCTGTTTGCGTCATCCCCCGTGTCCCGACAACTCAGACAGAGGAAGTCAGGTGTTGTCTGATTGCAATACGGTGCCCCCGACCTGCCTGCATAAAGTCCAAACTAACCTTTTATTTTACATTAAGAAAGAAAGACGGTTTTCCCACATGACAATACTTCTTCAAGCTTGCTCCTTTCAACATTCATTCCCAAACATCCAACTATAAACAACCCTTAGTTTGTAAGTAATTGCCTCTTCACTTTCTCTTTTGTATTGGGCCCACACTCCATTCACAAACTGAACAATTTAAGCTGTGGATGGAGCTAAGCAAGGTTAAACAGAGGTATATGGGTTACTTTAAAAATTATGTAATGGAAGATACGTGCTAAATTGCGTAACTTTTAAAAGTCACAAAAGTTAAGCAAACAAAAATAATTTGCCCCAAAGGAGCACTGACATGTGACAGTTTACTGACTGGTCAGCACACAAGATCACTGAATCCCAGAGAAGCCTCCACCCCAGAATCACTGACTGTGCTCACGGAGTAGAGCAGGTGCCCTTTCTGGCACCTCTGCGATGTCTTGTGGCATCACCTGCATTTCTGGACACAGTATTCATGGAGAGATTGTTTAGATATTGTCTTTCAGGAACCTCGGATCAAAGCAGGAGGAATGGAAAGAATAACTTCTTTATGTGTACATAAAACAACGCAGAGACAATGCCAAACTTCCACACTATTGTACAAAACACACACTAGATTTTACATGATGCTATCTATACTTTTAATGGAAACAATAGGATTTTTTTATTCAATTTGTCCAGGATGCTTAAAATTATTTCTTTTTAGGTGTCTGCTGCGAGCGTTGGTGGTTCAGTGCAGCGTTTGAATGGCTCATGTGGGAGACCCGGCCAATGCACCTCATGCGCAGCCATCACTGTTCTGGCAGTGGAGGTCTGCGTGTTGCTATGATGCTGAACAGGTTTCATTGGAACTTCCAGACTAAGGCAGACTAGGAAGAAAGGCCTGGTGATCTACTCCCAAAAACCACTCAATGAAAACCCTGTGGACCACAATGTCTGATCTGCCACCAATCTTGCAGATGGCACAGGACTGGGCGGTGTTCCACTCCGTTGTGCATGGGGTCACCAGGAATTCGGCCCACCTACTGACAGTTTTTTAACAACAACAGATGTTTACTAAATCTAGCGCGTGCCATATGTGAGAAAGCCTTTGCCAGGTAGCCTGGAGGTTTGTTTCTCCCCTCCACAGAAGGCCTTAGATCTGATGGGGACATTGCCACAGGCCACGCCCCAGGAGACCCTGCTGCTCTCAGGGAACGTACCGAGATGCTCGCCTCCTGCCGATACTGCTTCCAGTTCCTGCCACTGTCGCTGAACATCAGCAGGTAGCTGGTCACCCAGTCGGAGCTTCCGTACCCGCCCTGTGTGGCCACAGCCGTGACCTCCATCCTCTCTCCAAGGTCAATCTGCAGCCACTGGTGCTTGTTTGACACAAGTGGAGTCCAGCCCCCTGCTCCTATTGGGGCAAAAGAAATAGGAAGAAAATGAGAAAGAGGAGGAAATATTAAAACTGGTTTTAAAGGATGTGAAACAGAGGTAGGAAAGCATGTCTACATTGTTTTTAAGAAAATAATATTTCCCAAACCTAGAATAAATAACCTCACAATTATAAAAAATAAAGAGAAACATGTCTTACTTATAAAAATATGAAACCTGAAATATCTATGTGTCTTTCTAGGTTGTGTGGCCGCCTGACACTGGGGCCTGGTGTCCACGGAAGGGCCCAGTTGCCTTGTGAGATGGCTGAACCCCCCAGTGAGGCCATCTGCCTCTGGGACCAGTGTCCCCCCCGGGCCTTGTGTTTGGCTGGTCACCATCTCCCCTTTCAAGACCTGTGCTGGATGGGAGCAGTCCCTGTGGGTGCAAATGGTTAACATGCTTGGCTGCTAACCAAAACATTGGAGGTTTGAGTTTACCCAGAGAAGCCTCAGAAGAAAGACCCGGTGATCTACTTCTCAAACATCAGCCATTTAAAACTCTATGGCGCACCGTTCTGCCCGGATACACAAGGGGTTGCTGGGAGTCAGAACCAACTCAATGACGACTGATTTTACACAATCACACTGCAGTGGGGGATGGGAAGAGCTAGCCTAGGGGGGGTCTTGTCCTAAAAGTGAACTAAAAGAAGGACTGCATGCAAATGCTGCGATATAGTTGATAAACGTGTTTCTCACAGGGGTATGGGCCAAAATTGCTTACACTACTTTATGCACATACTAGAATTGAACAAATAAGCAGATATATTGTAGGTGCTGAGAGCCAGTTTTCTCACTGTTAGAGAAAGATGTTATAAAGAAAGAATGAAAAAAAAAAAAAAAAAAAAAAAACCCTCTGCCGTCGAATCAATTCCAACTCACAGTGACCCTATAGAACAGGGTGGAACTGCCCCATATGGTTTCCAAGGAGTGGCTGGTGGATCTGAACCGCTGACCATTTGATTAGCCGCCAAGCTCTTAACTACTATGCCACCAGGCCTCTAAAACGAATCATGTGGTGTTGGATTGGAGTCACTAGGGTCAATATAAATTCATGGTTTTTAATTTATATCCTGGTAGATAGATACAAACATATAGATACATGTGTGTTTACGTGGGTTAGTGTGCATCCATGTATTTCCTAGCTCTGTCCACTAAGAGAACCTAGAAGCAACAACATCCCAAAAACACTGAGCACATCCAGCATCCAGATATTTCTTTCTAATCACCATTTTCCAATAAAATGATCCATGACTCCTGAAAGAAGTGATTGATTCTAGGGCCAAGGCATTGAAAATACAATAGCCTAGAACATCTTAACACCTTACAGGAAGTAAGGAAGTGCTAAACACAAACAAAAACAAAAAGTGGTGATTCTTGAAAGAACACAGGCCCCAACCTGAAGGAGCTCCTAACGGCCAAAGCTGGAACAATTGATGAAACAACATTAAAAAAAAAAAAAAATGGATTTTATCTCCTGGGCTAACATAAGCTTTCTTGAGATCATGCTCATATAAGTAAATAAGTAATCAAACAAACACAGCCTGAGGAGAAGCTCTTCCTCATAGGAGATTCCAGTTAATAAAAGTAGAAGGAGGAGGGACAGAGAATCACTGACAGGCAAACACCACAGTAATGAGTGTTGCAGACAAGATCCACCAAGGAATGCTAAAATTACTAAGTAAAAGTTTGAAGAGAAACAGCATTTGCATGTCTCAAAATGCATCCCCAAAGAGACTTATCACTTTCCCAGAGAAAGAGGGTCACTTAAAGTAGAGAAACTGGCAAGGACCATGTCAGCGTCATGGGTTATAGGACACAGCCACATACTGCACCCTGGTCAGATGCCCTGGGAAGACACAGCTCCATGTCCATCACCTGGCTCAAACATGAGAGAACACCATGTAAACCCACAATGAGGACCACACCATAGACACTGAGCAGTACTCCTCACAGAGCAGGAAGATAACGAAAGACTAGAGACGGGGGAAGAAGCATCACAGACTGGAGAGGACTGAGGAGAAATAATGATTAAACGCAATGTGGGATTCAGGACTGGACCCTGGATGAGAAAAAGAGCATAAATGGACAAATGGGCGGCCTTGAATAAGTTCTGCTGTTTAGTCAATACTGCGCTGTACCCATGTTGAAGTCCTAACATTGGCCTTCATACCGTGACTGTGAAAGACGTCAGTTCAGTGTGGTGAAATGAGTTCCTTTACGTGGCCTTTTGCCTTGGTTCTTTGGAAGAAGAGTTTGAGATATGTTTCCCCTAAGCCCTGAGGAATTACCTTTGCCCCAGTTTTCTACCCCACACGGTTTGTTACTTTTGTCCAGGTTGATTGACATTTCATGGCTAAGCTGTAAACAACTTGGTTTTGATACTTTTTGTCTTGTCCTGGGCTGCAGCCTGCCCTATGATTGGCCTATTTTATGTATCTTGCAGGAATTGGTCAATAAACTATGGAAATGAGGTAAGTTGTAGCCCAGCCATGCTTCTGTACAAATGAAGTGGCTGTGGCCTACCGATATGGGATTGGTCAGTTTGTGCCCCAGGTGAGAGTACCATGCCTCGAAATTTATGAGGAGTTTGTGTGTATACACAGCCAACCTCACAGAGGTTGGGCAGACAGAAAGAAGCAAGAAGAAAAGCAGTAGGAAGAAGCAGAGTGAGAGAGGAGGCAAGGAACCTTCTAAAAGAGCTGTAACACTGGTCAAGGGCTGTAACACTGAAGACAGGGAAAGGCCCAGAAGGGGCCCAGCAGCAGAGCCAACAGTGACAGATCTTGGCAAGGCCAAGAGAAGCCTGTCCTCAGGGGGCTGAGAGGAGGTCTGCATGGCTAAGAGGAGCTGAGAGAGCTGTCCTGCACTGAGGAAGGGAGACTTTGCCTACATGCTTCCTGATCCTGATTCTGATTTGTAGCATGTAGATCCTAATCCCAAGTTGCACTCTGTCCCTTAATAAACCACTTAACTGTGAGTGTGGTCTATGAGTTCTGTGTGGCCATTGCAACAGATTATTGAACCCAGAAGAGTAGAGAGCGTCATGGGAAGAATGACTGGCATTAGAATTGGTATAAAGGCTGAAGAGTGGAAGTGTGTCTGATCTCCACCTCATAGGGATCAGTCTTGGGCTGATCTTGATTCGAATTATCCCCCTTGAAGTTAGAGAAATTTTGACACTGTTATTACTTCTACCTTTTTACAGTCGGTCAGTACTATTGTACCAATGACGAAGTCCGGCTGTTGGCCTTCCTACCGTGGTTGTGTAAGATGTCAAGTCACTCAGTACTATTGTACCAGTGTGAACACCCTGACGCTGGCCTTCTCACTGTAGCTGTGGAAGATGTTAATGCAGGGAAGTGGGGTGAGGGATACTGGGGACTCTCGTTATTGTTTTTACATCTATGCTGTAAGTCTAAAATTCACTCAGAATAAACAGTTAAATTAGTAACAAGTGGTAAGGGAGAGAAACGTTGAGAACACGGGTCTGGGAGCTTTTAGGAAGGGTTAGCCATCCACCATCACCAAAGATGGGCAAGTATGAAAGTCAGCCCGGTGTGAGGAGAACTCCACTGAGGCTGCATCAGAGACAAGGCCCAGGGCTGACCGGGCCAAGTCACTTGGGCCTTTGAGTATTGTGTGGAGACACAGTTCCTTTGTTTTCAAAAGTAGGGGAAATAGTGGTCTCCTCACAGGGAACTGTAGTAAAACATTCTGTAATTGGTAAATTGCTACACAAAGAAGGTATCATCTCTGAGGCACTTTTGCTTGTTAACCATTGTGTGGGGTCCAGTGGTACTTGCCCTAGTTAAAACTTCTCATCAATGAGGGCTGAGCCTCATAAAATCACCTCTATGCTGTCGTCCCTGCTCAGCTGCCCCCAAATCGTTGTCCCTGCTCCTTGTCTCCTGCCCCTGCTGAGGCTTAGCCAACCAGCGATACAGGACACCCTCTCCTGTGTGAGGTTTTACGTGGTCCATAATAAACGCAGCAAGCAGTTTCCCTCACACACAAAGACCCTGGTGCTTAGCACTCACTATCCTTACCAAGGATAAAGGTGTTCTCAGACCTGCAGGCCAACCAGGAGGGGATCTCTCAGAGCCTGGGCTCAGCTTTGTGTTTTATAAAAAAAATTCCTACCTGTCACAAGCCCAGTAGTTCTTTGATCTGTGGCCACTGTTTTAATCTGCAAGGATCTGAAGAAGTTGCTAAGATTGTGTCATGTGTTTTTTTTATTCATTAAGGAATGAGGCTTCCCATAATGTGCTCGGGATTCTATTAGATGTTTCCACACTTCTAAGTCTGAAATAAGGAGACTTGGTGGCTCAGTGGTTAAGTGCTCGGCTGCTAACCTAAGGTTAGCAGTTTGAACCCACCAGCCACTTCATGGGAGCAAGGTGGGGTAGTCTGCTTCCATAAAGATTTACAGCCTTGGAAACTCTATGGGACAGTTCTACTCTGTCCTATATGGTCGCTATGAGTCAGAATCAACTCTACAGCAACTTTTTAAAAATAAGTCTAAAATATCTTACTGAAAGGCAAGACGTATCTTTACTAAAATATCTTACTTTTTAAAACTATCTAGGGGGACATGCTTATGACTCCTTTTTACAGACGAGAAAATGGGGATTCACAGACTAAGTCAATTTGACCTACATCCTAGTTACTGGCAGTTGGTGGTTGTGCTATTTTTTAAAGAAAAACCTTGAAGTTAATTTAAGCATTTTTTTTTCTACTTTTTACCCTGCTCCCAAACGATACTCATTATGCTACATTTCAAGAATGTATTGAAATAATTTATCAATTACTCACTGCTCTCTAGTTATGAATAATATGGCTGGAATATCTTCATAAAGTGTGGGTTACTACCTGGCCTGAGCTGTGTGCCTACCTCCCCAGAGCTGGATTCTGATCAGGCCCGCACACACAGCTCTTGGGGGGGCAATTAGAGGCACGCTCACAGCCTGCCCAGAGCTGCAGCGTCCAGGGTCTAGTTAAGGATTTCTTCCCACCGCTCTGGGCTCATATGTGGGAGGTAGGAGCTGGACCACGCTGGTGTCAGCTTTGTCAGGGAGGTGATTTCATGGGGGCCTTCTATGGGATTTAAGGAGCAGAGGGCAGAAAGCTCTCAAAGGTGCAAAGGCAAGTCAAGGAAGCTCCCCAGCAAACAGATATGCCTCCAAGGGGCACCTACATTTCACACAAGCAAATGGATTCATTGAGATTGTCACAAAGGAAGTTCCCCCTGAGATAATGGCACTGTTTCAAATGTAAATCATCTGCATTTGCCTTTTTCCTCCTCACCTAATTGCTTCTTAATTCACAACAGACTCATTAAAACTCCCAGGGGGAGGGGAGAATGGGCGTCTGAGAAGGAGGGAGCCTCTGGGGGCCCCTGCACCCCCGTTTCAGAGAGCATCTGTGTTTGGATTTACTACTCACTGTCTCTCTGAGATGTCTATGGTGTTTTTTGTTAAAAACCCCATCCACCTCGCTGGAGGAATGGTTTCCTGTAGCTCAGCTTTCTTATCAGCCAACAACAAAGCCCGCTCTGCAGGCTTTTTTACACTTGAGTTTTTGTTTGTTTTACTTTTAACCACTTTAATGGGAGGGAAAAAACAAAACAGAAAAGAGAAAAACCAATTCTCCTTCAGCCAGGATCCCAGTCACCTGAGTGCCCAAGGCTGGCAAAACTTCCTCGTCCGAAAACTGTGTGCCTGAGAAAGAGCGCCAGCTCCGGGTTCTAAGTGTCCCTGAGAGCCACTTGTAGGACGTGGTCCCCAATTAACGTGGCCACAACCAGGCCATAAAGGTGCACTCGTGGCCTGGTCCTCCTCCTGGAGCCTAGGTGATGTGAGTTGTTGGGACGACATCAGGGGTCATAACCTTGGGACAAAGAAAAGAGCCTTGTGGGTCCCCGGTGCCCAGGGACCCATCTTGGCCAGGTATTGTGCTTACCACCCACCACGGCAGCTCTTCTGGCCTGCAATGAACACACACCTGGGTCTGTATGTCACCCGTGTTCTTCCACGCACACGGATGACAGAACTTCTAATCCAACACAGGAAAGGAAGGAACAATCCACATTTATGAGATCCCCAAGGTGAGTCTCCTTTTAGCTCTTATTGTCCAAATGCAATATGTACTTTCTGTTTGAAACGCTGTGTTAACAACACTATCATATGATCTCACTAATTGTTTGCATAGAAATAGAACGTGAACAACCCCGCAGACCAGTGGGCACCTCAGAAATAAGGCAGTCTCCTTTATAATTGACCAGTATGTCTGACTGTGTTTATGTTATGTAGAGTTGTGGTGATCTGCCACTGAATAAGTCATATTTTCTGATACAGAAGGCCACCACCCATCTGTCAGTTTGTCATACTGTGCTGACTTGTGTGTTGCTGTGATGCTGGACTTGATGCCACCAGTATCTCACATACCAGCAGGGTCACTCATGACAGTGGCCTGATACTGTCACCCAACAATGACCACACAACTGCTATAGAATTTGTTGGGCTTCTCTCGGGGACAGTGTGCCCACTCCTTGAACACCCTAAGAAAACACCTGGCAGTCTGACTTACCAGAAGGGGTCGTGGAGCCCCCTCTGCAGGGACACAGGTGGGGTCAGAACTTCAGGGCACGGAGACCCCTGTGCTTCTTGCTTCCCCTTCAAACTCACTTGTAGTTTGGAAGGTTTTTCTAGTCTGTGGATTAGGCTCCAACTTGCTCATGTCCCTTCCACATCTGCTCTGTCAGATCTGAATGGTGCCTTTTGAACTTAAAGAATTCTGCACCTCTGTGCTTGGTCTCTGAGTGGCCACTGACCTCTAACCCATGTGTCACCTGGGCCTCCTTGCTGTGAAGAAACTCAGCGAGTGTGGGGTGGGGGGTAGTTTCTGTGAATACTCCAGTTGTCATCCCACCCACGTAAATAGTCTTTATGGGCATCACTGATGCCATGAAGAAATGCCTATCCCGTTGCCCATTACAAAAGCTCAGGTAAGCTTTGCCATCAGCAGCCAGCACACGTTACTGCAAACAAACAGACAAAATCTGCATGCTCACAGAGCTGGGGGCCCCCAAACACCTCTGTGTAAAGCCTGTGCTATGGCCACAGCAGGGGAGCCTCTCTGATTGGAGGTAGAGACTGTCCCCCGGGCTCCCAGGAGGTGCTTCCTGGACCCTGATTCCAGAGACGTGGTGACTGATAAGTGGGCAAGGAGGGCTCTCCTACAGCCTGGGGTTTTAGGGTGAACAGGCTATGATGTGATCTCCACTCTTCAGATAGAAAAGCAAGCTCAAACACCAGAATTTCTTCCATCTACAAAACAAACACCTACTCACACTTACACGTGACAATAACTGCTCTTCTCCCTCCCATGCCTTTGGTATTGCACAGTCTCTGACTCTGTTGTTTCAGAAAGTGTTCCGTCCAATTACACATTCTATGTTTCCCTCCCGTCTAGCCTTGCCTGTGCCACAGGTGTAACAGCTTTCCATCTTTCTGTGGAGGAGCTGATCCTGCTATTAGGAGAACAACTTTCAGTGATTTCTTCCTTATTGACAAAATTTGCCAGGTTAACACTAACCCATTGCCGTCGAGTCAATTCTGACTCATAGTGACCCTATAGGACAGAGTAGAACTGCCCATAGGGTTTCCAAGGAGCGGTTAGTGGATTTGGATTCCAACTGCCAACCTTTTGGTTAGCAACCAAGCTCTTAACCAGTGTACCACCAGGGCTCCAAGTTAACACTAGCAAATATTATTTTTTTCTTTTTTCCAGAAAAATTCTATTCTATCACTTTACCAGAATTTTATGTACCATCTCCCAGGAGACTCGGAAGCATGGAGCCATGCTACGAGGCAGCAGACCGTCCCATTGCACGAGGGGCAGAGAGAGTAGTTCTCGGGTCAAAACTTCTCAATTTTCAGATGTCCCTGCTGCATTCTTCCTATGCAGCTGTGACTTTGCTCTTCTGAATTTTAGTACTTATAGTTCTGTTTTCATTACTGCTTTGTGGATCAATAAAGCATTCTGAATCACTGATTTGTATTCATGAATCAGGGATTTGATGCAATGCGATAAGTACAATAAAAGTGAAAATATAAAAACTACGTAGCAGCACAAAGCATAAAGTTACATTAGCTGAGACAGACTTAACCTTGTTGGCCAGACCTAGCTGACCTTACAGTTATATTCTGTGAAGAAATATGAACACGCTGTTCAGTCCCTGAGCCCAAAGGACCATGCAGGACCCTGTTCATTGGTGGTGGTGGTCGGGGGTGGATGGGTCCTGGGTGGCACTTTGAAGAACATGCTCCAAGGAGTGGGGGTCCTATCTGGGCTTTAGAGGATTCATTTGTGTCTTTTTTCTGTGTCTATTTGACTGAAGCTACCACCCGTCTGTCAGTTTATCATACTGTAGTGGCTGCATGTTGCTGTGATGCTGGAAGCTATGCCACCAGTATTTCAAATACAAGCAGGACCACCTATGGTGGACAGGTTTCAGCAGAGTCTGTCCAGACTAAGACAGAATAGGAAGAAAGTCCTGGTGATCTACTTCTGAATGAAATCAGTCAATGAAAACTCTATGGATCACAGCAGAGCATTATCTGATATAGGTTGGAAGGCACTCAGAATACGCAGTGGCCACAACAGTGGATTGGAGCATGCAACAATCCTGAAGATGATGCAGGACGGGCAACTTTTCTTTCTGTTGGGCGTGGGGTGGCCATGAGTCAAAGCCAACGGGACAGCAACTGACAACAACAACAACATTCAAATGAAGAAGTCTCCCAAAAGTCAAACATATATTATCGGGCTACTAAATAATCTAGGTGAGAAAATAAAGGCCTGAATCAGGGCAAAGGTGGTGGAAGGGAATAGTGCAGACAAGAGGTGTTGCAAACCACGAACGCCCAGGACATATCATCTGATTCAAGGGAATGGACAGAGGAAAGGGAGAGGGGTCTGGGTGCATCCAGGCTCAGGTGATGCGAGCGACGAGGACCAATGGGCCCAGGTGATGTGGGTGGTGGGGATCAGTGGGCCCAGGTGATGTGGGTGACAAAGAACCAATGGGCACAGGTAACGTGGGTGGTGGAGCACAAATGGGCCCAGGTGATGTGGGTGACAGAGGACCAATGGACTCAGGTGACAGGGGTGATGGAGGACTGATGGGCTCAGGTGATGTGGTGGTGGAGGATGGGATGGGCTCAGGTGATGAGGGTGAATGAGGACCAATGGGCTCAGGTAACACAGGTGATGGAGGACCAATGGGGAAAACCCACCAGGAGGAGCCGTGAGAGGTGTTCGTCTGAAGACAGATTGACCTTTTTGTATAGACAGCTTGAGCAGCATAAAATACCCAGCCAGTCCTGGGAAAGTTAGAAGGGCCTGGGCCAGCATGCTTTGTCTCACGTGCACTGAGTTCTCCTGACTCAGAATGGTGGGCTTCAGTGAGGGGCTCGTTGGGCAGGGTGGGCACTGGATTGCAGGGGGAGGACAATGGGAAGGGGATGAGTTCTGGGTCAAGACTCTGGGAATCAGCAAGTTACACGTCATCCTTCCAGTTCCGACAGGTACAGAGACATCTGACATTATTTTTACTTGTATATGTAGTTAATGCTTGTCAGTTATAAGGAAGAAATACAGTGTTTAAAGGCAGTGATAATAGTGAGACTGTAGACTGGCTTTGTTCATAAATCACAAAATCTCTTTACAATTTCCCCCTTCGGACAGTGTGATGGTTAAGGTTGTGTGTCAGCTTGGCTGGGCCATGATTCTGTGTTTCAGTGTAATCACTCCCATGATTGAATATATTGTGAGTAGCCAATCAGATGAAAGGGAGTCTCCTTGGGGGTGTGGCCTGTATCTGTATATAAGTAGACGTTCTGGCTTTTTGCTCTCTCTGGATCCTGTGGCTGCCTCCTGTCGTCTCATCTCCTGTTCTTGGGACTTGAGCTGTCAGCTTATCTGCTAAACCTGGGATTCGTGGATCTGCACAGCCTGTGAGCAAAAGCCCTGCTCTCCAACCTGCTGATCTTGGGCTTGCCAGTTTCTGCAGCTGTGTGACTTGGGAGAGGCCTCTACCCTGATCCACGGCCTTGGGATGTTCTAGCCTCTACAATCATGTGAGCTGTTTTCTTGATATAATCTCTCTTTCTATATATTTATACACTTTACTGGTTTTGCTTCTCTAGAGAACCCAGCCTAAAACAGACGAAGTTCTGTCTCAGGAGCCAGGAAGCAGCTCTTCCGCGTGTCACTTTTCTGTCCTGTGGGGACATGAGCTCAACGAGAAGGCTCTAGGGCCTGCGGGTCGCTCTGTGCTCACATCTGACCCAGGGCTTCTCCCTCTGTGGGTGGGGACACGCTGGACGGCAGGGGCTTCACCAGGCTCTTGCCCTCCATTGGGTGGTCTTTGCTGCAATTCAGTTGTGGCCAGCCCTACCGCTTCTCCCACCACTGTTCCCTGCCAGTCCCTCTGTGTGGGGCCTCCACGCCCTGAGACCCTGTGGTGCCAACACAAGCGTGTCTCCAGAACCTGAAGTGCTGACGTCTCTGAGACCCCTGGAGCCCGTCTGGGCCACCTGGATGGACAGGAGCGTGAGGAATGTTGGGAAGAGGGCGAGTGAATGGGAGGCCAGTACCACACGTGTACCAGACAGGAGGTGTGGCCACAGACAGCAGGTGTGTCCACAGACAACAGGTGTGACCACAGAAACAGGTGTGACCACAGACAACAGGTGTGACCACAGAAACAGGTGTGACTGCAGACAACAGGTGTGACCACAGAAACAGGTGTGGCTAAAGACAACAGGTGTGACCACAGACAACAGGTGTGACCATAGACAACATGTGTGACCATAAACAACAGGTGTGGCCACAGAAACAGGTGCAGCCACAGACAGCAGGTGTGGCCACAACGTTAGTAGCACACTGCCACCATGCTGCACCTGCAGTTTTCTTTGTCAGTGCCCCAGGACCAGAGGAATCCAGGTCCAGCTTCTCCGTAAAGGCAGGCCAGTCACACCCACAATACTGTTCTCCTCATTCTCCGGTAATACTGAATGTGGAGGCTTCGTGCCAATGTTAGCCTCAGTTATATGAACTCGAACTCACACATAAAAGTCTGTTTCACGTTTCCCCAGCTAGACGGAAGGTTCTAAGGAAAACAGCACAGGGTGCAAGTGCATGGGCAGGTGTGTGTGTGTGTGGTGTGTTAGCAGGTGTGCGGATGTGGTGTGTGTATGTGTGTGTATGGTATGTTTACGTGGGTGTGGGTGTGGTGTGTATATCTGTGTGGATGCATTTGGTTTGTGTATGTGTGCACGTGTGTGTGTGTGATGTGTGTGCAGGTGTGCGTGCATGTGTGTGTGTGTCTGTGGTTTGAATCCCGCTCCAGAGCAGTGAGGAATGTGTTAAGACTCACAGAAGCTAGTTTTTTGATGGTTGGTGTTCACTTCTGAGCAGATCAATATTTCGAGGACCTGATTTTACTTTTCTAAAACCTCTTCTTGGCTTTACTGATCAGAGATTTTTTGGACCAAAGCATTATTTCTAGTTTCACCCAAACTCATTTATCAAATTGTCACCCACACTAGCTTCCATATATCTTTAAAACAATCACACATATGTGGAGAACAAAGTCAGCGGGAGACTGAACAGAAAGGGTATGTGTGTGGAGGGAGATGGTGGGAAGAGTTGGAGGGCTTCCTGTCACAATCCTGTGCTCAAGGGAGAGGTGCCTGCACAACATCAGAGAATGAGAGGACAAATGGGCACCGGAGAAGCAGGTATGACAGAAGAAAGACTGCACTGAAGAGGGAAAGTGAGGGAGACGGAAGTGGAAGAGAGAGGGAGAGAGACACACAGAGAGACAGAGAGAAACTGTGTGTGTGTGAGAGAGAGAAACTGTATGTGTGTGTGTGAGAGAGAGAAATTGTGTGTGTGAGAGAGAGAGAAACTGTGTGTGTGTGAGAGAGAAACTGTGTGTGAGAGAGAAACTGTGCGTGTGAGAGAGAGAGAAACTGTGTGTGAGAGAGAAACTGTGTGTGTGAGAGAGAGAAACTGTGTGAGAGAGAGAGAGAAACTGCGTGTGAGAGAGAGAGAAACTGTGTGTGTGAGAGAGAAACTGTGCGTGTGAGAGAGAGAAACTCTGCGTGTGAGAGAGAAACTGTGCGTGTGAGAGAGAAACTGTGCGTGTGTGAGAGAGAAACTGTGCGTGTGAGAGAGAAAAACTGTGTGTGTCAGAGAGAAACTGTGTGTGTGAGAGAGAAACTGTGTGTGTGAGAGAGAAACTGTGTGTGTGAGAGAGAAACTGTGCGTGTGAGAGAGAAACTGTGCGTGTGAGAGAGTAACTGTGCGTGTGTGAGAGAGAAACTGTGCATGTGAGAGAGAGAAACCGTGTGTGAGAGAGAGAGAAACTGTGCGTGTGAGAGAGAGAGAAACTGTGTGTGAGAGAGAGAGAAACTTTGCATGTGAGAGAGAGAGAAACTGTGTGTGTGTGAGAGAGAAACTGTGTGTGTGAGAGAGAAACTGCGTGTGAGAGAGAGAAACTGTGTGTGTAAGAGAGAGAAACTGTGTGTGTGAGAGAGAGAAACTGTGTGCGTGAGAGAGAAACTGTGTGTGTGTGAGAGAGAGAAACTGTGTGTGAGAGAGAGAAACTGTGTGAGAGAGAGAGAAACTGTGTGTGTGAGAGAGAAACTGTGCGTGTGAGAGAGAAACTGTGCGTGTGAGAGAGAGAAACTGCGTGTGAGAGACAGAGAAACTGTGTGTGTGAGAGAGAAACTGTGTGTGTGTGTGAGAGAGAAACTGTGTGAGAGAGAAAGTGTGTATGTGAGAGGGAAACTGTGTGTGTGAGAGGGAAACTGTGCGTGTGAGAGAGAGAAACTGTGTGTGTGAGAGAGAAACTGTGTGTGTGAGAGAGAAACTGTGCGTGTGTGAGAGAGAAACTGTGTGTGTGAGAGAGAAACTGTGTGTGAGAGAGAAACTGTGCGTGTGAGAGAGAGAAACTGTGCGTGTGAGAGAGAGAAACTGTGTGTGTGAGAGATACTGTGCGTGTGTGAGAGAGAAACTGCGTGTGTGAGAGAGAAACTGTGCGTGTGAGAGAGAAACTGTGCATGTGAGAGAGAAACTGTGCGTGTGTGAGAGAGAAACTGTGCGTGTGAGAGAAACTGTGTGTGAGAGAGAGAAACTGTGTGTGTGAGAGAGAGAGAAAATGTGTGTGTGAGACAGAGAAACTGTGTGTGTGAGAGAGAGAGAAAATGTGTGTGTGAGACAGAAAAACTGTGTGTGTGAGAGAGAGAAACTCTGTGTGTGAGATAGAGAAACTCTGTGTGTGTGAAACTGTGTGTGTTTGTGAGAGAAACTGTGTGTGTGAGAGAGAAACTGTGTGTGTGTGAGAGAAACTGTGTGTGTGTGAGAGAAACTGTGTGTGAGAGAGAAAATGTGTGTGAGAGAGAAAGAAACTGTGTGTGTGTGAGAGAGACAGAAAGAGAAACCACGTGTGTGTGTGGAAGAGACACAGAGAGAGAGATTACAAGTGAGCACCTGGGTTATTTATGACCCTGGTTTCCTCATACCAGCCCTCCTGAGCCCTGCGTGGAGTCCCCTATTACATTTTTTAATGAGTTTTAAGCAGTAATTCGTTCCTGCCATTGACATACTCTTTAGCAGAGGCTAAGACATAACTCTGTGTGTACCAGCTTGGCCCACAGCATGCCCATGGGGATGAAGTCTAACCGTCACCTTAACCTTGTCCCTGGCTGGCACCTAGCACAGAGGACCTCACTGATTCTCAAGAGTTATTGTTTACAGATGAAAACCCTGATGCTCAGGGACTGCAGTTAACTGCCTAAACATACAAGAGCTGGAGCCCAGACTTGAGTCAAGAGCTCCCCTCTTAACCAAATATCATCACATGGGAGGGGTTTGAGTTAGCTATTGTTATTATACCATCATATTGATAGATAAGTTCTGTGTGACTCCAAGACATCATTATCTCTTTTCTATGCTCTACATTGAGTTAAAATCTTTCCCCTGATTGTTCTCACACAATTCAGATTAATACACAGTAATAATTTTACGTGTAAAAAAAAACATCTTTAAGAGGGCGTTGGACTTAAAAGAAATGAAAAAAGTATTAAAATTCAGGTTTGGACATCAATAAACTGGAGAAAAAGAGGACCTAAGAAAATTGAAAGTTACAACACTTCTGTGGATTAGGCAGTTATGAAGATGTCTGTGCTAATTGATCTACACAGTCAACACAATCCCAGTCAAAACTCCCAGCAGGTTTTTTTGTTTTTTTTTGTGGAATGGGGGGTGGAAATTGGTAAGCTTATTTTAAAAGTCATACAGAAATTCAAATAACCTAGAATAGCCAAAATCAATTTGAAAAAGAAGAATGAAAATGGAGGACAAAAACACTACCTGATTTCAACATGTTTTATAAAACTCCAGTAATTAAGGCAGTGAGATATTGGCATAAGGTGAGATGTGTAGATCTTTGGAAATAAATTGAGAGTATAGAAAAAGATTTACAGATATTTAGTCAATTGGTTTTAGAGTAAGTTAGCAATTTGATTCAATGGGGAAAAGAAAGTCTTTTCAGTATAAGATCCTGGAAGTATAGGATGGCCACATGAAAAAACACCACCACCACCCATATACAAAAATTAATGATGATGGATAATGGACTTAAACATAAAACTACAAATCTTTTAGAAAAAAAAAAAATAAAAGAATATCTCCCTGCCGTTAAGATAGGTAAACACTTCATTGACAAGACATAAACTCCACGAACATAAAAGTAATAAAATGATTAACTGGACTTAATCAAACTTAAAAAAATGTCTGCTCATTTAAAAAAATCATTAGATCCATAGCAACAAGCACACCTAGTGCCCAGATATTTGTTTCTACTATAATTCTCCAATAAAAGGAACCAGGGTTCCTCAAAGAAATGGCTGAATTTAGAACTGGGGCCAGACATACACAAGATAAGCCTAGAGCACCTCGCAGCACAAGAAAATAGTGAAGTGAAAAAAAAAAAAAAAAAAAATGATGGGACTATATGTTAAAGAGGCACAGGAGCCAGCTGAAGAAGTTCTCCATGGCAAAGATGGAACAATCTGAGCAACAAAATAGATAAGGTAGTGTTGGATTATAACACAAAGTAAAAAATAAATATTCATGTATCGATATTGATATAAATAAGTGATCAAATAAGTGGAAAAGAATATACAAGACTCCCAAGCAGAAGCATCGTGAGTAATCTGTGCAGATACTCCCTCCCATGGAGGTGAGCACACTCCTTACTCCTTAGGTGTGGACTGTGCCCCATGACTTCCTTCCAAAGAGCACAGTATGGAAAGGGGGTGGAGAAAGATAACTTTACAGTGGAGATATCTGACAAATACTACCTCAGCCATATTTAAGAGCATGTTGCTTGCTGTTGAGTCGATTCCAACCTCTGGTTAGCAGCCGAGCACTTAACCATTGCCCCACCAGGGCTCTTATAAAAGAGTATATAAGATTCCATTATGTTCTACAACAGGAGAAAGTGTTCTAAGGCAATGAAAATCAGAGCAATAGCTACCTTGGGGTGGAGTAATAGGGAAAGGGCAGAAGGGCACTTTCTAGGGCCATGGGCATATCTAATTACCTTATTGGTAAGTTGATTATATCAGTGCATACATTTGTTAAATTAAAGATGTTAAATAGACAATGATATTGGAGAAACATAAGTGAAAATTTCAATCTTGGATCCATTGAAATTTTACAGCTGCAGAATTCTGTATCTTCTTTAAAGAAAAAGTGTTTTAAATTATTCATAATAGTCAATAGGACCTAAAAACAGAAACAAAAACCTTCTCTGTAACGATGAAATGACAGACATACTTGTGAATGCTTAAACTACGGTGATGGTGATAGACTGGAATAAGACCAACAGTTTCAACCTGTTAATGCTGTATTTAGAAGCCTCAGAAATATTTTTCTTCAAACCTCAAAAATGTGATTATTTCTTTCATACTCAATGCATTTCACACACGCAGAACGACCACTTTCAGTAAGAATTGAAATGTTAAGTATCAGGGAAGTGGTGATCTTAGCTGTTAGTACGGCATATCCACGTACTTTGAGGATTTCAGGATAAAAATGGCTCCATATGGCTGGAGGAAAAGGAAAAACTGTAAGCGACTTGTATTTTTTACTCCTGGTGTTCAAAATTCTGTCACATTTACATTATCCTGATGTTTCTCTTGAAATAAACTCAACAAAGGATTCAAAGAAAAAAAATCACCCCCGAGACTGCTTTTTCCTAATGTTACAAAAGAACAATAGTATGAGAAGCAAAATTGAGCTGAGCCTGCCAGTAAAACATGTCCCGGGGATACGTAGGGTACTTGCTGCTAAAGCTACTGTACATAAAAAGAATTGCTTAATACCTACAATATACCTAACTCAGCTATGACCGTAGCCACTAAATAATTTAGTCCAAATATCAATACATCTGTAACAATTCTAGGATCAGTGATCACTGGTAGTGATTTGAGTTACTGCCTCTTGTCCTTTCATTTCAGCCTGAAGGGGTCTCTTGAATATTTCTTGTATGGCTGCTCTGCTAGTACTGAATTCTCTCAGTTTTTGATTATCTGGAAATGCTTTAACTTAGCTTTCATTAAAAACAAATTAAACCTGTATTTTGAAATACCTGTAGATTCACATGCAGTTATAACGAATAATACAGAGAGATCCCCTGTGCCCTTTACTCAGTTTCCCCTGGTGGTAACATCTTGCAAAATTGTAGTACAACATTGCACTATACGTTTATTGATATGGACATTGATACGGTCAAGATACAAAACATTCCTGTCATCACAAGGAAGGCTCAAGTTTCCCTTTTATTGCTACACTTGCTTTCCTCCTTAACCCCTGGCAAAGTGACCACTAATGTATCATCCTTTTCTTTACATTTGTAACTTCTAGAAAGTTCTATCAATGGAATTACATAATATGTCATTTTTTGGGCCCCCATACATCTGTCAGTTTATTGTATTGTGGGGGCTTGCGTGTTGCTGTGATGGTGGAAGCTATGCCACCGGTATTCAAATACCAGCAGGATCACCCGTGGTGGATAGGTTTCAGCTGAGCTTCCAGACTAAGACAGACTAGGAAGAAGGACCCAGCGGTCTACTTCTGAATAGAATCAGCCAGTGAAAAACTTATTAATAGCAGTGGAACATTGTCTGATATAGTGCCAGAAGATGAGCCCCCAGGTTGAAAGGAACTCAAAAGACTACTGGGGAAGAGCCGCCTCCTCAAAGTAGTCAAGCTTTTGGGACCTTCATCTACTGATGTGGCAAGACTCAAAATGAGAAGGAACAGCTGCAAACATCCATTATAATCGGAACATGGAATGTATGAAGTATGAATCTAGGAAAATTGGAAATCGTCAAAAATGAAATGAAACACATAAACGTCGATATCCTAGGCGTTAGTGAACTGAAATGGGCTGGTATGGGCCTTTTTGAACTGGACAGTCATATGGTCTACTCTGCCGGGAATGACAACTTGAAGAGGAACGGCGTGCATTAATCATCAAAAAGAACATTTCAAGATCTACTCTGAAGTACAATGCTGTCACTGATAGGATAATATCCATATAACTACAAGGAAAATCAGTTAATACAATTATTATTCAAATTTACACACCAATCACTGAGGCCAAAAATGAAGAAATTGAAGATTTTTACCAACTTCTGCAGTCTGAAACTGATGGAACATGCAATCAGGATGCATTGGTAATTACTGGTGATTGAAATACTAAAGTTGGAAACAAAGAAGAAGGATTGGTAGTTGGAAAGTATGGCCTTGGTGAAAGAAATGACGTTGAAGATCCTGTGATAGAATTTTGCAATACCAATGACTTCTTCATTTTAGATACCTCTTTTCACCAACATAAGCGGTGCCTTTATATGTGGACCTCGCCAGAAGGAATACACAGGAATCAAATTGACTACATCTGTTGGAAGGAGATGATGGAAAAGCTCAGTATCATCAGTCAGAACAAGGCCAGTTGCTGACTGTGGAACAGACCATCAATTGCTCATATGCAAGTTCAAGTTGAAACTGAAGAAAATTAGAACAAGTCCACAAGAACCAAAGTACAACTTTCAGTATACACCACAGGAATTTAGAGACCATATCAAGAATAGATTTGATGCCTTGAACACTAATGACTGAAGACAAGATGAACTATGGAATGACATCAGGACATCATACATGAAGAAAGCAAGAGGTCATCAAAAAGACAGGAAAAAAAGAAAAGACCAAAACGGTTGTCAGAAGAGACTCTGAAACATGCTCTTGAACGTTGAGTAGCTAAAGCAAAAGGAAGAAATGGTGAAGTAAAAGAGCTGAACAGAAGATTTTAAAGGGCGGCTCAAGAAGACAAAATAAAGTATTTTAATAAAATGTGCAAAGACCCGGACTTAGAAAACCAAAAGGGAATAACGTGCTCAGCATTTCTCAAGCTGAAAGAACTGAATAAAAAATTCAAGCCTTGAGTTGCAATATTGAAGGATTCTATGGGAAAATATTAAACAATGCAGCAAGCATCAAAAGAGGATGGAAGGAATACACAAGAGTCCTTATACCAAAAAGAATTGGTCAACATCCAAGTTCAACCATTTCAGGAGGTAGCATATGATCAGGAATCGATAGTAGTGAAGAAAGAAGTCCAAGTTTCACTGAAGGCACTGGTGAAAAACAAGTCTCCAGGAATTGATAGAATACCAATTGAGATGTTCCAACTAATGGATGTAGCACTGGAAGTGCACACTTATCTACGCCAAAAAATCTGGAAAACAGCTACCTGGCCAACCAACTGGAAGAGATCCATATTTATGTCTCTTCCCAAGAAAGGTGATCCAACTGAACTTGAAAAAAAACAATATCATTAATATCACTCCAAGTAAAATTTTGCTGAAGAACATTCAAAAGCAGCTGCAGCAGTATATCAACAGGGAGCTGCCAGAAATTCAAGCCGGATTCAGAAGAGGATGTGGAACAGCGGATAATATTGCTGATGTCAGATGGATCCTGGCTGAAAGCAAAGAATACCAGAAAGATGTTTACCTGTGTTTTATTGACTATGCAAAGGTATCGGACTATGTGGATCATAACAAATTATGGATAACATTGCCAAGAATGGAAATTCCAGAACACTTATTGTGCTCATGAGGAACCTGTACATAGATCAAGAGGCAGTCGTTCTAACAGAACAAGGGGATACTTTGTGGTTTAAAGTCAGGTAAGGTGTGTGTCAGGCTTGTATCCTTTCACTATACTTATTCAGTCTGTATGCTGAGCAAATAATCGGAGAAGCTGGACTATATGAAGAAGAATGGGGCATCAAGATTGGAGGAAGACTCATTAACAACCTCTGTCATGCAGATGACACAATCTTGCTTGCTGAAAGTGAAGAGAACTTGAAGCACTTACTGATGAAGATCAAAGACCATAGCTTTCAGTATGGATTACACCTCAACATAAAGAAAACAAAAATCTTCACAACTGGACCAATAAGGAACATCATGATAAATGGAGAAAAGTTTGAAGTTGTCAAGGATTTCATTTTACCTGGATCCACAATCAACACCCATAGAAGCAGCAGTCAAGAAATCAAACAATGCATTGCATTGGGCAAATATGCTGCAAAAGACCTCTTTCAAATGTTGAAAAGCAAAGATGTCACATTGAAGACTAAGCTGTTCCTGACCCAAGCCATGGTGTTTTCAATCGCCTCCAATGCATGGGAAAACTGGACAATGAATAAGAAAGACCAAAGAAGAATTGAGGCCTTTGAATTGTGATGTTGGCCAAGAATATTGAATGTACCATGTACTGCCAGAAGATGAAAACAATCTGTTTTGGAAGAAGTAAAACAAGAATGTTCTTTAGGAGCAAGGATGGTGAGACTTTATTTATTTTTTCACTGTACTGTAGAAAGGTTTACAGAACAAATTAGCTTCTCATTAAAGAGTTAGTACACATATTGTTTTGTGACATTGGTTACCAACCTCACAACATGTCAACACTCTCCCTTCTTGACCTGGGTTCCTTATTACCAGCTTTCCTGTGCCCTCTCACTTTCCTGTCCCTGCCCCTGGGCTGGTGTGCCCACTTAGTCTCGTTTTGCTTTACGAGCATGTCCAGTCCCTGGCTGAAAGTTGAACCTCAGGAATGACTTCATTACTGAGCTAAAAGGGTGTCTGTGGGCCATACTCTTGGGTTTCTACAGTCTCTGTCAGGCTGGTAAGTCTAGTCTTTTTTTGTGAGTTACAAGTTTGTTCTACGTTTTTCTCCAACTCTGTCCAGGATCCTCAATTGTGATCCCTGTCATAGCAGTTGGTGGTGGCAGCCAGGCACCATGTAGTCACACTGGACTCAGTCTGGTGGAGACTGTGGTAGTTGTGGTCTATTAGTCCTCTGGACTAATCTTTCTCTTCTATCTTTAGTTTTCTTAATTCTCCCTTGCTACCGATGGGTTGAGTACATTTCACATACTTTGGACAGGTTATCAGGAGGGATCAATCCCTAGAAAAGGACATCAATCTTGGTAAAGTAGAAGGTCAGTGAAAAAGAGAGGGATCGACACAGTGGCTGCAACAATGGGCTCAAGCATAATAAAGATTTTGAGGACGGCACAGGACCAGGCAGTGTTTCTTTCAGTTGTACATAGGGTCTCTGTGTCGGAACAAACTCGATTACACCCAACAACCTAACAACAACCTTTTGTGATTAGCTTTCTCACACAACATAATTTCCTGGAGATTCATCCAGGTTGTTATGTGTCTCTACAGTTCATGCCTTTTTATTGGAGACTATTCATTCCATGGTATGAATGCACCGTGATCCGTTTAAAAATTTTTCACTGAAGGATGTCTGAGTTGTTTCCAGTTTGGGGGTATGACAAATAAAGCTGGTGTCTTAGTCATCTAGTGCTGCTCTAACATCCAGTGGATGGCTTTAACAAAGAGAAGTTTATTCTTTCACAGTCCAGTAGGCTATCAGTCCAAATTCAAGGTGTCAGCTCCAGGGAAATGCTTTCTCTGTTGGTTCTGGAGAAAGGTCTGTGTCATTAACCTTCCCTTGGTCTGGGAGCTTCTCTGTGCAGGAACCTCAGGTCCAAAGGATGCCCTCTGCTCCTGGCACTGCCTTCTTGGTGGTATGAGGTTCCCAAGTGTCTCTGTTCGCTTCTCTCTTTTATATCTCAAAAGAGATTAGCTTAAGACACTATCTAATCTTGTAGACCTCATCAGTATAACTACCACTAATCCATCTTATTACATCATAGTGATAGGATTTACAACACATACATACGGAAATCACATCAGATTACAAAGTGGTACCCAATCATCCAACACTGGAAATCATGACCCAGCCAAGTTGACAGATACTTTTGTGGGACACAATTCAATCCATGACAGCTGGTGTCAACATTTATGTACATATTTTTGTGTGAACACAAGTTTTCCTTTCTCTGGGATAAATGCCTGGAGTGTAATTTTGGGTTGTATGGCAGTTGGCTGGTTAGTTTTTAAAAAAACTGCCAAAATGTTTTCCAGAGTGGCTGTACCATTTTACATCCCCAGCAGCAATGAATAAGATCCAGTTATTCCACATCCTCACTAGTGTTTGTTACTTGCAAAACTATTTGTTTTAGCCATTCTGATACAGATATAGTGCTATCTCATTGTGGTTTTAATTTGCATTTCCCTAATGGCTGTGACCTTGAACATCTTCTCCTTTGTGTTTATTTGTATACAGTATACCCTCTTTGGTGAAATGCCTAATTACATCTTTTGCCCATTTTCTAAATGACTTGTTTATTTTTTAATGTTGAGTGTAGACAATTCTTTTTATATTTTATATTCTAGTCCTTTGTCAGATATGTGGCTTGCAAATATTTTCTCCTACTGGGTAGTTTGTTTTTCTTTCCCTTAATGAAGTCCTTCAGGGACCAATTTTTTTTCCATTTTGATGAAGTCCAATTTATCATCTTTTTTGTTTGTTTTGTGGATCATGCTTTTGCTTTCAAGTCTAAGAGCTCTTTGTCTCACTTAGATTCCAGAGTTTCCTCCTACTTTAAAAAAAAAGTTTATAGTTTTATATTTTACGTTTAAATTTATGATCCATTTTTGCAGGAAGTGTGAAAATTTGGTCAAAGTCCTTTTTTTTTGCCTATGGATGTCCAATTGCTCCAGGACCATTGCTGAAGAGGCCATCTTTCCTCCAGTGAGTTGTTTTTGCACCTCTGTCAAAGTTCAGTTGAGCACACTTGTTTGGATCTATTTCTGAGGTCTCTGTTCTGTTCCATTGACCTATTTGTCTGTTCCTCCACCAGTATGACATAGTCTTGATTACTGTCATTTTAAAACAAGTCTTAAAATCACGTAGACTGATTACTCCCACTTTATTCTTCTGTTTCAAAATAGTTTTGGTTATTTGCATTCCTCCACTATTTCACATAAATGTTACAATTAGCTTGTCCATAGCAAAAAAAATCTTGCTGAAATTGTAATAGGAATTTAGTCAAAATGTGCATATGAATTTGGGGAAATTTGACATCTTTACTATATTGAACTTGCCAATCATAAACATGGTATGTTTTTCCATTTATTTAGATATTCTTTGATTTCTTTTGTCAGATTTGTGTAGTTTTGAATATATAAGTTCTGTAGTTATTTTGTTAGATTTCCACCCATGCATTTTGTTTTTTGAACTATTGTATATGGTATTGTATTGTTAATTTCAGCATACATAGAACTACAATTGATTTTTGCCTGTTTATCTTGTATCATGCAAACTTGATGAACTCACTTATTAGTTCTAGGAGGTTTTTTTAAAGACTTTTTTGGGGGAGGTTTCTGTATAAAATCATATCAACTGCTTGTCTTAGTCAAGATTCTTTAGAGACTCCTACAAGCTTGGAAAGAAGGAAGGAAGGAAAATTGCAGACCATTATCCTTCATAAATACAGATGGAAAAAATCCTGAAAATATTATCACATAGAATTCAGCAACATATAAAAATAATTATAGATCACAACCAAATAGGGTTTATTCCAGATATGCAAAGCAGGTTCAACATCATAAAATTAATCAATTGATATTAATAGGCTAATCTGCTCCTTGGAACCCTGGTGGTGCAGTGGTTAAGAATTCGGCTGCTAACCAATAGGTCACTAGTTCGAATCCACCAGCCGCTCCTTGGAAACCTTATGGGACTGTTCTACTCTGTCCTACAGAGTCATTATGAGTTGGAATCGACTCAATGGCAACGGGTTTTTTTTTTTCAATCTGCTCTTCAACCTATTCATGAAGTTCTTTGTTTTAGTTATTTTATTCTTTCAATCCTAGAATTTACATTTAGCTCCATTTGAATTTCTACTAATTTCCGATTATCTTGAAAATATTAATTGCATTTACTTAAGACCGTGTCTTACAGCTGTATTACTTGTATCTCTTTTTGTACTCTATTTTATCTTTTTGGTTTTCAGTCAAATCTTATTATTTATCTGGTTATTTCCATTTGTGGGCTGGGAGTTTTTATTTAAAAATGTAAAAATAGCTTTGTGGGCAAAATGGCATCTAGGCAGAAGCACCACACCGTCCCTCCACAGCAAAAATCCGAAACACTAAGCCGAAGAGAGAATACAACAATCCTGAAACCCTAAAACATCAAATGAAGAGATAAAGAACTCAGCCAAGCACCAAATGGACTGAAAAAACTGACAGAGAACGGAGAGACAGGAGAGATTCATGCAGAGGTTCCCTACCAACTAATGCAGCGCAGATCCGCCGTCTTGGACTCCTATCGGAGACCAGGAAACAGGGGGTACGAGAAAGCAGCCTCAGGGAGCATCCAGAGGGAGACAAAACAACCAGTAATTTGCGATATACGCTTTCCCACCTCCCACCCCTCTTCACCCCGACTTGGCCTCCTCTGCTTCCCGCGGCCACAGTCTCTTGACCAAGAAACACTGGCTGCTTGTATTCCACACACCCAAATGGGCGGCTCACTGAGGGCCATTTGTTGGCTGCTGGTGTTGCTTTTTTCCGCTTGTCTTGATTTTTTCCTTGCCTATCACCAGCTCCCCCTCCTTTCGCTCGAGTACCTCACTCTGTGTGCCATCTTTGCTTCTTCCTGAGGGGCTGCAGAGCGCCGGTAATTTGTGATATATGCTTTCCCACTCTCTACCCATCTTCACCCACACTCGATCCCCTCTGCTTCCCGTGGACACAGTCTCTTGTCCAAAAACAACAGCCCGCACTAGCTGGCTCTCTGAGTGCCATTTATTGGCTGCTAGTGTTGCTTTTTTTTTTCTGCTCCTTTTGATTTCTTACTTGCCTCTCACAACCTCCCCCTCCTTTTGCTCGAGTACCTGGCTCCGTGCGCCATCTTTGCTTCTTCCTGAGGGGCAGTGGAGCTCTGTTCGAGTGTGGAGCTGCTTCCCAGTCTGGGCGACCCCGCTGGTGGATCCTGGGGCTTTTGTTTGTTTGTTTTGAATTGTTTGTTTGTTTTCTTTTCCTTTTCTTGAGTTGGGAGCCCTTTCTGGCCAGGCGGAGCTGCGTGGCAAGAAGACTCTCCTTCGGCTTCCACAGACGTGCTGAGGGATCCCTGAAAGGCCTTTCTATTTTCATTGTTTTTTTTTTGGTTTTTTGGGGGGGGTCTTTCTTGTTCTTTTTTTTTTAAATTTGTTTTCTTTTCTTTTCCCTCTTTTTCCCTTTTTGTCTTTCTGCGTTGCTCAGTTTCTTATCTCTCTATATCTTCCTTCTCTTTCTGTTCCCTGAATACCTGGCATTGTATACCTCTACGCCTTCTAGCCAGGCTGTACTGCAACACCTGACAGCGACTTCCCCAGACCTCATAGCTGCACCGGTGGGATCCCTGGGAACTTTGAGGTTCTTTAACCTTTCTGATTTTTATTTGTTCATTCTTTTCTTTTCTTCCTCTTCCCCTTTCTGTTTTTCTCCATTTCATAGTCTCTCATCTCTCCACTCCAATGGCAAGCTCCCCTAGCATTCTTTTTTGTTTGTTTGTATGTTTTTGGTTCCTGTTCCTCTCTCGAATATACATCTTAGCTTCACACATAACAATCTCCCCGCTGCATCCTGCCTACCAGCACCGTGTGCTTGACACCACACCACCAAGCAGCACAGGCACGGCCTACTGGAACCTGCCCTAGACTGATTACTAACCCACTCTGGTGGCTGTAGTAAGTGCCACAAACACCCCATCCCAGTAATTCCTCTTCAGCTAGACCTGCCCTGCTGTACCATATCTGAGTGACTGACCCTGCCAGTTGAAGAAGGAGGTGAAAAGTATTGTGCCCATGGACAAGCAAACAACAAAGAACACACCATCCGCATGCTCAGACATAGTCAAATTTTTTTTTTTTTTTAAAAAGGAACGAAACAAATCTACAATCAATAAAAGAGAAAAATAACTACTGAATGCCCTGAAAACAGCAGACGATATCAAAACATTTACAAAAACAGGACAGGATGGTTCCAGTAGGTGTCCAAAATAAAATACCAGATGACTGTCCTGTGGAAGAAAATGCACTAGAACTACCTGATAGGGAATTCAAATCGCTAATACTCAGAATTCTCCAAGAACTGAGGCAAAAATCTGACAAACATGAGGAAAAAATAGACAAATTCATGGAAAATACAGACAAAAAATTGGAAGAATTCAGGAAAACAATGCAGGAACAAAATGCCAAAAATAAGTTCACAACTAGAAACTATACAAAGACAACAATTAGAAATCCAAAAGATAAACAACAAGATTTCAGAAATGGATGGTGTCACAGAAGGGCTGAGAAGCAGATTTGAAACAGTGGAAGACAGGATCAGTTGAATTGAAGACAAACACTTGGATACAACTCTGTTTGAGGAAAACTCAGAAAAAAGAACAAAGAAAAATGAAGAGACCCAGAAAGTTATGTGGGACACAACTGAATGCAAAAATTTATGAGTGATTGGAATTCCAGAACAGGGGGAGAAAACAGAAAACACAGAGAGGATCATTGAGGAACTGCTGACAGAAAACTTCCCCAATACCATGAAAGATGAAAAGCTGGCCATCCAAGAAGCTCAACGAACCACATATAGAAGAGACCCCAAAAGAAAATCACCAAGGCATATCATATTCACACTCACCAAAACCAAAGGCAAACAAAGAATGCTGAGAGCAGCTCGTGAAAAACAAGAAGTCACATACAGAGGAGAAACAATAAGACTAAGCTCAGATTATTCGACAGAAACCATGCAGGCAAGAGGGCAGTGGAATGACATATATAAAATCTTGAAAGAAAAAAATTGTCAGCCAAGAATAATATATCCTGAAAAACTCTCATTCAAATTTGATGGTGAAATTAGGTCATTTCTAGATAAACAGAAATTAAGGGAATATGTAACAGTCAAACCAAAATTACAAGAATTATTAAAGGGAGTTCTTTGATCTGAGGACAAACAGCTTCAGCCCACAGGCAGAACCTAGGACGCAGGATCGTACCAGCCAGATACCAATCCAGGAAATGAACTCTCGAAGACGATCCAAAACCAAAAGAAATACAACAGGGAATCAGAGCAGTTAATCAGTAAATGACAACAACATCAAAACAATAAAAGAGGGAATAAACAGCATAGGTATAGAACCTTCTAATGGCGAGGAATGCAGGGTGATACCAAGTAATGGTAGACTGCTTCAAACTTAGAAAGATAAGGGTATAATTCATGGTAACCACAAAGAAAGTTAACAAACATACTCATAAAAAAAAAAAAAAGGAAAAACATAAAGTCTCAGCAAAAACAAAACCTACAAAAACAAAAGAAATGAAAAAAAAATCCACAAACAAAAGGAACTCAGCACAAGAGAGTAAGAAGAACAAAGACAACGTCAGCACCACAAAAAAAAGCACTACAAAATGACAGCAACAAACTCACATCTATCAATAATTACACTGAATGTAAATGGACTCAATGCACCCATAAAGAAATGGAGAGTAACAGAATGGATAAGTAAACAGGATCCATCAATATGCTGTCTACAAGAGACACACCTTAGAAACAAAGATCTGAATTTATTAAAAATCAAAGGTTGGAAAAAAATACATCAAGCTAACAACCACCAAAAAAGAGCAGGAGTGGCAATTCTAATCTCAGATAAAATAGACTTTAAAACAAAATCTACCATAAAAGACAAAGAAGGACGCTATATAATGATTAAGGGGATGATCCATCATGAAGACATAACCGTAATAAACATCTATGCACCCAATGACAGGGCTCCAAAATACATAAAACAAACCCTAACAACACTGAAAAGAGAAATTGACAGTTCCACAATAATAGTAGGAGACTTCAACACACCACTCTTCGTAAAGGATAAAACAACTAAGAAGAAACTCAGCAAAGATACAGAAGACTTAAAGGGCACAATCAGCCAGCTTAACCTCATAGACATATATAGAACACTCCATCCAACCACTGCAAAGTACACATTCTTTTCCAATGCACATGGAACGGTCTCCAGAATAGACCACATCTTAGGCCACAGAGCAGTCCTCAACAAGATCCAAAACATTGAGATAATTCAAAGTATCTTCTCTGACCACAATGCAATTAAGGTAGAAATTAACAACAGGAAGAGCTAGGAAAAAAAATCAACTTCATGGAAACTGAATAATACCCTGCTTACACATCACTGAGTAATAGAAGAAATCAGAGATGGAATCAAAAATTCCTAGAATCAAATGAGAATGAAAACACATCATACCAAAACCTTTGGGACACAGCAAAGGCATTCCTCAGAGGACAATTTATAGCAATAGATGCACATATCATAAAAGAAGAAAGGGACAAAATCAAAACATTAACTACAGAACTCAAACAAGTAGAAAGAGAACAGCAAAAAAAAAAGCCCACAACCACCGGAAGAAAGGAAATAGTAAAAATCAGAGCAAAAATAAATGAAATAGAGAACAGAAAAACAATAGAAACAATCAACAAAACCAAAAGTTGGTTCTTTGAAAGAATCAATAAAATCGACAAACCACTGGCCAGACTGACAAAAGAAAAACAGGAGAGGACACAAATAACCCAAATAAGAAATGAAATGGGGGACATTACAACAGACCCAACTGAAATAAAAGGATTATAACAGAATATTATGAAAAACTATACTGCAACAAATTTGAAAACCTAGAGGAAATGGATAAATTTCTAGAAACACACGGCCTACCCAAACCATACCAAAGTGATGTTGAAAATCTGAACAGACCTATAACAAGAGAAGAGATTGGAAAGGTAATAAAAAAACTCCCAACCAAAAAAAGCCCTGGCCCAGATGGCTTCACTGGAGAGTTCTACAAAACATTTACAGAAGAGCTTGTACCAGTACTACTCAAGGTATTTCAGAGCATAGAAGAGGAAGCAACACTTCCAAATTCACTCTATGAAGCCAGCAGAACACTGATACCGAAACCAGGCAAAGATATCACAAAAAAAGAAAATTACAGACCAATATCTCTGATGAATATAGATGCAAAAATTCTCAAAAAAATTCCAGCCAATAGAATTCAGCATCATATCAAAAAAATAATAGACTGTGACCAAGTAGGATTCATACCAGCTATGCAAGGATGGTTGAACATTAGAAAGTCAATCAACGTAATCCACCACATAAATAAAAGGAAAGAAAAGAATCACATGATCATCTCAATTGATGCAGAAAAGGCATTTGACAAAGTCCAACACCCATTCCGGATAAAAACTCCCAATAAAATAGATACAGAAGGGAAATTTCTCAACATAATAAAGGGCATCTATGCAAAACCAATGGCCAACATCATTCTTAATGGAGACAGGCTAAAAACATTCCCCTTGAAAACAGGAACAAGACAGATATACCCTTTATCACCACTCCTATTTAACATTGTGCTGGAAGTTCTAGCTAGAACAATAAGGCAAGAAAAACAAATAAAGGGCATCCAAATTGGTAATGAAGAAGTTAAACTGTCCCTGTTTGCAGATGATATGATACTATACATAGAAAACCCTAAAGACTTCACGAGAAATCTACTGGAACTAATATCAAGATTCAGCAGAGTAGCAGGATACAAGATAAACATTCAAAAATCAGTTGGATTCCTATACACAAGCAAGGAGAACGATGAAAAGGAAATCAGGAAAACAATACCATTTTCAATAGCGCCTAAAGAGATAAAATACTTAGGAATAAATCTGACCAGGGATGTAAAAGACCTATACAAAGAAAACTACAAAACACTATTGCATGAAACCCAAAGGGATCTACATAAATGGAAAAACATACCATGCTCATGGATAGGCAGACTCAACATTGTGAAAATGACAATTCTACCCAAAGCAATTTACAAATACAATGCAATCCCGATCCAAATACCAACAACATTCTTCAAAGAGATGGAAAAACTAATCATTAACTTTATATGGAAAGGGAAGAAGCCCCAAATAACTAAAGCACTACTGAAGAAGAAGAATAAAGTTGGAGGACTCACACTACCTGACTTCAGAACCTACTATACAGCTACAGTAGTCAAAGCAGCCTGGTACTGGTACAACGACAGATACATTGACCAATATAACAGAATTGAGAACCCAGATGTAAATCCATCCACCTACGGTCACCTGATCTTCGACAAGGGCCCAAAGTCCATCAAATGGGGAAAAGACAGTCTTTTCAACAAATGGTGCTGGCAAAACTGGATATCCATCTGCAAAAAAAATAAAACAGGACCCATACCTCACACCATATCCAAAAACTACTTCAAAATGAATCAAAGACCTGAATATAAAGTGTAAAACTATAAAGTTCATAGAAGAAAAAATAGGACCAACAGTTCAGGCCTTAATACATGGCATTAATAGGATACAAAGCATAACCATCAAGGCACAAACCCCAATAGATACTCTAGATAACTAGGATCTTCTAAAAATCAAACACCTATGCTCTTCAAAAGACTTCACCAAAAGAGTCAAAAGAGAACCTACAGACTGGGAAAAAAATTTTTGGACAGTACAAGTCAGACAAAGGTCTAATCTCCATAATCTACAAGAAAATCCAACACCTCTACAACAAAAAGACAAATAATCCTATTAAAAAATGGGCAAAGGAAATGAACAGACACTTCACCAAAGAATACGTTCACACAGCCAACGGACACATGAGGAAATGCTCGCGTTCACTAGCCATTAGAGAAATGCAAAATAAAACCACAATGAGATACCATCTCACCCCGGCATTACTGGCACGAATCAAAAACACTGGAAATAACAAATGTTGGAGGAGCTGTGGGGAGCTCGGAACACTTATGCACTGCTGGTGGGAATGGAAAATGATACAACCATTTTGGAAAATGATAGGAGCTTCCTCAGAAAGCTAGAAATAGACATACCATTCGATGCAGCAATCCCACTTCTAGGAATATATCCTAGAGAAATAAGAGTCATCACTCGAATAGACATATGCACACCTATGTTCATGGCAGCATTGTTCACAATAGCAAAATGATAGAAACAACCTAGATGCCCATCAACAGATGAATGGATAAACAAACTATGGTACATACACACAATGGAGTACTATGCAACGAGAAAGAACAACAAGGAATCTGTGAAGCATCTCATAACATGGATGAAACTGGATGACATTATGCTGAGTGAAATATGTCAGTCACAAAAGGACAAATATTGTATGAGACCTCTATTGTAAAAACCCATGAAAAAGTTCATGCACAAAATGTAACAATCTTTGTTGTTTACCAGGGAATGGAGGGGTGGCGGGGGGAAATACTAAATAGGCAATAGATAAGTGGTATCTTGGATGAAGGTTGAGACAGTACACAATACAGGGGAAACCAGCACAACTTGTACAAGGAAAGGTCATGGAAGCCCATAGACACATCCAAACTCCCGGAGGGACTGAATTGCTGGGCGGAGGGCTGTGGGGACCATGGTCTTGGGGAACATTTAGCTCAATTGGCATGACACAGCTTATAAAGACAGTGCTCTACATTCTACCTTGGTGAGTAGTATCTGGGATCTTAAAAGCCTGTGAGTGGCCATCTAAGATACTCCACTTGTCTCATCCCTTCGGGAGCAAGGGAGAATGAAGAGAACAGGATACAAGGAAAAGATTGGTCTGAAGGACTAACTGTCCACAGCTACCAGGGCGTCCACTGGACTAAGTCCAGTACAGCTAGATGGTGCCTGGCTACCACCACTGACTGCTCTGACCAGGATCACAACAGAGGGTTCTGGACAGAGCTGGAGAGGGATGTAGAGCATAATTCTAACTCACAATAAAAAGACCAGATTTACTGGCCTAAATGAGACTTGAGAAACCCCGACAGTATGGCCCCCAGACACCCTTTTATCTCAGTGGTGAAGTTATCTCCGAGGTTCACTGTTCAGCCTGAGAATGGACAGCCCCGTAAAACCAAATGAGACTAACGAGGTATAGGAGTCCAGTGACAAGGGCCAGAAGGCAGAAGGGGACAAGGAAGCTGGTGATAGGGAACACAAGGTTGAATAAGGATAGTGTTGATGTGTTGTGAGACTGTTAACCATTGTCATAGGGCAACATTTGCAGTAACTGTTAAATGAGAAAGTATTTTATTCTGTAAGCCTTCATCTTAAGTGAGAATAACAGCACAATTGGAAGAGCATAGTCAATGTCACTGAACTGTGCATGTAGAAATTCTTGAAATGGTGTATCTTTGGCTATGTGTATTTTCACCAAAAAAAAGGTAGAGAAGTTAGAGGGTTGATACGCTGTGGGGTTGTTCACCAATGTCATAAAACAACATGTGTACTACTGTTTCATGACAAACTATTTGTTCTGTAAGCCTTCACCTGAAGTACAATAAAAAACAAATGTAAAAATTATATTAGGCCCTGGATGATTTCCTAATTTACTTCTGCTTCTAACAGTTGTGGCAGATTCATTCCGTCAGGGATTGAGCTTTTTCACAGCTTGACGTTGATGATCATGAATACTAGATTACTTCTGGCTCACTCTGCACTCTCACTCCTAGGGCATAGCCATTTGGGGACTCAACCCAAGGCTTGTGGTGTTTCTCAGGACCCCTACTCCTAGGTGGTCTCTTAATTCCCATTCTGTAGACACAGCCCTGTGAGTCTAACCGTGCTCTTCTCGGCTTCTCTTCGTCTCAGCTGTGGCTCCAATTTCAGAGTAAATCATCAGAAAAGCAGTTCAGCCTCTCAGGTTCCCTCCTCTTGATCTAGGTCCCCTCTGCCTTGGTCTGGGTCCTTATGCCTTTTTCTGGGTCCTCTCTGCCTTGATCATGGTGCCCTCTGCCTTGGTCTGGGTCCCCTCTGCTCTGGTCTGGGTCCCCTCTGCCTAGGTCTGTGTTCCCTCTGCCTTGATCCGGGTTTCCTCTGCCTTGGTCTGGATGTCCTCTGCCTTGATCAGGGTGCCCTCTGCCTTGATCTGGGTGTCCTCTGCCTCGATCTGGGTTCCCTCTGTTTTGGTCTGGATGCCCTCTGCCTTGGTCTGGGTCCCCTCTGCCTTGGTCTGTGTCTCCATGCCTTGATCTGGGTCCCCTTTGCCTTGGTTGCTCTCCGATATCTTCAGAATATTTTTCTGACTTTTCTCATAATTATTGGTGGAGGGTATATCTAGTCAGTATTGGTGAAGGTGGATTTTTCTCTGCTATTGATTTGTGAAATAAATGTAAAATGTTACATTAAACCCAAATCACTGTCCTCTTGTGCTTAGAGTTCTAGCTTACTCAGGCTACACTTTGTCTCAATGATATCATCAAGGGTAAGGGTCTCAAATTCAAATGTCTTCTTGGGCCTGCCAGGGAAAGTGAGTGTGTGAAGCAGGTTAATAGGCTACAGGCAGGTGAGTGGGTGGGGACTGTGATGAGCTGGAGAGCACCCCTCCTTGGCCAGCTGATGCTCTTGGACCATTGTTTTGTGAAACCTAAGCTCTCGTCTTAGTGCTCCTTCCAGATTTATCTCATTTTAAGAGATAAATGTCATTGAGACATTTATCTCAAGGTCTTCAGACTTAAAACTTACACAGTGTCAACATCCTATCCACGAGGCATCTTCTGGCCTCAGCAGGTTCCACTGCCCTAGAGAGAGGGTCACCATAGCACCCGGACGTGCACAGACTGGTCAGGGCTTGTTAGAGATCTGCCTTCACGGTACTGTGATAAATCCAAACTGTATGGAAACACACATTTCCCTTGTCCCTCTTTTCATGAACAGATCATTTTTTAAAAAGTTCTCTTTTAAATTTAGTACAAACAGTTGAAATTGTTCTTCTGTTTCTATATGTGGCAGACAGTGCTATATTAAATCTATCCAATTGTTCCTTGGCCGACTGTAAAGTAACCACAAGTATTTCCTAAGATTGTTTAAACATTTTACAGGCTATAACATGAGGCACTTCCAGTCTCTGCTCAGCTGAGACCCCAAGACAGTATTTGTCAACTATTCCCACATTCAGAAGTGAGGTGGGAGACTACCATAGCAAACCAACAAATTAACCAACCAGTTACCATTGAGTCAGCTCTGACTCATGGTGACCCCATGTATGTCTGAGTAGAACTGTGCTCTATAGGGTTTTGGAATGACTAATTTTTCAAAAGTAGATTGCCAGATCTTTCTTCCAAGGTACCTATGGATGGACTCAAACTGCCAACATTTTAGTTAGCAGCCAACTGCGTTAACCATTTGCAACACCAGCAAATTGAGAAGTTAACATTTGGTTGTGCCAACCTCCTACCTCTGGCCCATAAAACAGGTTGTTGGGAGCCAAGAGTGGGTTGGAGACTTGCCCTAGGGCTACCTTGTCAACAGAGTTTAAGAGGTCCATCCCATCTTCCTGTATTCTGGGCAGGAAGATATTTCTGGACATGGGAAACCCATCCGTCTACCAGGGGACCAAGCAGTCCACGGCTAGGTGGCAATGAGTGGACCCATGTAGGTATCCTCTTTTAACCAAAAGAGGATTATTTTATCCTTTTCAGTAGATGAATGAGAATTAGAGATAGCCATGTGTTGGCTCTGGAAGGAGCTATACATTCATCTTGTGAAAGAAGAGTTTCTTTACTGTTTTCTTTGTTGTTCATGCAAATAGTGCATGCACAGAAATGTCTCAAAGATATAGATTATGCTGCCACTTCAGCAGCCTCCTCGGTGTGAGCCTGTGCTGCTGTAATTTCAGCCCTGAAATCATCTCACTTGTTAATAGAGCAAAGCGTCTGCCTGATTAACTATGCTGCTTATGGTAAAAGACCAGCACACAATTTATTTAAGGAGATACAGTAAAATTCAAACAATTCCTAAGCTCTATTTAGGGAAATAGCTGCTGAAGGAAGAGGAACATTCAACCCCATTACAACATTGCTGGTAAGTCACTGAGGCATTGTTATGGTGTCTGGCAATTTTCGGTTATTCTTCCCAAACTATGAAAACTCTTGTGGACAAACTGAATTTCCTCTACCAGTGAAAATGTTGTAAGCCACTGTGTTCAAAGAGTAATTGTCTCTGCAGCCCACTGGAGTGACATTCAGGGAGGAGAGCCTGAGGTATCCAGGACGTCCACCGCCAAAGAGCATGTGCTCGATTCCTTCTGCACCCCTGCCTTCTTTGCTCTCCCCCAACTTGACCGGTGTTAGTTATTATCAGAGAACTGCCCAGACCTCAACCTAGGACGTAGACGTGAATGCTGTGAGTTGTCTGATCGGGAAACTACTTGTTTTCTCCCGCTCCTCTTAGCTGTGAGTTTCCAGACTCCTGGCAGGAAGGCTAATGTTTCATGTGTTTCTGACTCTGGGTAATTTACTTATTGGTATAGTTATTCACGTTCAGATCCCTTGTCTAGCCATCCTTCACAGCCTGATCCAAATCTAATGAGAAATGTTAAGACAATAGGAATACTTTATAGCCTTCAATAACTCACTCTCAATTTGCATTTCCTTTGTGATTGCTGCAGGCTATCAGTAGGGAGGGAAAAAAATAAAAATCAACAACAACAAAAAAAAGAATTAACAAGTAAAATATAATTAAAATGGGCCATTTTAAACTTAATTAACATGCATATGAATTCATTAAGGTTGATATCTTGCTTTATGATGAGTTATAGGAAAATAAATAATTAGAATGATTTCCACTGATGAAGAATTTGGACGCTTGTTGTGTACATTAGTGGGAAATATGATTTTACCCTCCAACAACAAATCTACACTTTGTCAATCATTAAACTTATATAGATAAACTGACGGTAAATTCAGTGATTTAATCGTGTTTTCTCTTTTCATTGCACAAACTGAACTCTTGGATAGTAACGGATTGAAATGTAAAATCTTCTGCGCTACTTTCAAAAGAAAAATGTTCCTCCTAAAATGTGTAAAATGATTAGGGCTCAAATGAGAATGAGCAGTGAATTTTCCTAAAATATTTCTTTTTTCTTTTTTTAACTGTATTTTATTGGCACAAAAAATTCCCTTTTCCTTACTGTGACAGTTTTGCATAAATTGAGCTGAGCCTTAGAATGGGGCTCTAATCTAATCTCGCCTTTGTTTTTTCAGGGATAATACTAATCTACTCTGAGAGAGATATAGAAATTCAGATGTAATAGAGCTCAAATAAATATTCTTTGAAGAACATTTAAAAAGCCCCCAAATCAGGCATGCATGTAATAGCTCATTTGGGCGCATTTCTGAACAAAGATTTCTACTGTGGCTGTAATCCCTGTGATTTTGTGGGTTGAGGCATAAAGCATGGCTGTACCCTGACTGCCAGGGTCAAAATTGAGGGAAGGGAGAGGCTGACAAGGCAGTGGGGTGAGGCTGGAGGCTGAGAGGCAAGTGCTCCTTGATGGGGTGTTCATGGGGTCTTCTGGCCTCACTGAGATGCCCTTGGTTTCAAGGCCCCACCCTGTGAGTTGTGGCATCTCCAGAAGAAAGTTCAGATGGGTCCAGCCAGGAGGTGTGTGCTGGGGCTGAGCAGATCTGAAGGAGGGGCTTGCAGAACCCAGGCAGAAACACCAGAGGGTGTGCTGGCCTTTCAGGCCTGTGGTCAGTCAAGGCTTCATACTGGCTCCTCAAAACCTGCTTGTTACAGAGGACTCAGTGATGTGACTGATTACACACGCCAGAAAGCAATTAGTTCACAGTAATAAATGTGGTCAACTCTTGAGGGGAATAAGAAGTTAGAAATAAAATTCAGAGAAGGTGATTAAAGGAAAAAAGGTATTGAAGCACATAATATACCATTCTAAGGTCTTCTTTATATGGTTGTTGTTTCTATAAGTACTTTCCATGTAAATTGCACCAGTTCTCTTTCCCTGGAATGTATGCACCAACTTTTCTCCTAAGTATTGCATGGCAAGGGTCACAGGCATGCCTTCCCCCGGGTGCACAGTTCTGTGGTTCTTTCCTTTACCCATAGCAACTTAACAGTCTGTTGTCTGCATCAACTTTAAACAAAGTTGGAAAAAAGAAGACAGGAGACTCTGAACCAGAGAAATGATATTGAGAGAAAGACCCTACAGACATTGCTGACTTTGAAGACAGAGAAGGGGCCACAAGCCAAAGACTTCAGGCAGCCTATAGAAGCTGGAAAAGGCAAGAAAACAGCTTCTCCTCTAGAACCTCCAAAAAGGAATGTAACCTTGCCTGCACCTTGATTTTTTTTCCCAGTGAGACCTATAACAGACTCTGACCTCCAGAACTATAACATAATAAATTCAAGCCACTAAATATGTGGTAATCTGTTATAGCAGCAATAGGAAACCCATACACTTTCCAACTTCTTTGTTCAAGTTGAAGAAGAAGACTAATTAAACAATCAGGGCTAATGTGCCCATTAAAACTGTACACATGTGATAGAAAAAAAATATTTTCCAAGATATATAAAAGAACCCAGCATACTCAAAGGCATTTAAATATTTTCATGTTGAGATGGTCATATGAGATGCTTAAACATGTGTCTGATCAGCTTCTGTCGTCTGTGCAGAGAGAAAACAGCGTTGCCAGTAATGGCAATCTATGGCTAGATAATGTTTACATAGCACACATTTCAAACAGAAGCATTCCAGGAAATCTGTATAAGCATATATTTGAAATTTTAATTTTGATGCAGTGGATCACTCAGTCACTTATAATATTTTATCAAGAGAAATGCAAGAACTGTTGGAAATTAGTGAGCTCCACCACGGGTCAGTGAGAGATAAGAAGCGACTCACCATCTCTTCGGTTGAGCCGCGCAAATCCAGGGCTGTGGCTGCTAGACAGCTCCGAGGAACTGCTGAAGGATGAGGGAGGAAGGGTGGACAGCAGAGGCTCCTCACAGCTATCTGTCAGGGAAAAATGCCACATTCGGGTTAACGTCCTCATTATAGCCCTTTACAACCAGCAACCTAAAACATTATAAATCCCAGAGCAAACATCTACAAATTATTAACAACAGTGAGAGTTAAAAAAGAGGCTGACTATATTATCAATAAAATACCAATATTAATCAAATTTCTATATTCCCAAATGGTTAAAAACATAATTAAAAAAATTTACAATAACAACAAAATATCAAGTACCTGAGACTATTGCTCAAAAGCGGGCCTGAGTCAGTCAGTTAAGGGCTTACCAGAGTGGAGGCTCCCTGAGATGACGAAGAAATTTAGCCTTTGGAGCAGCTGCAGGCTTCGCCTGAGAGTTCCTGTCCACCCTTCCTGAGGACTTACCTTATAGATTTTGGAACTGCGTATCAGTCCTCCACAACTGTGTGACCCAATTCCTTGCAATAAATCCATTCATATTTATCTCCTAGTCCCGCTTCCTTGGATGAACCCTGACTCATAGAAGTGGGGAAACTCCACATTGGGGGAGATGCCCCTTATCCCCATGTAGTTGTTAGGTGCCATTGAGTCAGTTTTGACTCATAGTGACCCTATGTACAACAGAACAAAACACTGCCCGATCCTGCTCCATCTTCATGATCATTGTTATGCTTTAGCCCATTGTTGTAGTCACTGCGTCAATTTATCTCATTGAGGGTCTTCTTCTTTTTTGCTGACCCTCTTAAGCATGTTGCCTTTCTCTGGAGACTGATCCCTCCTGATAACATGTCCAAAGTATGTGAGACAAAGTCTCACCACCCTTGCTTCTAAGGAGCATTCTGGCTGTACTTCTTCCAAGACAGGTTCGTTCATTCTTTTGGCAATCCATGGTATACTCAATATTCTTCACCAACACCATAATTCAACGGTGTCAATTCTTCTTTGATCTTCCTTATTCATTGTCAGCTTTCACATACATTATGAGGCGACTGAAAATTCTATGGCTTAGGTCAGGTGCATCTTAGTTGTTAAAGTGACATCTTTGCTATTTCACACTTTAAAGAAGTCTTTTGCAGCAGATTTGCCCAATGCAATGCATTGTTTGATTTCTTGACTGCTCCTTCCATGGGGTTTGATTGTGGATCCAAGTAAAATGAAACCCTTGACAACTTCAATCTTTTCTCCATTTACCATGATGTTGCTTATTGGTCCAGTCGTGAGGATTTTTGTTTTCTTTATGTTGAGGTGTAAACCATACTGAAGGCTGTAATCTTTGATCTTCATCAGTAAGTGCTTCAAGTTCACTTTCAGCAAGCAAGGTTGTGTCATCTGCATATCTCAGTTGTTAATGAGTCTTCCTCCAATCCTGGTGCCCTGCTCTTCTTCATGTAGTCCAGCTTCTTGGATTATTTGCTCAGCATACAGACTGAATAAGTATGGTGAAAGGATACAACACTGATGCACACCTTTCCTGATTTAAGCCACACAATATCCCCTGGTTCTGTTCTCCCCATAATGATCCATAAATTCAAACAGGCTTTGTCCTTGTCTCCTCTCAAATGCAGGTGTCGTAAGCCCCACAGAGGAAGGCCAACTATGGGGAACCAGAGGGAAGTGACGGGGTGAGATGTGTACCCTGAGTATTCCAGAGTAATGAGAAAAATAAGCCGCTTTCAGGAATGCGAAATAAATGCCAGGGATCTGTGCCTTACTCCAGTGTATGGTCACCGCATGTAGAAACTGTGAATTATTTGAATGTGTACCCTCTGCAGAGAACAACAAATTCTTAACAAATGCATAGGAACAGGAAAGAGGTGGTGAGGCGGAGTCAACGTGGCACTACAGACAGAAGCACCATGCTGTTCTTCCACAGCAAAGACCTGAAAAACTAAGTAAAACAGAGACAAACATCAATCCTGGAACCCCGAGTGTCAAAAGATGAGATAAAGAACTCAACCAAGCACCGAATGGAATAAGAAACTGAAGAGAACAGAGAGTGAGGAGAGCTATGAGCAGAGATCCCCTGTCTGCTAACACAGCATGTATCCACCATCTTGGACTCCTCTAGGAGACTGGCGGAAAGAGTACTGGAAAGCAGATTCATGGTGCTCCCAGCAAGTGACGGAGCACCTGGTAACCAGCAAGACATGCTTCCCCATCCCCCACTTTGCTTCCCCCTGCTCAGCCTTCGCCATTTCCCAGCTGGCTGATCTGAGGCTTGCCGGCAGGCTGATCCACCGCTTTCCAGCAGGCCAAGACCATGGCATGGGAGGCGCCGGTTGCATGCCACTCAGATTCACCCCGTCCACACAGGCCGGCTTCTTCACTGCCATTTCTTTGTTGCTGGTGTTCCTTTTTTTGGCCTCTTCTAGTTTCTTCCCTGTCTGTCACCTCCTTCTCCTCCTTTCTCTTGAACACCTGACTCCGTGTGCCATCTTTGCTTCTTCTTGACAGGCTGTGAAGTGCCACTTGGCTGGAGAACTGTTTCCCCAGTCTGTGCCACCAAGTTTGTTTTCTCTTTCTTTTTCCCTTTTTATTTTTCTTAATTTCTCATTTTTTCGTCTCTTTCTACTTACCTTTTTTTCCTGTCCCCTGAATACCTAGTGCTGTGTATCATCTCCACCCCTTCTAGCCAGGCTATACTGCTCAGCTTAGGAGCTGCTTCCTTGGTCTGCACCACCACACCAGTGGGATCCCTGGGGACATTTTTTAAAAATTTTATTTCTTTTTTCCTTTTTGTTTTTCTTAATTTCTCAGTTTCTCATCTCTCCACTCCAACAGCAGGCTCCTGCAGCATTTTTTCTTTTTTCTTGGCTCCTGTTTCTCCTCTCTCTTTTCTTTCCCATACCCAACCTAGCTCTATACATCACAACCTTACCCTCCCCCTCCTTCCTGTCTATCTGCACCATGTGCTGAACATTGCACTCCCAAGAAGCACAGGCACAGCCTACTTGAACCTGCCCTGCACTAACCCCTGGCTCACCTTGTCAGCCCCAATGCATGCTACAAACAACCCATCCCAGCCTGTTCCCTTAGCTAGACCTGCCCTGCAGCACCATAGCTGAGTAACTAGCCCTGTCCATTTGACAAGGAGGTAAAAAATATCATGTCTACAGCCCAGCAAACAACAAAGAACACACAGCCCTCCTGCTCAGATACAACCAAATAAAATGAAAAAGCAGGATGAAACAAACAAATCTGCAATCAATGAATGAAAAAAATAACTACTGAATGTCCCAAAGACAGCAGACAATATCAAAACATAAAAAAACAGGACACGATGTTTCCAGTAGGCATCCAAAATAAAACACCAGATGACTTTCCAGTAGAAGGCACTAGAACTATCTGATAGGGAATTAGAATCTCTAATATTCAGAGCTATCCAAGAGTTGAAGCAAAAAGCAGACAAAAATGAGAAAAAAATAGACAAATTCATGGAAAAAACAGACAAATTCATAGAAAATACAGACAAAAAATGGAAGAATTCAGGAAAATAATACAGGGACAAAATTCCAAAATAAATTCTCAACTAGAAATCATACAAAAACAACAAGTAGAAATCCAAAAGATAAACAACAAAATTTCAGAAATGAACAGTATCATAGAAGGACTGAGGAGCAGGTATGAAACAACGGAAGACAGGATCAGCAAAACTGAAGAAAATACTTGGATATAACTTTGAGGAAAAATCAGAACAGAGAATGAAGAAAAATGAAGAAACTCTGAAAATTATGTGGGATACAATTAAAAGTAAAAATTTACAAGTGATCAGAGTTCTAGAACAGGGAGAGAAAACAGAAGACACAGAGAAGATCATTGAAGAATTGCTAACAGAAAACTTCCCTAATATCATGAAAGATGAAAAGCTGGCCAGCCAAGAAGCTCAACAAACCCCACAGAAGATAGACCCCAAAAGGAAATCACCAGGCATATCATAATCACACTAGCTAAAACTAAAGGCAAAGAATCCTGACAGCAGCTCGAGAAAAACAAAAACTCACATACAGAAGGGAAACAATAAGACTAAGCTCTGATTACTTGGCAGAAACAATGCAAGCAAGAAGAAAATGGGATGACATATATAAAACCTTGTAAGAAAAAATTACCAACCAAGAATAATATATCCTGCAAAACTCTCGTTCAAATATAATGGTGAAATTAGGAAATTTCTAGATAAACAGAAATCAAGGGAATATGTAAAAACCAAACCAAACTTACAAGAATTATTAAAGGGAGTCCTTCGGTTTGAGAACAAACAACATCAGACAACAGCCTGAATCTAGGACACGAGATCACACCAGTCAGATACCAACCTAGGAAATGAACTCTCAGGGACTACTCAAAACCAAAAGATTTACAACAGGGAGCCAGAGAGGTTAATCTATAGATGATGACAACATCAGAACAATAAAAGAGGGAATAAATGGTGTAGGCATAGAACTTTCTAAAGGAGAGGAAGGCAAGGTGATACCAAGTAATAATATACTGGTTCAAATCTAGGAAGATAAGGGTAAATTTCAAGGTAACCACAAAGAAAGTTAACAAATGTACTCATCAAAATAAAGAAGAAAAACATAAAGTCTCAGTAAAAATAAAACTACAAAAACAAAAGAAAAGAAAAAAAAAAACTCCACAAACAAAAGGAATTCAGCACAGGAGGATAAGAGCAACAAAGAAATCATCAGCATCACAAAAAAAGCACTATGAAATAACAGCAATAAACTCACACCTATCAATAATTACACTAAACATAAAAGACCTAAATGCACCCATAAAGAGACAGAGAGTGACAGAATGGATTAAAAAAAAAAAAAAAAAGGATCCATCAATATGCTGTCTACAAGAAATATACCTTAGAAATAAAGACATAAAGTTATTAAAAATCAAAGAATGGAAAAAAATATATCAAGCAAACAGCTACCAAAAAAGAGCAGGAGTAGCAATACTAATCTCAGATAAAATAGAGTTTAAAACAAAATCCACCATAAAAGACAAAGAAGGGAACTATATCATGATTAAAGAGACGATCCATCATGAAGACATAACCATAATAAATATTCTACGCAACCAATGACAGGGCTCCAAAATACATAAAACAAACTTTAACAGCACTGAAAAGAGAAACTGACAGTTCCACTATAATAGTAGGAGACTTCAACATACCACTCTTGGTAAAGCACAGAACATCTAGAAAGAAACTCAACAAAGATACAGAGACCTGAAGGGCATGATCAGCCAACTTGACCTCATAGATATATATAGAACACTCCAACCTACAGATGCAAAGTACACATTCTTTTCCAAAGTACATGGAACGTTCTCCAGAATAGAACACATCTGAGGACACAAAGCAACCTTCAACAAAACCCAAAACATTGAGATAATACAAAGTATCTTCTCTGATCACAATGCCATCAAAGTATAAACCAACAACAGAAAGAGCAAGGAAAAAAAATCAATTACATGGAAACTAAATAACACCCTGCTTACAAACCACTGGGTAATAGAAGAAATCAAAGATGGAATTAAAAAATTCCTAGAATCAAATGAGAATGAAAACACATCATACCAAAACCTTCAGGACACAGCAAAGGTAGCATTCAGAGGTCAATTGATAGCAATAGATGCGCACATCAAAAAAGAAAGGGACAGAATAAAAACTTTAGCTACACAACTTCAACAAATAGAAACAGAAGAGTATAAGAAGCCTACAGCCACCAGAAGAAACAAAATAATAAAGATCAGAGCAGAAATGAAATAGAGAATAGAAAAACAATAGAAAGAATCAACAAAATCAAAAGTTGGTTTTCTGAAAGGATCAATAAAATTGGCAAACCACTAGCCAAACTGACAAAAGAAAAACAGAAGAGAATGCAAATAACTAAAATAAGAAATGAAACGAGGGACATTACAACAGACCCAACTGAAATAAAACAGATCATAACAGAGTATTATGAAAAACTATACTTTGACAAATTTGAAAACCTAGAGGAAATGGGCAAATTTCTGGCAACACACTACCTACCCAAACTATCACAAATTGATGTTAAAAATCTGAACAGACCCATAACAAGAGAAGACATTGAAAAGGTAATAATAAAAAAAAAAAATCCCAACCAAAAAAAACCCTGGCCCAGATGGCTTCACTGGAGAATTCTACCAAACACTCAACTCTCAGAGAAGAGATTACACCAGTACTACTCAAACTATTTCAGAACGTAGAAAAGGAGGGGATACTTCTAAATTCATTTTATGAAGCCAGCATAACCCTGATGCCAAACCAGGCAAAGAAACCACAAAAAAAGAAAATTACAAACCAATATCTCTCATGAAAATAGATGCAAAAATTCTCAACAAAATTCTAGCCAATAGAATTCAGCATCATATCAAAAAAATATACACCACGACCAAGTAGGTTTATACCAGGTATGCAAGGATGGTTCAACATTAGAAAATCAATCAACGTAATCCACCACATAAATAAAAGGAAAGAAGAGTCACATGATCATCTCAATTGATGCAGAAAAGGCACTCAACAAAGTCCAACACCCATTCCTGATAAAAACTCTCAATAAAATAGGTATAGAAGGGAAATTCCTCAACATAATAAAGGGAAACTATACAAAACCAATGGCCAACATCATTCTTAATGGAGAGAGGCTGAAAACATTCCCCTTGAGAACAGGAACAAGACAATGATCTCCTTTATCATCAACCCTATCTAACATTGTGCTGGAAGTCCTAGCTACAGCAATAAGGTAAGAAAAAGAAATAAAGGGCATCCAAATTGTTAATGAAGAAGTAAAACTGTCCCTAATTGCAGATGATGATACAATACATAGAAACCCAAAAGACTCCATGAGAAAACTACTGGAACTAATAGAAAGATTCAGGAGATTAGCAGGATACAAGATAAACATATAAAAATCCATTGGATTCCTATACACCAATAAAGAGAATGACAAAAAGGAAATCAGGAAAACAATACCATTTATAACAGTCCCTAACAAAATAAAATACTTAGGAATAAATCTAACCAGGGATGTAAAAGACCTATATAAAGAAAATTGCAAAATACTACTGCAAGAAACCGAAAGAGATCTACATAAATGGAAAAACATATCATGCTCATGGGTAGGTAGATAAAACATTGTGAAAATGATAATTCTACCCAAAGCAATCTACAAATACAATGAAATCTTGATCCAAATACCAGCAGCATTCTTTAAGAAATGGAAAAAACCATCATTAACTTTATATGGAAGGGGAAGAAACCCCTGATAAGTAAATCACTGTTGAAGAAGAGTTAAGTAGGAGGCCTCCCACTACCTGACCTCAGAATCCACTATACAGCTACAGTAGTCAAAATAGCCTGGTACTGGTACAACGACAGATACATTGACCAATGGAACAGAACTGAGAACCCAGATGTAAATCCATCTACCTACGGTCATCTGATCTTCAACAAGGGCCCAAAGTCCATCAAACGGGCAAAAGACAGTCTTTTTAACAAATGGTGCTGGCAAAACTGGATGTCCATCAGCAAAAAAATGAAACAGCACCCATACGTCACATCATACACAAAAATGAATTCAAAATGGATCAAAGACCTAAATATAAAGCCCAAAACTATAAAGATTGTAGAAGAAAAAATAGGATCAACACTAGAGGCTCTAATACATGGCATTAACAGGATACAAACCATAACTAACAACATACAAACTCCAAGAGCTAAGCTAGCTAAGTGGGATCTTCTAAAAATTAAGTATTTATGCTCATCAAAAGACTTTACCAACAGAGTAAAAAGAAAACCTACAGACTGGGAAAAAATTTTTGGCTATTACAAATCTGACAAAGGTCTAATCTCTGAAATCTGCAGGAAAATCCAACGCCTCTTACCACAAAAAGACTAATAATCCTATTAAAAAATGGGCAAAGGAAATGAACAGACACTTCACCAAAGAAGACATTCAAGTGGCCAACAGACACATGAGGAAATGCTCGCTATCACTAGCCATTAGAGAAATGCAAATCAAAACCACAATAAGATACCATCTCACCCTGGCATTACTGGCAAGAATCAAAAAAATGGGAAGTAACAAATGTTGGAGAAGCTGTGGGGAGATCAGAACTCTTACGCACTGCTGGTGGGAATGCTAAATGATACAACCATTTTGGAAAACGATATGGCGCTTCCTTAGAAAGCTAGAAATAAAAATACCATATGATCCAGCAATCCCACTCCTAGGAGTATATCCTAGAGAAATCAGAGCCGTCACATGAATAGACAAATGCACACTCATGTTCATTACAGCATTGTTCACAATAGCAAAAAGATGGAAACAATCTAGATGCCCATCAATACATGAATGGATAAACAAACTATGGTACATACACACAATGGAGTATTATGAAATGATAAAGAACAGTGATGAATCTGCGAAGCATCTCACAACATGGATGAATCTGGAGGGCATTATGCTAAGTGAAATAAGTCGGTCACAAAAGGACGAATATTGTATGAGACCATTACTATAAAAACTCATGAAAAAGTTTACACACAAACAGAAACTATCTTTGATGGTTACGAGGGGGGGGGGGTGGGGGTGGAAAAACACTAAATTGACAATAGGTAAGTGGTAACTATGGTGAAGGGTAAGACACTACCCAATACTGGGGGAGCCAGCACGGCTTGTTCAGGGTAAGGTCATGGATGCTCCATGGTCAAATCCAAACTAGCTGAGGGACCGAATTACTGGGCTGAGGGCTGTGGGGACCATGGTCTCAGGGAACATCTAGCTTAATTGGCATAACACAGTTTATAAATAAAATATTCTACATTCTACTTGGGTGAGTAGAATCTGGGGTCTTAAAAGCCTGTGAGTGGCTATCTAAGATTATTATACTTCACTAGTCTCATCCTTTCAGGAGCAAGTGAAAATGAAGAAAACTAAAGACAGAAAGGAAAGGTTAGTCCAAAGGATTAATTGACCACAACTACTATAGCCTCCACCAGACTGAGTCTGGTACAACCAGATGGTGCTCGGCTACCACCACTGACTGCTCTGACAAGGATCACATTAAAGGGTCCTGGACAGAGCTGGAGAAAATTTTAGAACAAAATTCTAACTCAAAAAAAGACCAGACTTACTGGCCTGGCAGAGACTGGAGAAACCCCAAGAGGATGGCCCCCAGACACCCTTTTAGCTCAGTAATGAAGTCACTCTGGAAGTTCACCTTTTAGCCAAAGATTAGACAGGCCCATAGGACAAAATGAGACTGAAAGGGCACACCAGCCCAGGGGCAAGGACTAGAAGGCAGGAGGGGACAAGAAAGCTGGTAATAGGGAACCCAAGGTCGAGGAGGGAGAGTACTGACATGTCATGGGGTTGTTAACCAATGTCCTAAAACAATATATGTACTAACTGTTTAATGAGAAGCTAGTTTGTTCTGTAAACCTTCATCTAATGTACAATAAAAAAAAAAAAAATGCATAGAAACAAATACACCCACCAAATAAAACTTTCATAGGATAAGACTGGGATTCTCATGGTTACTCCCAGACTAGAGAGAGTCTCCCTATCTTATATTCTATCTGTCTGGGCTTATTTTAAGGAAGATCTAAACCATTAAGAAGAAATTTCTGCAAATTTTCCTAAACAGAATATGAGATGAATAAAGTGTCCCCTGTGGTAACTCATCTACTTCCTACACCTTTAGATTGGCTGTCATTTGTAAGGAGTTTGTATTATGGGTTAGTTACAAAATTATTGTACAAAATATTCTTCCACGACCCAGAACAATCAGCAGTACTTTAGCATGCTTTGTACAATTGCTTCAATTCAAAATCATTACATTAAATATTAATGCCTGCTATCATTTTATTTTAGTCAAGTTGCAAGGTGATTTTCAAATGAACTCACAAAATCATCCAATGTTCAACTGTTGTACACATATTGCTTAATATGAATGGAGACATGCCATATTGAGATATCTCTTTGCTAGCTGTAAATAGTAAGTATGAATGATAATGTTAAAAATCATTATTCTCATTATAATTGCTACACTAATGGTCAGAAAATCCTTAGAAAACAATACGAAAGGAGGTATGAATGGATGAACAGAAGGAAGAGTGGATTTAAAAGCTGTCTGCTGGTCCCCATGCTTGTGGCTGATGCTCAAGTAGCTGGACCTTGTGGTCCAGACCGTGGCTGACAGGGTATGAACCCTGCATTCTCAGGAAGAACCCCACCAACACATTCTTCTCACCCACTTACTAGGCAGCAAAGAGTGTCACCACTACATTTGTTATGCAGAAATAATGAGATAAGAAATGTGGAGATAACTGTAGCGCATGCAACTGTTTCAGCTGGAGGAAACCTTGCTGCAGCCAGCTTCAGCCTCATTTCCACATTCTTCTTTAAATGACCTCCAGCTTCTGCGCTGCCCTCTCAGACCATTCTCAGCATGGCAGCCCGAGGCCGATCAAGTTGCCCTCTGACCACGTCCTTCTCTGCTGGACTGTGGGGGCCAGGGTCACTGGTGCCTGGGCTGTGGCCACATTCTGCAACTGCCATGTTAATGGCACCATCTCCCCAGATGCCACACTTGGAGGCCCTAGCACCCCCTTCCCAGTCATCATCAGATTCTGCCTCCTCAGTGGGACCCGCCTTATCGCCTACACAGCCCTGTCCCATTTCTGCTGATCCTTCTCCTCAGCATACACTCAGCAATTTACTGAGTCCCCTGTTTCTGGTCTGAACACCCTAAACAGAACAGAACCTCCAATAGGGGCAAGAGAGGGGAGTGGGATATTTTGCCCACCTCCGTCTCCCCTGTACCTAGAACACAGTCATCTCATAATGGCCAGGTAATAAAAATGTCTGAAACATAAAATATTTTCTTATTAATACACAGATTTATTACAAAGCATGCCTTCTGTACATAAAGGACCCACTTCCTGTTAGTGTGTCATACTGCAATGGCCTGACTGTTGCTGTGATGCTGGAAGCTATGACATTGGTATTTCAAATACCATGAGGGTCTCGCATGGTGGATAGGTTGCAGCAGAGCTTCCAGACTGAGACAGACTAGGAAGAAAGGCCTGGTGATCTACTTTTGAAAACTAGCCAATGAAAACCCTGTGGCTCACAACAGAACACTGTCCTACTGGCTTGCTTTGGACATATCATCAGGAGGGATCAATGATTGGAGGAAGACATTGTGTTTGGTGAAATGTAGAGGGGCAGCAAGCATGAGGGAGACCCTCAGTGAGATGGATTGGGACAATAGCTGCAATGATGGGCTCAAACATGCCAGCAATCAACAAGCTGATACAAGACTGGGCAATGCTTTGTTCTGTTGTATATGGGATTGCCATGAAGTTGCAGTTGACTCAATGGCAGCTCTATCTATCTATCTTTCCACCCATCAATTCGTCCATCCATCCATCCATCCATCCCACCAGGTGTCTGTCAGTTTGTCGTACTGTGGTGGCTTTTGTGTTGCTGTAATACTGGAAGGTTTACCACAGTATTTCAAATACCATCAAGGTCACCTTTGGTGGACAGGTTTCAGTAGAGCTTCCAGACTACGACAGACTAGGAAGAAGGACCCGGCGGTCTACTTCTGAAAAAATCAGCCAGTGGAAACCTTAAGAATAGTAGTGGAACATTGTCTGATATAGTGCTGGAAGATGAGGCCCTCAGGTTGGAAGGCACTGAAAATACAACCGGGAAAGAGCTGCCTCCTCAAAGTAGAGTCGACTTTAATAATGTGGATGGAGTCAAGCTTTTGGAACCTTCAATTGCTGATGTGGCAAGACTCAGAATGAGAAGAAATAGCTGCAAACATGCATTAATAATCATAAGGTGGAATGTATGAAGTATGAATCTAGGAAAATTGGAAGTCTTCAAAAATGAAATAGAACTCATAAATATCAAGTCCTAGGCATTAGTGAGCTGAAATGCACTGGTATTGGCCATTTTGAATCACACAATTATATGGTCTACTATGCTGGGAATGACAAATTGAAGAGGGATGACATTATGTTTCATCGTCAAAAAGAACGTTTCAAGATCTATCCTTAAGTATAACACTGTCAAGGATAGGATAATATCCGTATGATTACAAGGAAGACTAGTTAATAACAACTATTATTCAAATTTATGCACCAACTACTAAGGCCAAAGATGACGAAATTGAAGACTTTTACCAACTTCTGCAGTCTGAAATTGATCAAACATGCAATTAAGATGCACTGATAGTTACTGATGATTGGAATGTGAAAGTTGGAAACAAAGAAGAGGGATTGGTAGTTGGAAAATATGACCTTGGTGCTAGAAACGATGCCAGTAATTGCATGATAGAATTTTGCAAGATCAAGGACTTCTTCATTGAAAATACATTTTTTCAACAATATAAACGGCAACTATACACGTGGACTTCACAAGATGGAATACACAGGAATCAAATTGTCTACATCTGTGGAAAGAGATGATGGAAAAGCTCAATACCATCACTCAGAACAAGGCCAGGGGCTGACTGTGGAACAGACCATTAATTGCTCATATGCAAGTTCAAGTTGAAGTTGCAGAAAATTAGAACAAGTCCACGAGAGCCAATTAAAATAAAACATTTATTTGTAAATTATGTACAGGGAAATGGGGAAGGAGAGGAAGAGCCATCACATTCTCTGTTGGAGATGACCGTCTTTCTCTGAATCATATGTTCAAACCAGTTTGGATTTCCTAAGTTGGAAAAGGAGAATTTGTAGCTAAACTAAAAGTGTTGTCACATTATTACTAGATGACATGTTTCCACAAAATGCTTTTGAACCCTGCTAACTCAGAATTTTAAAAGAAATTTTCTGGTTACTTTCATAAAATTAAAAACAAAAGTTTAATTATCAAGAGAACAATGAGTTTAAGTATTTTGTCTTAAAGACAACAGTAAAATGGCTACATAACTATGCATAATCTGAAATGTTGGTCTGTCTTTTATTCTTTTTAAAGTTATTCTGTTATTTATTAACAGTAAAAAGCCATACAACTATCAAAAATGCCATTAATCTACATGTCATCATGGAAATTGCATCACTGATAACCATCAAAAGGAATGAGACTTGTTTACTGTAAAATTATCATCAAATGGATAAAACTTATGTTTTAATAGCTTTGGACTGTACCAGTAATAATAATTGGTAATGTGAAGGACTGAATAGAACTGTGTGGATGTCAAATTCATTTCAGCAAATGGGTTTAAAGGATGCTATAAATACCACATGTACATTGTGATGATCAGACAACATAGAAAATCCAACTTCTTGTGCTTATTCAGTCCCCAAATTATATTAAGTTTATGATTTTTCATCTTAAGATTTAGTTGTTTCTCCATCATTGTCTTCCTATTCCTCTTCCTCTTCCTTGTCACAATTCCCATCTGTTTGCTGTTCCAGTTCCTCTTTTGTGATCATTTCAAAATCATTCCCATTTCTACTACTGTGTTGGAATTGGTCATCTTCCCTCCTGTCACTTTGTCGGGTGCATATCCGACCTGAGTTTAGAGACCATTTCAAGAATAGATTTGATACTTTGGACACTAATGACCAAAGACCAGACCAGTTGCATAATGACATCAAGAACACCATACATGAAGAAAGCAAGAGGTCATTAAAAAGACAGGAAAGAAAGAAAAGACAAAAATTGATGTCAGAAGAGGCTCTGAAACTTGCTCTTGAATGTCAAGTAGCTAATGCACGTGGAAGAAATGATGAAATAAAAGAGCTGAACAGAAGATTTCAAAGGGCAGATGGGGAAGACAAAGTAAAGTACTATAATGATATGTGCAAAGACCTAGAGATAGAAAACCAAAAAGGAAGAACACTCTCAGCATTTCTCAAGCTGAAAGAACTGAAGAAAAAATTCAAGACTTGAGTTGCAATACTGAAGGATTCTATGGGGAAAATATCAAATAATGCAGGAAGTATCAAAAGAAGATGGGGGGAATACACAGAGGCACTATACTAAAAGGAATTGGTGGATATTCAACCATTTCAGGAGGTAGCACATGATCAAGAACCGATGGTACTGGAGGAAGAAGTCAAAGACACACTGAAGTCAATGGCAAAATACAAGGCTCCAGGAATTGACAAAATACCAATTGAGATAGAAGAGCTCACTTGTCTACGTCAAGAAATTTGAAAGACAGCTACCTGGCCAACCAACTGCAAGAGATCCACATCTGTACACATTCCAAAGAAAGGTGATCCAACAGAATGTGGAAATGATTGAACAATATAGTTAATATCACTCACAAGTAAAATTTTGCTGAAGTTCATTCAAAAGTGATTGCAACAGTACATTGACAGGGAACTGCCAGAAATTCAAGCTGGATTGAGAAGAGGATGTGGAACAAGGGATATCATTGCTGATGTCAAATGGATTCTGGCTTAAAGCAGACAATACCAGAAAGATGTTTATCTGTGTTTTATCGACTATGCAAAGGCATTCAACTATGTAGATCACAACAAATTATGGATAACATTGTGAAGAATGGGAATTCCAGAACACTTAATTGTGTTCATGAGGAACCTGTACTTAGACTAAGAGGTAGTCATTCTAACAGAACAAGGGGATACAGCGTGGTTTAAAGTCAGGAAAGGTGTGTGTTGTGGTTGTATCCTTTCACCATACTTATTCAGTCTGTATGCTGAGCAAATAATCCAAGAAGCTGGACTATAAGAAGAAGAACAGGACATCAGGATTTGAAGAAGACTCATCAACAACCTATGATCTGCAGATGACAAAACTGTGCTAGCTGAAAGTGAAGAGGACCAATAAGCAACATCATGATAAATGGAGAAAAGATTGAAGTTGTTAAGGATATCATTTTACTTGGATCCACAATCAATGCCCATGGAAGCAGCCGTCAAGAAATCAAAAGATGCAGCCAGCACAACTTGTCTATGGCAAGGTCATGGAAGCTCAATAGACACATCCAAACTCCCTGAGGGACTGAATTACTGGGCTGAATGTCATGGGGATCATAGTCTTTGGGAATATACAGCTCAATTGACATAACATAGTTTATAAAGAAAATGCTCTATATTCTGCTTTGGTGAGTAGCATCTAGGTTCTTAAAAGCTTGTGAGCAGTCATCTAAGATACTCCATTGGTCTCACCCTGTTGGGAGCAAGGGAGAATGAAAACAAATAAAGACACAAGGGAAAGATTTGTCCAAAAGACTAATGGACCACAACTACCACAGCCTCCATCAGACTGAGTCCAGCACAACTAGATGGTGCCCCACTACCACTGCTTACTGTTCTGACAGAGATCACAACACAGGGTCCCAGACAGAGCTGGAGAAAAATGTAGAGCAAAATTCTAACTCAAAAAAAAAAAAAAAAAAAAAAAGACCAGACTCACTGGCCTGACAGAGACTGGAGAAACCCTGAGAGTACGGCCCCTGGGCACTCTTTTAGCTCAGTAATGAAGTCACTCCCGAGGTTCACCCTTCAGCCAAAGATTAGACAGGCCCATAAAACAAAATGAGACTAAAGTGGCGTAGCATACCAGCCCAGGGGCAAGGACTAGAAGGCAGGAGGGGACAGGAAAACTGGTAATAGAGACCCCAAGTTTGAGAAGGGAGAGTGTTGACATGTCGTAGGTTTGGTAACCAATATCACAAAGCAATATGCGTACTAACTGTTTAATGAGAAGCTAGTTTGTTCTGTAAACCTTCATCTAAAGTACAATAAAAAAAATCAAAAGAAACACTGCATTGGGCAAATGTGCTGCAAAAGATCTCTTTAAAGTGTTAAAAAGCAAAAAGTTGTCACTTTAAGGACTACAAGTCATGGTGTTTTCAATCACCTCATAGGTATGTGAAAGCTGGACAATGGATAAGGAAGAGTGAAAGAGAATTGATGCCTTTAAAGTATAGTGTTGGTGAAGAATATTGAATATACCATGAACTTCCAGAAGAATGAACAAATCTGTCTTGGAAGAAGTGCAGCCAAAATGTTCCTTGGAAGCAAGGATGGCGAGACTTTGTCTCACACACTTTGGACATGTTATCAGGAGGGACCAGTTCCTGGATAAGGACATCATGCTTGGTAAGGTAGAGGGTCAGTGAAAAAGAGGAAGATCCTCAAGGAGATGAGTTGACACAGTGGCTACAACAATGGGCTCAAGCACAACAACGTTTGTGATGATGGTGCAGGACCAGGCAGTGTTTCGTTCTGTTGTACATGGGGTTGCTACGAGTTGGAAGACAGTCGATGGCACCTAACAACACCAACAACATCTATTCTATCATCTATGTTACCAAAAACGCTACTTGATGAATCCAAAGTAGTGAGAGAGGGAAAGTTTAGGAATTCCAATTTAAAAGTAAAAATGGTATTGAACCTAAACCAACACAAATAGTGCATTACAAGAAAAGCTGTACACCATTTCACTCCTGCAAAATCTAAATAAAATATTAACAAGTGTAATGCAGTAGTAAATTAAACATAATATTGCACAAGAGCTGTGCGGCTTTCATACTACGGTTTTATTTTGGAAATCTATTTACCTAATTAATAGATTATAGGGGAAAATTACATTCAGAGAAGTTGAAAGGGGATATGATTACACATTTAATACATTTTCCTGATTTTGAAAACCGATTAAAAATATATGGATACTTCATCAGTATGATTAAAAGATTAAAAGAATGACTTTAGTGTCATTCCAAAATGTTTATCTCAAGTCGAAACTAGCGTCATCATCAAGAGAAAGCACTAGAAATAATCTATAAAGGCAGAAGCAAGACAAGAATGCCTGCTATTGACACCATTATTATTTAATGTTTTTCTAACATCATTCAGTAAACTAGAAAGGAAAAGGTAGAATTATCTCTATCTACTGATTAAAAAAAAAAATCCAAGCATTTAATCTCCAAAGCTATGATAAAGAATAAAATATTCAATTAGGCAGAAGACTACGAAACTAATATAAAAAATGAATTGCTTTGTAACGTACATACAAAGATCTGGAAATATAATGTAAAGGACAATATCTATTTCTAACAAAACCCAAGAAATACGCCTAGAAATATAGAAATAAACAACAAGTGTAAAAGACCCATATTAAGAATACAGAAAAAGCCAATGAGAAACATAAAGAGAATTGAGGTAAATGGCAACAACCCACTGTTGTTTGATTGCAAGCCTTAACGGTCTAAGGATGCTACCAAAAACCAAATCCCCAGTAATTTTCAATGCATCTTGATTGCATGTTTTAGCAACTTCAGACTGTAGAAGTTGGTAAAAATCTTTAGTTTCTTCATCTTTGGCATGAGTGGTAGATGCGTAAATTTGAATAATAGTCATATTAACTGGTCTTCTGTGTAGGCCTATAGATACTATCCTATCACTGACAGCACTGTGTTTCAGGATAGATCTTGAAATGTTCTTTTTGATGATTAACATAATGCCATTCTTCTTCCAGACTAAGAGAGAATGGGAAGAAGGAGCTGGTGATCTACTTCTGAACAAATTGGCCAGTGATAACCCTATGGATAGCAGCAGAACATTGTCTGATATAGTGCCAGAAGATGAGCCCCACAGGTTGGAAGGCACTTAAAATAGGACTGGGGAAGAGCTGCCTCCTCAAAATACAGTCGATCTTAATGACCTGGATGGAGTCAAGCTTGCAGGACCTTCATTTTCTGATGTGGCATGACTCAAAACGAGAAGAAACGGCTGCAAACATGCATTAATAATTGGAAGGTGGAATGTACAAGGTATGAATCTAGGAAAATTGGAATTTTAAAAAAATGAAATAGAACACTTGAAGATCGATATCCTAGGCATTAGTGAGTTGAAATGGACTGGTATTAGCCATTTTGAATCAGATAATCATATGGTCTACTATGCTGGGAATGACAAATTGAAGAGGAATGGCGTTGTGTTCATAGTTAATAATAATGATCAACACTGGCTCATCGATTGTACCAAATGCATCCCAGGAATACAAGATAGTAATAACAGGGGAAACTGTGCAGGGGAAACGGGTATACGGCAACTCTGTATAGTTTCTTTACAATTTTTCTGTAAACCTAAAACTGTTCTAAAATATACATATATATATACACATATATAATTAAAAAGTTAAATTAGCAGAGTGGTGTATGACAAGTATTGAAAACCAGATGTCATTATGAGTCAGCTAGCTAAGCGCTTGCCAGCTAACACATCCCTTCTGAAGGTCAGTTGCTGGTTCTGCTAAAGAAAACCAGGACCTCAAACATGCAGAAACATTTTGCAAGAAAAAATGCGCCTCCTTTTTTCTTGTCAGCAGTCATCCAGACTCATTTATGAGAAAAGGTAAGGTTGGGTTATTTACAGCCTTGCTGAGGAAGCAGATAATTGCGACCTTGCAGGCTGTTCATCATAAGATGTGTCCTCGAAGTTTAGCGCCCCGCAGTCCCATGGAGCACCACCTGGAAGGCAGAGTGCATCAGACGTTATATCACTTAGGGAGTTATATCTCTCAGGGCTGGGTGACTACACACAGCAAACCAAGTGTTGGGGCACTCCAGGGGCTCCCGCCTTCCTCATTGAGCACTCCCCTCTGCACACTAAGGAGGTGGTGTCTGTAACATCCACACACAAGGTCTATGAGTCCCTGACATCACGTGTGGCTGCAAAGATCAAGTGACAAACAATGTGCTCATCCCAAGAGCCACACTTGGAACCACCTTAATGACTATGGCACAGGGGCTCTCAATTTTACTTTCTAACTCCAAGCTCAGAGTGCTGAGAACCCAGAAGGCACCAGGCGGTGTCTGTGGAACTGGAACACGCTCATCTGTAACTTTAGTTCCTTACGATCTTCTGTTCCCTTAATCCCTAATGTCTGCACACTCATGGCGACTCTGCCCCTGACTCCCTAGGCACAAACAGCACAACTCTGGGAATGTAGCATTTTCTCAAAGCGTGTGACCCTAATACTCCCCAGCATGTTTTCTTCTTTTCAAAATGGGCAGCTGAGAGCTTGACATAACTAACACCATGATGAACCTATAAGTTTTTTCTTTCTTTTTTCTTTGCCTTCTCCTTTTCGCATACCTTTGTTAATGACTTGGTTTTGCTCTGTCTGGCCCACCTGTGGCTTACAACCCCGCTACAGGAAGATTAGAGCCCAGTGTCAGATATGGAAATGCCTGGCAGGTATCTGTTTAGTATGATCAAGAGTCTCTTGTAATTACCTTATAATGTATAACAACACTTCTAACCTTTGTAAAAATCATATATAAACTCTAATGTAAAAACACATTTTGGGACTCCATAGAGACAGCCTGCATTGCTGTTGGATCCCCAGGGGTGGACATCTCCTAAAATAAAACTTTCTCACTCTTTCTGACTTGGAGTACATTTCATTGGCTCAGCTGTTCCAGAGCATGGACTCTATTCAAGTAACAAGGGGGAATAGCAATGAGGCACTGATACATGCTATGACATAGACGAACCCTGAAAAGATGCTGAGTGAAATAAGTCAGACATAAAGGACAAACATTACATAACCCCACTTACATGAAATGTCTAGACTAGGCAAATGCATGGAGACTAAAGTTTATTAAAGTTTACCAGTGGAGGGTGGAAAAGAAAAATAGGGAGTACTGCTTAAATACAGTGCTGGCGAAGAATATTGAATATACCATGGACTGCCAGAAAAAGAAACAAATCCATCCTGGAAGAAGTACAGCCAGAATGCTCCTTAGAAGCAAGGATGGCAAGACTTTGTCTCACATACTTTGGAGGGACCAGTCCCTGGAGAAAGACATCATACTTGGTAGAGGGTCAGTGAAAAGGAGGAAGACCCTCAATGAGATGGGCTGACACAGTGGCTGCAACAATTGGCTCAAGCATAGCAAGGATTGTGAGGATGGCGCAGGACTGGGCAGTGTTTCACTCTGTTGTACATAGGGTTGCTGTGTGTTGGAACCAACTCCACGGAACCTAACAGCAACAACGTTGCTTAAATGGTACTGAGTTTCTGATAAGGGTGATAAAAAAATTTGAAAACAGCTGGTGGTAATGGTTGCACAACACGATGAATCTAATTAATGTCACTCAAGTGTACATGTCAAAATGGTTGAACTGGCAAATGTTGTATCTACCAAGCTGAGTCGAGACCGTTTAATATTTGTCTGGCAGACAAACCAGAAATATGGTGCTGTTGGTAAACGGTTTCCTGGGATGTAAGCTCCACGAGAGCAAGAATGTAGGGCGTGTTATTTACTTCACCATCCTCATCAGCTAAACTAGTGCCTGATAGAAATTCAGTGCATTAAAAATATGACTTGAAACATTGAATAATTTATTCTGTAACTTTAGTCTAGCACTTTAATTTCCTCCCCTGAAGACTGTGGACATAGTACCTAATTTTCACTGTTCCATTATTGTGGAGATTGTCATAACCACATTTTGAAGCACTGTTAAAATAATAGTGAACTGGTTAATTTTTTTTTTAAGTCACTAGCTAAGTAAGAGACAAAAGGAGTCAAAAGAGAGAGTTTTAGTAATAAAAATCATTTAAGTACATCAACAATTGATATATAAAATGAGGGGTTTTTAAATGAAAATAAGTGAAATATTTTGAGATGCATTTTTTACATCTTAGTAACAGCTTTTAGACTGTCATTTAAAGTTAGAGATATAATTTTCCTTAAAAGTAGTGAAATGCTTAAAGCCCAGGCTATCTGCCTTGTATTCAGTGTTGTGAAGGGGAACAGCTTCACAATTTCTCACATGGGCTCTGAAAGAAGTAAGAATTTCTTTGTATCTGCTGCACGTGTTTATATTACATAATATAATTAATTTTTCTGTCCTATATGATCTCAGTTTTTTGTTTTTTTTTTTTGCAGCTACATTATCAGATTTGTTTGACATACTATTTGTGTTTTCAGAGTTTTAGTGTAAAGCCTAGGTTACATGGGAAATAATTTTTTCCACCCCTTTGGAAAGATCATTTTGAAATATAAATGGATATAAAATGAGTTAGAGAAAATCACTAGAATTTTCCTGAGCCAGGGACCTGCTGATATGAGATTAGGGTGAGAGGCCATTTTAAGAATGGTTCATTTGCTTTATTGAACGAACAGGCTGAAGGTTGGGGAGCTCACTAAGGGCCTCTAACGACACATGTTCTCATGCTTGCTTTCTCCCCTTGAGGGTCTGCACAGCGACAGCCCCTGGGGGATGGGTGCTGTGAGGAGGAGGGGTGCGCCTTCCGGGTCAGCTGGGTCGCCTGTTAGGAACTGAATTGTGTCTCCCAAAAATATATGTTGAAATCCTTACTCCTAAGCCCGAGAATGTAATCCTATATGGGAATAGGGTTTTCATCGTTATGTTAATGAGGTCAGATCAGTGCAGGGTGTGTCTTAAACCTAACCACTTTTGAGATATAAAAGGAGCAGACTAGGCCCAGAGGCAAGCAAGTACAAATGGGGGAAAGATAGATGCCCTGTGGAGATCACCAAGGACCCGAGAATGACGGGATTACAAAAGCTGAGACAAGGATCTTCTCCCTGAGCGGACATAGGCTTCCCTAGAGCTGGCACCCTGAATTTGGACTTCTAGCCTCCGGAACTGTGAGAAAATAAGGTTCTGCTCTTTAAAGCCACTCATGGGTGGTATTTCTGTTATAGCAGCACAAAGTAAGACAGTCACCCAACTGGCAAGTAACATCAGTTTATTCTGAACGAGGATGCTTTTCAAAAACCACTGACAAATCCAGTTTGCTAATTTTGTTGAAAGAGACCTGCAATGAGCAACCATGAAGGATGCGTCGGGCTTGTTCTGAGAGGGCACTCCGAGTGTGCAGGGATGTGCAGGGTTTCTGAGTGTGGAATTCAGGAGCAGGTAATTCTCAGGCTGGCTGTGCTTCATTAGCAAGTACTGAGTTATTTCTCTGATGCACTGCTGCCAGTGGGGCTCCTGAAAAGCAGCTGGACATTATCTGGAGATGACCTGCAGGCCATCAGGGGAGGGCACCTGGGTATTGCTTGGCGGGAAGGAAGGAAATGGGGAGGGCAGTTGGAGAGCTGAGCTCATGCAGGGCCCAGGTGGCTCCACAGGGCAGCCGAAGCTGGGGCAGCCGTGCAGAGACCTCCAGAATGAGAGTGAGGGCCAGGGCCCTGCACCCCCTCAATGACCCGTGACTGGATGGGGCTTACCAGGAGCAGGGGGTAACCTGAAGGAGGCAGCCCTCTTTAGCCAGAGGAATTCCTGAAGGTGCCGACCACTGAGGCCGCCTGCAGCCGGGGATAGCCCTCCTTTCCAGAGGGTGACATGGACAGCGACTCGGGAGCCCACACAGAGACTTTTACAACAGAGGTTTCCAAAGTGTGGTCAGGCCCTGCACTTCCCTGAGGCTGGCCAGAGGTAGTTCCACAACAACCCCAAGATGTTATTTGACTTTTCTCTCTCACCCCCTGGCAAATATACAGTGACGTTTTCCAGAAGCTGCATCACACCTTCACGGTGATCTGAACCAACTACTGCAGCTCTCCTCTCTCCTGTGAAGGGGTGTCCTTCAGACACGCCAACCACAGCAGCTTAGAAGCACTGCAGAACAGGGTCTCCCGTGAGGCCAGACATTAGAGAGATTTGCAAAAACGAAAGCAATGCCGTTCTTCTGTTTCTTGTTCTGTTTTGGAACACATAGTTTCAGAACAAATGTGTTCTTTATGTTACCTGTACTGGATTACTATTGCGGTTTTTAAATGAGTTAATAGCAAATATTTTACAACACTGTCAGTTTTAATGTCTAATATGATAAATGCCAATAGATATTGCTCACCTAATTAAAAGCTTTTTGGAGTCCTCAATAATTTTTAAGAGTGAAGGAATCCTGAGTTAAAACATTTGAGAACTGTTACTTTATGATATTTGGTACTGTTCCTTAGTGTATCTTTTATCTAAAAGCTCTTTAAATTTACATAATCAAATTCATAAAGATTGGCAAGCACTTGTAATTTCTACAAAATAATCATTTCACTTCATTACTAATATTTATTCAAAATTATACACCATTTCAGTAACAAAAGTAGAAAATTAAATCATTTAAAAAAGTGTGTGTGTGTGTGTGTGTGTGTGTGTGTGGTGAGAGGGGAAAGAAAAATTAGATTATCATTCAATAACTAGAACAAGTGTTCCCTTATTTTTCAGTAAAGAAATCTAAATAAACTAAACAACTGCAGCCATTTAATGTTCAGTATTGTTTTTCCTGAGGAAACAGCTGATCGTTTCAGATGAAAATGGACCTGAAGAAGCTGCGATTCTTTCCCTAACTCTCCCGCAAGGACAGCAACAAGAAGCTGAAATGCTGTGTTTGCTCAGTAATCCATCAATTTCAGGATGTGCAGAATCAGGTAATGCCTGAATCTTCCATTTTCCTTTATAAATCTGAACCCATACCTTTAAATTTTAAGAATCATTTGGAGCTATTGAAATTAAATTTATTTCTAGGAATAGTCAGGTCTTTCACAAGAAGAGATACATATATTACATGCTATTTAACTTACATAAACATGATAAGAAAAACAAATTTTATAATGCCTGAAAAAATACAACTTTTTATTTAAAGGAATATGCAAAATAGCTGGCAATTTGGAACGTTCACAAACTATTAATGACAATGTTGTTGTGTACCCTCCAGTCGATTCTGACTCATAGTGACCCTACAGGACAGAATAAAACTGCCCCATAGGGTTTCCAAGGAGCCACTGGTGGATTTGCACTGCTGACCTTTTGATTAGCAGCCAGAGCTCTTAACCACTTCACCAACAGGGCTCCTTAATGACAATAAGCACTGCTAAAACTCTGTAACTACACTAACAACCTCAGGAAATTACCTTTTCAATTACTAGTAAAAGATATGATGGAAACATTCTGAACTGGCCGGTGAAGATAAAGGAGCCCATATAGACTTGTGAATCATGAAATTCAATGCTGGGAGGGACTTTAAAGATAAAAACCACATATTTTTCTCTCTCTGATGCTGACAAACTCTCTTACACATATGTATTTTTCTTTCTTAGCTACAATCATTTTGCAACCAGGAAACCACTTATTCTAGTGATAAGGTATCCCCCTTTCTTCTCAACATAAAGGAATCTTTACTAAGAAATAACTATTCTCCAATTGATAAAGCTGTGTACTTCCTTGCACTTGGAAAAATCTTTTCAAGGACAATGTGGTTGTGAAGACATTAATAACATGAATTAGATGCCTTCAGTAAACTGGGACCAGTTAACAAGGTTTTTTGTTAACATTCTGCAGCTTAGACTCCACAAGCAAAAAATCGTTCTATAAGGATAAACCTATCAATACAAAAATCCCACATGCTGGTATTAAATTATGTCATTTAGCAACTTACAAAAAATAAAAACATTGTTGTGGTTTGAACATAATAGTTTGAATATAGTTTAAACTTTATTTAAAATAACAATCCATAAAACCATTCAATTGTACAATAGAACTGAATAGAACAGAACTGCAGGTCTACTCTGTAAAACAGAGGGTTGCCATGAGTTGGAATTGACTTGAAGGCAAAGGGTTTGGTTTTTATCTTATGTTTTTACTGGCTATAATATAACTGACAGTTTTAGGCATTGTTCGTGAATGTAAATTTTCTTTCCAAAGAAGAAAAAACAAACGAACCTATTTTACAATTTCAGTTCTGGCACTGAAAGCATACCAGGTTATACATTCTATAACATAGTGGTGATTACCTCAACATTTTCAACACCCTTAACCTAATTTTTAAACAATATCTAGAGTTAAATATTTTCTACATCATTTAGTAGATAAAACATTTGCCTTAATTTTACTTCTCCTCTTCATTCTTGATACTATCTGAATTTTAGTTCAAGGTAATTGTAAAAACTTAGTGCAATATAATTGTAAAAAGTTATTTTAATATTGAACATACAGAACAAGACCAGGGACCGACTGTGGAACAGACCATCAATTGCTCATACGCAAGTTCAAGTTTAAGCTGAAGAAAGTTAAACCAAGGCCATGAGGGAGAAAAGTACAACCTTGAGTATGTTGTTGTTATGTGCCATCAAGTCAATTCCAACTCATAGCGACCCTATGTACAACAGACACTGCCCGGTCCTGTGCCATCCTCACAATCGTTGTTATGCTTGAGCCCATTGTTGCAGCCACTGTGTCAGTCCATTTCATTGACGGTCTTCCTCTTTTTCGCTGACACTCTACTTTACCAAGCATAATGTGCTTCTCCAGGGACTGATCCCTCTGATAACATGCCCAAAGTATGTGAGACGAAGTGCCGCTATCCTCCCTTCTAACGTGCATTTTGGCCGTACTTCTTCCAAGACAGATTTGTTTGTTTTTCTGGAAGTTGATGGTATATTCAATATTCTTTGTAAACAACATGATTCAAGGGCATCAATTCTTTGGTCTTCCTTATTGACTGTCCAGTTTACACATGCATATGAGGCGATTGAAAACGGCATGGCTTGAGTCAGGTGCATCTTAGTCCTTAGAGTATCATCTTTTTTATTTTTATTTTTTAATACTTTAAAGAGATCTTTTGCAGCAGATTTGCCCAATGCAGTGGTTGATTTCTTGACTGCTGCTTCCATGTCTGTTGATTGTGGATCCAAGTAAAATGAAATCCTTGACAACTTGAAACTTTTCTCCATTTATCAAGAAGTTGCTTATTGGTCCAGTTATGAGGATTTTTGTTTTCTTTATGTTGAGGTACAATTTGCACTGAAGGCTGTGGTCTTTGATCTTCATCAGTAAGTGCTTCAAGTCCTCTTCACTTTCAGCAAGCAAAGTTGTGTTATCTGAATATCACAGGTTGTTAACGAGTCCTCCTCCAATCCTGAAGCCCCATTCTTCTTCATATAGTCCCGTGTCTCAGCTTATTTTCTCAGCATACAGATTGGATAGGTATGGTGAAAGAACATAACCCTGACCCACAACTTTCCTGACTTTAATCCACACAGTATCGCCTTGTTCTGTTCAAATGACTGCCCCTTGGTCTAAGCACAAGTTCCTCATGAGCACAAAATAAGTGTTCTGGAACTCCCATTCTTCACAATGTTATCCATGATTTGTCATGATCCACATGATCGAATGCCTTTGCGTATCAATAGAACACAGGTCAACATCTGTCTGGTGTTCTCTGCTTTCGGCCAAGGTCAACTGACATCAGCAATCGTATCCCTTGTTCCATGCCTCTTCTGAATCCGGCTTGAATTTCTGGTAGTTTCCGTCGAAGTACTCCTGCAACTGCTTTTGAATGATCTTCAGCAAAATTTTACTTGTGTGTTATAGTAATGATATTGTTCTTTACTTGTCACATTCTGTTGGATTACCTTTCTTTGGAATGGGTACAAATATGGATCCCCTCTATTCGGTTGGCCAGGTAGCTGTCTTCTAATTTCTTGGCATAGATGAATGAGCACTTACAGCACCGCATCCATTTGTTGAAACATCTCAATTGGTATTCTCACCTGAATTTAGAGACCATCTCAAGAATAGATTTGATGCATTGAACACTAACAACTGAAGACCAGACGAGTTTTGGGATGACATCATACACGAAGAAAGCAAAAGTGTCATTAAAAAGACACAAAAGAAAGAAAAGACCACAACGGATGTCAGAAGAGACTCTGAAACTTACTCTTGAATGTGGAATAGCTAAAGCAAAGGGAAGAAATGAAGTAAAAAGCTGAACAGAAATTTCAAAGGGCAGCTCGAGAAGACAAAGTAAAGTATTACAATGAAATGTGCAAAGACCTGGAGTCAGAAAACAGAAAAGGAAGAACATACCCACCATTTCTCAAGCTGAAAGAACTGAAGACAAAATTCAAGCCTCGAGTTGCAATACTGAAGGATTCTACGGGAAAAATATTGAACAACACAGGAAGCATCAAAAGAAGGTAGAAAGTATACAAAAAGAAATGGTCCACGTTCACCCATTTCAGGAGGTAGCAACTGATCAGGAATCAATGGTATTGAAGGAAGAAGTCCAAGTTGCTCTGAAGGCATTGGTGAAACACAAGGCTCCAGAAGTAGATGGAATACCAACTGAGATGTTTCAACAAATGGATGCAACACTGGAAGCGCTCCCTTGTCTATGCCAAGAAATTTGGAAGACAGCTACCTGGTCAACAGACTGGAAGAGATCCATTTTTATGCTGATTCGAAAGAAAGGTGATCCAACAGAATGCTGAAATTACCAAACAATATCATTAATACTACCTGCAAGTAAAGTTTTGCTGAAAATAATTCACAGAGAGTTGCAGCAGTGCATCTACATAGACTCCTAGAAACTCAAGCCGGATTCAGAAGATGATGAGGTCTGGTGGAACTTGGCTGAAAGCAGAGAATACCAGAAAGATGTTTACCTCACAACAAACTATGGATAATATTGCAAAGAACGGGAATTCCGGGCTTAATTGTGCTCATGTGGAACCTGTCCATAGACCAAGAGGCAATCCTTCTAACAGAACAATCGGATACTGCGCGTTTAAAATAAGGAAAGGTGTGAGTCAGGGTTGTATTCTTTCACCATACTTACTCAATCTGTATGCTGAGCAAATAATCCAAAAAAACTGGACTATATGAAGAAGAACTTGGCATTAGGATTGGGAGAAGACTCATTAACAATCTGCAATATGCAGATCATACCACCTTGCTTGCTTAAAGTGAAAATGACTTGGAGCACTTACTGATGAAGATCAAAGACTACAGCCTTCAGTAAGGATTGTACCTCAACATAAAGAAAACCAAAATCCTCACGACTGGACCAATAAGGAACGTCATGATAAATGGAGAAAATATTGAAGTTGTCTAGGATTTAATTTTACTTGGATCCACAATCAATGCCCACAAAGCAGCAGCCAAGAAATCAAACAACATACTGCATTGGGCAAATGTGCTGCAAAAGACCTCCTTCAAGTGTTAAAAAACAAAGATGTATAGGGAGAGCAACAAGAGTCACATAACAATGTATGCATAAATTTTTGTATGAGGGACTAAGTTGAATTGTAAGCTTTCACTTAAAGCACAATAATAAAAAAAAAAAAAAGGAAAATTACGCATTCTTACAACCCACTTTTTTTGGGTTATCTGATTCTAGACTTTCATTGTCTTTGAGCTATTTTAAAACTTAGTAAATTGTAGATACATAAAAGCAATATAAAATAATTCTTACCTATATACATGCAAATAAATTATATTCAGTGGAGGATTAATTGCTTTCCCTCCATAAAAAAATTAAAAATAAATAAAAAATAAAACATGGGCAAAAGACATGAATAGACATTTCTCCAACAACGATATACAAATGGCCAACAAGCATATAAAAAGATGCTCAATATCATTAGTCATTAGGAAATTGCATGTCAAAACCTCAGTGAGGTACAACTTAACAGCCACTGGGATAGTGTCACGGATTGAATTGTGTTCCCCCAAAATATCTGTCAACTTGGCTAGGCCATGATTTCCAGTATTGTGTATTTTCCTCAATTTTGTGATCTGATGTAATTGTCCTATGTGTTATAAATCCTAATCTTTCCCCGTGGTTAATGACACAAGATTAAATTATGTTAAAGAGGGTTAGGGTGTGATGTAATACCCTTACTCAGGTCACAGCCCTGATTCTATGTAAGGGGAGTTTCCCTGGGATGTGGCCTGTACAAGAGATAAAAGGAGAGAGAAGCGGGCAGAGAGAGAGAGAGACCTCCTACCACCAAGAAAGAAGAACCAGGAGGAGAGCACATTCTTTGGACATGGGGTCCCTATGCTGAGAAACTCCTAGACCCAGGGGAATACTGACGACAAGGACCTTCCCTCAGAGCTGACAGACAGAGAAAGCCTTCCCCTGGAGCTGGCACCCTAAATTTGGATTTTCAGCCTCCTAGAATAAGAGAGAATAAATTTCTGTTTGTTAAAGCCATCCACTTGTGGTATTTCTGTTATAGTAGCACTAGATAACTAAGTCAGATGGCTATTATCAAAAAAATGAAAATTACTCAGTGTTGGTGAGGACATGGAGAAGTTAGAACTGTCATCCATCACTGGCGAAGCTGCTGTGGGAAACAGTTTGGCAGTTCCTAAAAAAGTTAAATATAGAATCATCATATGACCTAGAAATTCCACTCCTAGTTGTATATCCAAAAGAAGCAAAATCAGCGACTTAAGAAATGACAATTATACACCAATGTTCATTGCAGCACTATTCACAGTGGCCTAAAGGTAGAAAAAAACCCAAGTGTCCATCAACAGATAAATGGACAAATTAAATGTGATGTATTTATATACTGGAATATTATTCAGTCATAAAGAGAAATGAAGGTCTAATAATACATGACACCACATAGATGAACATTGAAAACAGTATGCCAAGTGAAATAAGTCAGACCTAAAAGGCCAAATATTGTTTGATCTCACTTACATGAACCATCTGGAATAGGTAAATCTATAGAGACAAAAGGGACAAAAGAGACTGATGGTTACTAGGGAATGGGGAGGGGGGAGTGGGGAAACAAAAGTCATTATAGTGTCCACTTAAAATTGGTGAATTATAGTTTATGTGAATTATTCCTCAATAAAGATTAAAAATAAAATGAAAAAAAAAAATGCAACCTGATATAATATGGGCCTTGGTTAAAAAGGCTGTCTCTTTATAACTATGTTGAATAACTGAATTGACTCCATGAGCTGGATAACTAGCTCAGGGACCCATCAGAGCAGGGCTAAACATCGGGAACTCTGGAAGGACATGTGCTAGTGTCATAGAAAACAGACACCCTGGACTTGTGAAAAGACACCCTTATTCCCCAATTGGAATCCCTGGAGGCATAGTGGTTAAAAGTTATGGCCGCTAACCAGAAGGTCGGCAGTTCAAATCCACCAGGTGCTCCTTGGAAACTCTATGCGGAAGTTCTACTCTATCCTGTAGGGTCGCTGTCTTAGTCATCTAGTGCTGCTCCAACAGAAATACCACAAGTGGATGGCTTTAACACAGAGAAGTCTATTTCTTCACAGTCCAGTAGGCTAGAAGTCCAAATTCAGGCTGTCAGCTCCAGGGGAAAGCTTTCTCTATTGGCTCTGCAGGAAGGTCCATGTCATCAATCCTCCTTTGGTCTGGGAGCTTCTCTGCACAGGAACCTCAGGTCCAAAGGACACGCTCTGCTCCTGGCACTGCTTTCTTGGTGGTATGAGGTTCCCATGTGTCTCTGCTCACTTCTCTCTTTTATATCTCAAAAGAGATTGCATTAAGACACTAATCTTGTCAACCTCATCAGTATAACCTCATCACAGTGATAGAATTTACAACACATAAGAAGATCACATATAATCTCATCACAGTAATAGAGTTTACAACACATAAGGAAATCACATCAGGTAACACAATCATACGATAGTGGGAATCATGACCCAGCCAAGCTGACAGATATTTTTGGGGGACACAACTCAATCCATGACAGTCGCTATGAGTCAGAATCGACTCGACAGGAATAGGTTTGGTTTGGTTTATTCACCAATTTGGGAGAGATTTAACTGAATCAGCTCAGAAATTGTGCTCATATATTGTTTTAAAGCCAAACTGATGAATGGCCTTCAGGTACTGGTAAAGAGATAATAACCTGATGCTGCCTTCACTGTTGCCTGCTCCAGTATGACCCATGCAGACAGTGGGCAATGACTTCCTGATTCCCTACCAGCCTCTCCCACCTCAGCCTCCTCCACACTCACACTCACACTCACATTCATACCCACACACATATATCATCATTATCATCATCACCATCATCATCTCATCCACTTACTTTTCCTTATGACATCACGTTCATCTGAGCTTCTCTGGTTACCTGCTAGCTTGAGAGTCAATTGACTTTAGGTGGATTATTACTTTTGAATACTCAGGCAGCATCTCATTTAAGACATCTCTAAAGGTGATAAATAATATTTGATCCAAATCTCTATAGTATTTGCCCCAAAAATAATACAACTGCTTGATGAGAGCTTCTGAAGAAATATCTGTATTGGGAGTAAAATATTTAAATTCATACGGAGCAGAAAATGTGGGAATCTCAGGTCAACATCCCCATATTTAAGTTTTCTGTTCAAGGTCAAGGTCATTGTGGACAGCTACCAATTATAAGGCTTACACAGATCCCCACTATCATTTATCAATCCTTTTTTTAATCAATAGTTGTCTAAAAAGCAAATGCAATTTACAAAATCTTTCTTCATAGGATATAACCACAGGACAAACCAAGTAAGGAGACTGCAACTTATATATTTTCTGAAAACTACATAATAAATGTAATTTAGGAAGGCAGACATATTTAAATACTTGGTAGGTTTTGATCTAATCTAATTCTCCCTTAAGGCCCTGTTTGTAATGCTGTATTTGCCAGGAACACAACCTCTGGGAGTTGGAAACCGTGACATCTTACTCTGTTAGCAAATAATTACACACACACACACACACACATACACTTTTTCCTTTAACTTCATGACTTAAAACTTCAGAGGTAGTTTTTATCCTGCTCTATTAAATAGGTGTGAAATTTAAATAATCATTTTATAGTTACTGATTTAAAACTATTTGAAATGTCAAGTGTTCCTGGCTTCAATCACTTGTTGGATGATTGCACTGAAAGTGCTCATTAATGGGAGCATGAAGAGGCCTGTTTTCCGACGGGCAGATCACCTCCCTGTTTTATGACTTGAGGTTCTATTTTCTCACAGTGATGGAAACCCATTGTGAAAAGCAACAACCAAACTTGGCATGCTGTCTTTGCAGAACCCTGGATTCAGTGCAGACCTCTAAGGGCGTGGAAACCCATAGTGAATCTTGTACACGAATTTGTTACTATTGCTTAATACTGGAATTTCATCTACTATATAAGTGGAAACTTGGAATTGACTCAAAGGCAACGGGTTTGGGTTGTGTATGGACAGAGGCATTTAATGCAAGAAATTATGCAATCTAGAAATGAAATGGAAAAAGAAATGTATCCTTAATTATAAACCCATTGCAGTTGAGTCGATTCCAACTCATAGCGACCCTATAGGACAGAGCAGAACTACCTTACCCCATAGAGTTTCCCAGGAGAAGATGGTGGATTCGAACTGCTGACCTTCTGGTTAGCAACCAAATGCTTAACCACTGTACCACCAGGGCTCCATCCTTATTTACGCAGCTCCATATTATACTTGTCATATGCATCCTAGAAGTGCCTGTGTGTGTGTGTGTACACACACTCATGCACGTGCTAAAGTTACTCTAAATGTCATTCAACCAAAATGACCTGGAGCCATCAACACTTCAGTTCTCACAGGGTGTTGACCTCACGGCCATCTGGAGATCACAAAACAAGTGGGGGAACAGCTAAAGGACACTCATGTCTGTGTTATTCTGAAACACATTTTAGTTTAACCTGGAGTTGTTGTTAGATGCCGTCGAGTCAGTTCTGATTCATAGCAACTCTAGTAGGTACACCAGAATGAAACACTGCCCAGTCCCTTGTCATTCTCACAATCGTTATGCTTGAGTCCATTGTTGCAGGCACTGTGTCATTCCATCTTGTTGAGGGTCTTCTTCTTTTTTGATGACCCTCTACTTTACCAAGCATGATGTCCTTCTCCAGGGACTGATCGTTTCTGTTAACATGTCCAAAGTATGGTGAGACACAGTCTCGCCATCCTTGCTTCCAAGGAGCATTCTGATTGTACTTCTTCCAAGACAGATTTGTTCATTCTTTTGGCAGCCCATGGTATAGTCTTCGCCAACACCACAATTCAAAGGCATCAATTCTTTCTTCAGTCTTCCTTATTCATTGTCCAGCTTTCACACGCATATGAGGTGACTGAAAACACCATGGCTTGGGTCAGGTGCAACTTAGTCTTCAAGGTGACATCTTTGCTTTTAAACACTTGAAAGAGGTCTTTTGCAGCAGATTTGCCCAATGCAATGTGTCTTTTGATTTCTTGACTACTGCTTCCATGGGTGTTGATTGTGGATCCAAGTAAAATGAAATCTTTGACAACTTCAATCTTTTCTCCGTTTATCATGATGTTGCTTATTGGTCCAGTTGTGAGGATTTTTGTTTTCTTTATGTTGAAGTGTAATCCATACCGAAGGCTGTGGTCTTTGATTTTCACCAGTAAGTGCTTCAAGTCCTCTTCACTTTCAGCAAACAAGGTTGTGTCATCTGCATAACGCAGGTTATTAATGAGTCTTCCTCCAATCCTGATGCCCTGTTCTTCTTCATATAGTCTCAGATTATTTGTTCAGCATACAGATAGAATAGGTATGGTGAAAGGATGCAACCCTGATGCACACCATTCCCGACTTTCAATCATGCGGTATCCCCTCGTTCTATTCAAAAGACTGACTCTTGATCTATGTACAGGTTCCTCATGAGCAAAAATAAGTGTTCTGAAATTCCCATTCTTGGCAATGTTATCTAAATCTGTTATGATCCACACAATCGAATGCCTTTGCATAGTCAATAAAACACAGGTAAACATCTTTCTGGTATTCCCGGCAATGATATCCCTGGTTCCATGTCCTCCTTTGAATCTGGCTTGAATTTCTGGCAGTTCCCTGTCCAATATGCTGCTGCAGCCACTTTTGAATGACCTTCAGCACAATTTTACTTGAGTGTGATATTAATGATATTGTTTGATAATTTCCACATTCACTTGGATCACTTTTCTTGGGAATAGCGTACATATGTATCTCTTCCAGTCGATTGGCCAGGTAGCTGGCTTCCAAATTTCTTGGCATGGACGAGTGAGCCCTTCCAGTGCTTCATCTGTTTGTTGAAACATCTCAGTTGGTATTCCATCAATTCATGGAGCCTTGTTTTTTGCCAATGCCTTCAGTGCAGCTTGGACTTCTTCCTTCAGTACCATCAGCTCCTGATCATATGCTACTTCCTGAAATGTCTGAATGTCCACCAATTCTTTTTGGTATAGCGAGTCCGTGTATTCCTTCCATCTTCTTTTAATGCTTCCTGTGTTGTTTAATATTTTCCCCATAGAGTCCTTCACTATTGCGACTTGAGGCTTGATTTTTTTCCTCAGTTCTTTTTCTTTCAGCTTGAGAAATGCCAAGTGTGTTCTTCCATTTTGGTTTTCTACCTCCAGGTCTTTGCACATGTCATCATAATACTTTGTCTTCTCAAGCTGCCCTTTGAAATCTTCCGTTCAGCCCTTTTACTTCATCATTTCTTCCTTTAGCTTTAGCTACTCAACGTTCAGGAGCAAGTTTCAGAGTCCCTTCTGACATCCATTTTGGTCTTTTCTTTCTTTCCTTTATAATGACCTCTTGTCTTCTTCATGTATGATGTCCTTGATGTCATTCCACAACTCGTTTAATCTTCGGTCATTAGTGTTCAATGCCTCAAATCCATTCGCGAGATAGTCTCTAAATTCAGGCGGGATATGCTCAAGGTCATACTTTTAGTATTGTTGGAAGGCTAAAAACAAAACAAAACAAAAAACCCATTGCTGCCGAGTTGATTCTGATTCATAGCGACCCTACAGGAGAGATTAGAACTGCCCCATAGGGTTTCCAAGGAGCAGCTGGTGGATTTGAACTGCCGACCTTTTGGTTAGCAGCTGAGCTCTTAACCACTGCGCCACCAGGGCTCCCATTACTCTTTATTTCTAAAGAATTGATGAAACTACTTCTTAATCTTTAATCTAAAAATTACATTAAATTTTAATTTAATATTTAATATTCAACCGACATTCTTTGTCATAAGTGAAAAAGAGTCAAATTAAGTTCATTCAAGTACTTGAGATTTTTCTCTTCAGTTTCTACTTCCTTTATGTAATATTAAGAGAATGTTTTTGCTTTTTTGGAATAAAACTTATTGTCTCATAAATGTCATACTACACATGATTATCAGCTACACAGACACATCTTAAGCTTTACGTCTTGTCTTTGGGTAATATGGGGGAATGGTCCACGTCCGTTTGAATTTGTTCTGCTTTATGTGATTGGCGATTTAATTCAGCATTTTTGTTAAATATCATTCAAAGTCTATGGACACTACTATGAAAGCCCTTTATTAGTTAGAAAATCAGGTCTTGGGGACTAACCCTAAAGGTTCATAACTGAAATGTTTACTCAAATGATGGCCTCCGTATTTTTGTGAGAATATTTCCTCACTGGTTTATTCACCAAACATCAATTCTATTAGCTTGTAGTCTATGATAGAGGGCCTATTGCCTAACATATTTTAATAAAAGAAACAAAAATTAAGCTAGATACACTCAGTATAATGAGTTGTTATGGATAGAATTGTGTCCCCAGCTCCAAATTTGCACTGAAGTCCTAACCCTTGGTACCTATGAATGTGTGACCCTGTTTGGAAAGAGGGTCTTTGAAGATGTTATCAGTTAAGTTAACATGAGGTTATACTGGAAAAGGCAGGGTCCTAATCCCACCTGAGTGATGATGTCCTTATAAAAGAAGAAAAAAGAGCAAGAGAGACAGAGGAAGGTCGGCCATGGGATGATGGAGGCTGAGACTGAGGTGATCTGCAGTTGCAAGCCAAGAAATGCCTGGAGCCACTAGAACCCGGAGAGACAAGGAAGGATACTCCCCTAGAGCCTTCCAAGAGAGCATGGCCCTCTGACACCCTGAATTCAGACTTCCAGTCTCTAGAACTGTGAAGTAATAAATTTCTTTTCTTATAAGTCACCCAGTTTGTAGTACTTTGTTAGTGCAGGTCCAGGAAATGTATACAAGGACTAATAAGGAGAAAATCAATTAAAATGTACAGATATTAATTATAAAGTTATTAACTGAATAAAAAAGGCTGTTGGAAATATTTGCCCGTCAGACCTAATATTACGCAGAACTTGAGATCATTTCTGAAAGCTGGAGAAGTCTTGGTTACTCAGTTGGATGTTTTCAGCAGATGGGGGCCTCAGCGCAGCAAGATCTGATTGCATTCAGAAAAATATACATATAAAGAAAAAGACAAGACCATTCCATTAATAAAAAATAAATTACAAGATGCTCAAAAGAGAGTCTCTTCAAATAAATATCCAGTAAAGGACAGTGAAGAAATATAGGAAACCAATCAAGAGAATGAAAGCAAGATTTAAAAGAAGTAAAACTAGTCCAAGAAAAGACGTTAAAATGGAAAGCAGGAAAAGAAGATCATGTATATGTGTGTGTGTGTGTATACAGATATATATATATATATATACATATATATATATACACATATATGTGGAAGACTAAAGAAGAACAGATGCCTTTCAGTTGTGGTGCCGGAGGAGAATATTGAATATACCATGGACTGCCAAAAGAACAAACCTATCTGTCTTGGAAGAAGTACAACCAGAACGGTCTTTAGAAGTGAGGATGATGAGACTTTGTCTCACATATTTTGGACATGTTATTAGGAGGGACCAGTCCCTGGAGAAGGACACCAAGCTTGGTAAAATAGAGGGTCAGTGAAAAAGAGGAAGGCCCTCGACTAGATGGATTGACACAGTAGCTGCAACAATGGCTTCAAACATAACGATTGTGAGGATGATGTGGGACCATGCAGTGTTTTGTTCTGTTGTACATAGGGTCGCTATGAGTAGGAACTGGTTCAACGGCACGTAACAACAACATATCACAACGTGTTAATGTTTTTTTTTTATTGCTTTTTTTAAAATTGTACTTCAGGTGAAGGTTTACAGAACAAATAGTTTCTCATGAAATAGTAGTACACATATTGTTTTATGACATTGGTTAACAACCCCATGACATGTCAACCCTCTCCCTTCTCGACCTATTTTCTTTTCTTTGTGAAAATATACATATCCAAAGATACACCATTTCAAAAATTTCTACATGCACAGTTCAGTGATATTGACTATGCTCTTCCAATTGCGCTGCTATTCTCAAAGTGTTAATATTTTTAATCAATAAAGAACTTTTTTAAACTGAAGAAAAATAACAAATTCTACAGGAATATAAGCAAAATATCTGGATGGACAATTCATTAAAAATTATAAAAATGGCACTTAAGTATGTGAAAAGATGCACAAGTTTACTCACAATAAGAAAAATGTGAATTGAAACAACAATAAAATCACATTTCCATCTACCAGAAACTTGACAAGAATTCAGAAACTTGATGACCCCCTCTGCTGGTGAGACTGTGGGGAAATGGGCACTCTCCAAGGCTGCAGGTGAGTATGCAGAGGGGTACACCACCAGTGGCGGGGAATCTGCAGTATCTGACAATTGTTTTCTGTGCATTTATGCTTTGATCCCCGAGTCTCACTCCTAGGAATTTACCTTGAATCTCCTCCAGCAATTGGAGAATACATTTGCACATGATTATTCATTGCATCATTATTCTAATTGCAAAATATTGGAAACTACTCAAATGTGTAGACGTAGAACAGTGCTATGCATGTGCAATGGGGCACTGTGGAGCTGTAAAGAAAAGGAGGGAGACTTCTATAAACTGATACAGAATAATTTCCAGAACATACTGTTAAGTGAAAAGAACAAAAGAATATGTATAGCATGCTACCTTTCATGCAGGAAAGGAGAAATAAGAAAACATACATATAGTTGATAATGTTTGGGAAAAGAAACACAGAAAGTATAAACTAAAAATTAAGGTAGGTGAAAAACAAACAAATTCCAAAGCTGAATCAAACAGAAACAAACGGACCCAACCTTGTTTCAAACAAACAACACAGCCCTCCTAAAGGGTTAGGAGTGGCAAATGCAAGCAACATTTGAATACACCGTTTGACTATAAATACCGTAAATAAAGGAACACAAGCAGAACAGCAAGCAAATTTTGGATTCAGGTGTATGTCTGTTTTCAGAGTGGTATGACTGTGTACTGACACGACTTTGTATAAACTCTAGGACTGAGCCAAAGAGCAAATGCACAGATGCTGTTGGGAAGCAGAGTCTCACCATGAAAGAAGGGGGAGTGCAGGATGGAGGTAAAAATATAGGCGATGGGGTACAGACTGGAACCCTGTGAGCAGGGTTGGGTTTTCCTTATGTGGATGTGCAGTACGTCTGCAGCCCATGCTGCTCAGCACAGACGAGTCTAGAAGCAATGATGTCCCTGGAGCAAAGGAAGAGCCCACCTAGCACCCAGATCTTTGTTCCTTATTCCATTCCCTACTAGAAGGAACTGGGATTCCTGGGAGAAATGACTGTTCTGGAGCCAGGGAGAGAAGGTATATGACGAGCTTAGACAATTTCGTTGTGCCAAAAAATAAGGACATGCTCAAAGAATGATGAGGGCCTGTCTTGACAACACAGAAGGGGCTGGAAGGGGAGCCTAGTGGCCAGGTCTGGACAACCTGAGGATCAGAGAAAGCAAGAGCAGTGATGGATCACAACCCATCGACTGGAATAGGAATCAAAGCATGCACTCTGATAATAAACAGGTAAGTGAGTGAGTGAGCAAATAAGGGCTAAGGGAAGCCCTTCCTTGCTGAGAAATAACTACAAATAACTACAGAATACCGTCTTACCAGTACAAATAACTATAGAATATAGTTATCTGAAGTAACTGCAGAGGGAATGGCTGAAATCATTCCTTCATCCAACAGGCAAATAACCACCTGACCAGTTGCAAAAATGAGGGTTGTAATTGTTAAGAGTGTTTCTTCCTCGCTTTATTATGTATAAATATACACAATCTTTGCTGCTTTGATGTTTTTGCCACTTCATACAGAGTCTAGACTAGTGTTTGACCAAAAACTGGGCACCATTGCCTGGCCAAGTTGACACATAATATTAACCATCACAGTTCACCCCTTGTTAACTTGGCACCCATACATATCTTCTTAAACCATACGTAATCTTCAAATAAAGACAACAACAAAGTCATTCTTCCGCCTAACATGACAGTGCTATCTTGAGAAGATCACTTTGCAGCCATATTAGTGAATATGGATTCAGGCAGTTATCACTGATCAATTTAGAGGGGAAAAGTATTTGACCCTCTGTTATCAGAGCACTGGCCATCATGCCAGAGCTGTGGACCAGAACCCAGAAATGAGCAGCTTCTGGATCCTCATTGTGTGATCCATCACTGCCATCAGAAATGCAACTCTAAGGGCACCTTCTGCCTGAAATGAGTCAGAATGTCGCGTTCCTGCAAAAGGACACCTGTTCTCCACTGCAGCACACATAGACTCACTATAGTAGCTTCGTTTTTGCTCTAATGACTTTTTGTTCCTAGTACAGCACCAGAACTAAACCAGTTGCTATCAAGCCAATTTCAGCTACTGACGGCCCCATGTGTGTCAGAGTAAAACTGTGCTCCATGGGTTTTCAACAGCTGATTTTCTGGAAGTAGATCACCAGGCTTTTCTTCCAAGCCACCTCTGGGTGAACTTGAACCTTCAACCTTTCAGTTAGTAGTCCAGTGCGTTAACCGTTTTCTCCACCTCGGGGTTCCAAGTACATCACAATCCCCAAAACAAAATGAGCAAGCCTGGTTATGTCTTCACCTGTGCAGATCCTCTGTATGCAAATTCTGTCAGACTCAAGACACTGAGGTAAATTGTTCCTGCCTGAGGCAGTGCCACCTGGGAGCCCACCTCGATGGTGATTTCTCACAGGCTTCTTATCAGATGGTGGGGAGCCTGGTGGACTTGGAACCAGCAAGGAATAAAGGGAGTGTTTGGGCCACGTGGGAGGAGGCCTGGTTCTCTTACTGAGGTGTAGTTATCCTGGACTTCCACATTCGTACCCAGGAAAGTTCCATTTGTGTTAATTTACTGTCTTGTCTGGTAGATTTATATGAGCAGATCAAACTACTTTTCAAAAGAAAAGCAAAGTGTGCCACTTAAATCGTTATATCCATGATTTCTTATTCAGGTGCTAATTTCATCTTTGCTCTTGAGCATGTAGAATCCTTACTTCTCAAATTATTTCTCTAACCTCTGTAAATTCAAAATTATTCCCCAAAACAAGGACTTCCCAGATATTCAGGAATTAAATAGCTGGTCTAAACACAATGCCATATCTCTGCCAGTATTTCTCACGTTAAAAACAATGCTTTCAAAATGAGACTAACAAGAATGACCACATGCAAATTTCTAGTTTCCAGAAAGATGAACTTTGATTATAAAGTCTTAAATTTAATTTTAATTTATGAAGCACTAAAACTTCTACCATATACGTGGAGGGCTCCAACTTTGTACCTAAAAATCTTCTTAATAATTTTAATTTCATGGGTGTTTTGAATTTTTGATTCTTTACTAAGGAGATTAAATAGTTTCTGAGCACAAGAAGGCTAGAAATCCACAAACCAGTATGGAAATTTTAATCACTGAAATTTAGGCAGGGACCTCACCACAGACAAGCTAAGCTAGCCCTGGTCCCCATCGGACCGGAGGCTGGCACTGTGCACACTGCACTCTGCACACCCACACAGGGCACACTTTAAAGGACCACCGGCCCACGCAGCGTCTTCTACCTTCTGTTGGGCTTCACGTAGAAGAACAAATGCACAATAAAGACCGACAAGCACTGCTGCATTTATCTATAGCAATGACGCAGCACCAAAAGAGAGGCAGCTCCTGTTCTGACCCTTGAGGGCCAGCTTCTCTGAGGATGAGGTCCAGTTCCCAAGTCCTAAGAGTGACCTCTAGTGCCCGGCCCTGTGACTGTCAGCAGGCATTGATGGTAAACCTGTCACTTTTAACATAAATAATTTTTTTTGTTTTATTTTTAAGGAAAATGTCAATGTCATTACAGGGCTAAAGCATATTTATTATATCATATCATTATATCATATATAATCATATGATTATCTACCTATCTGTATAACACGTTTGGCTATATCTGTCTGTCTATCTATTTATCATCTACCTACCTACCTATTTATCTGGAGCCCTGGTGGCATAGTGGTTAAGAGCTACAGCTGCTAACCAAAAGGTTGGCAGTTGGAATTTACCAGTCACTCCTTGGAAACCCTATGGGGCAGTTCTACTCTGTCCTATAGGGTTGCCATGAGTCAGAATCAACTTGACAGCAATGTTTTTTTTGGGGGGGTGGTGGTGGTGGTGTATATATATCTATATTCCATTAAATTATGCAGTTCTCATAACAGGGTTAAATTCCTGTCTGAAGAACAGAGACGCTCTCCCTGCGGGAATCAAATGCTGGCATTGGGAGGGACACATCTAGGGGCAGCAGGAGCCGTTCCTGGGGACTGTGCAGTGCCCACACTGGTGGCTCCTGAGGGGGGTGCCCCATCGGTAAGCCCGGCGGCCCCAGCATCGGCATCCTGCTCTCCTTCTATGTCCCTGGGTGGCTGCCTCCTGCCCCAGAGCTTGCCTCTCTCAGCCTCGTGAACGCCCGTGGGTGCCCACCACCCATGCGTGAAAGCCACTCCTGCTGTGGTCCTGCCCTGCTCAGCCCTAAGGGGTGTTGATAGACTCTGGCCGGCCACTCCTGGGGAAGGAAAGAAAAATAAATCTAGTTCAAGGAGAAGAGAATGCGCTTTGTCTTCACGGTGTGTCTAACATTTATTGGAAGGGAAGTTTCCTTGACAGATATTTCAGCTCCTAAAACTTTTTCCATCTGGTGTAAAGCAAGATGAATGGGCTGCTACGGAATTATTCTGGATAAAGTCTGTGGGTTAGACCCACAGTGCTGATCTAGAAAACAGAACTTATATCTCTCTCAATCTACAACACAGAGACAGGACACTGAATGAAATAAAATGAAACAAAATATCATAACCTAGAGTCAAAGAATAATAATCTTCAAGACCATCTCAACGGTTCACTCTATTTTGGGGAGGGACCAAGAGGAGGGCTGGTAAAATCCTTTAGGTAAAATCTTCCTGTTAGAAGTCAAAGCCTCTTGGAGCCCTTTCTGTCCAGGTTCTTGGTGGTTCAGCGGCACTTTGCATTGAGCCACAACAGCTGTTGAGCCCGGCAGGGTCTGCCTCTCAGTGCTGAAGGTGTGGCTCAGGTCTGCAGACCTGTGAACTGTCAGCATCCGAGGATGAAGCAAACTGTACCAGCAGCCAGTGATGCCCCATCAGACACCTGGTCTAGGATCCGTGATCCCAGCAGGGAACCTGCACACTCTGCGCGGTCTGAGAGGCCGCCTTCGGATTTACTAGAACTTGAGCTTTCTTAATGAATATTCAAACACAGCACGGCAGCGGCGTGCTTTTACACAAAACAGGGAAAACACCGCGAACATTTCAGACCAGAAAGGAGGAAAAGCAACCACAAATACGTCTTATTCGGGGACTGTAGTTCAGCAGGTTCCTTTTTTCAGGATGCTTCACTGTCAGAAATATGTCCCGAGACCCCAGCTCCAAATATCAGCAACAGAATAAAAGCAATACAGTTTGAAGTTTCAGGCGAGCCTGGTGCGAGTTGTAAACCGCTGGCGGTACTTACGTGTGCTTCCTGCCACGACCGCGCCCCAGCTCTGCGCAGATAACAGCAGGAGCGCCTGGAGGATGGCTCTGGGGACCAACCCCATGTCCCGTCCAGCCAAGGCCCGAGCCGAGCTCCGCAGGGGCTGCCCGAGCCCCACCGGCTGCTCTGCTGTCTCCGGTGCTGCCTCCTCAGTCCAGCCCCTCCTCTCTAGCGGGCGCGCACCCTTCCTGCCTGCCCCCCAGGGCGCAGCATTCCCCGCCGAGCTCCGCTCCGGCGGCCTGGACCCGGCTGCCGCCCCGCGCGCCTGGCCCTCGCGGTGACAGGTGCGGACGAGCCCAGATGTGAGCCGGACGCTGAGAGCCGCTGCAGGTCTGCTAGGCTCGCTCCTCCCTGCACGGCTCACCAAGGAGTCCTGAACCTTTCCTCCCCTCTAGTGGCAGCCGGGAGGGGAGAGGCGGCGACTGGCTCCCTCACGGTCCTGCTCCTTCCAGCTCGCAGCTGGCAGAGCGGTGAAGGAAGCGGGCGTGACATCCCGGGTTATTCCTAACTGGGGGAGGGGCATTCCAGGTAAAATTGCGGTCAGAGCAGAAAAGCGCAGGCAGCCTTTGCAAAGCGCAGCTGACACTGCTCCTGGGGAAAGTCTGCCTTTTTCTATGTCTGTAAAGGCATCGTCTTCAGCTCCCAGTATTTTTACTACATGAATTCCTGTTACGGGGACAAACACATTCAGCACAGTGTTTCTTATTTCCGTGGAGGAGGAGTGACATTATGCCAATTAACTGAAGCAAAGAGGTTTAATTTGATAAATTCCAAGTTTGCAAAGGACCTATCTCTCCTACAGTAAGCTGGAACCCCCTTCACTGGGGCCCTTCTAGTAAAACTCCCAGAGGGGCAATTGTGGGGGAGGAGAAACCCCGGGGGAAAGAGTTGATGGAGAGCCCTCACACAGGGTAAACAGTGTGGGTTGACTCATGGATGGAGAACAGACGAGATTCGGGGGCCAATGACGCTGACAACGTGGTGGGTGGAGTGCCTCACCAAGGACCTTGTGGTTCTTGGAGAGAACATTAAACGATCTTAGTGATCTGGAAGAGCATGTAGGAGTGTACCCCCCGGCACCCACAGAATAACTACAGGATGCGTAAATAAATGACATACCCACCACAGAGATCCTCTGAGATAAACCTAACATCCTCACGTGACCAATGAGGAGCTGGACCCCTGGGAAGGGACCAAGGTGCTGGCGAGCCTCGCAGCCAGACATACCTAATACACCCAGTCAAAGGTTCTCTAGTTCTGTGGGACAAAAAATAAGCTGCTTCCCCCAAAAAGTATGTCCATATGTTCACATGAAAATAAGTGAGAACACAAAGTTAAAATGGATCAGTGAACACATAACAATGAAAAGCAGCTGGGCATCTGCTCTCAGTGACACTTTTTGGGACAAAGAGTTAATTTTCTTACCGACTTCTGAAGATGGAATTTCTTGCATCAAGGATGAGATGGTTCTTGAAAGGGTTGGGGCTCAAAGTGGGTGTCTCCTGCGTGAATGCCACATTGCTTGGAGCGCTAGAGCATTTCTGTTCCCCCAAGGTGAGGATAGTGTGAAGGTTGCAGCTCCTGCCTCATACTGGTTCCTGGGGGCGTGGCCCATGATGCTGATGTGCAGGTGCCTACCTGCCTCGTGGAGATAACCCCACCTGGTTCCAGGCATCAACAGGTGGTTCCGGTGGACACCTGTGGAACGTCTAGCAGGAACCCCAGCCTTCACCTGCCAGCGGTACACAGGGGTGCACAGGCAGCTCCAGTGGCCTCCCCACCCCAGTGGGTGAGGACACCTCTGTGCAGGACCTTCTCGTGGGATAGTCCTGAGGGTCAAAGGCATCTGCATGGAAAGTGCAGAGCACAGGGAATGCCAGAGCTCAGGCAACCCCGAGATTCTGACCATCACTAGGACAGTTCCCTTCACAAGGAGGGGCAGGGACTGTGTCCTGATGATGGTGGGGGGCTGTGGAGGGGCCCTAAAAAGAGCCCCCTCTTTTGTGGGGTCATATGGTACGTACACATCGAAATGCAGAGACCTATGAATGGTGTACATTCAAGTTCTGCTGATTCAAACTCCACAGGTTACTTTGCCTGGTAGAAGTGAGTGTGTGAGCATATGTGTGTGAAAGAATGTGTGAGTGTGTGTCAGTGTGTGTGTGTCTGTGAAAGTATGTGTGAGTGTGTGTTGAGAATATGTGAGTGTGTGAGTTAGCGCATGTGAGAGGGTGCATGTGAGTGAATGTGTATGAGTGTGAGTGACTATGAGTGTGTGTGTGTAACAGTGAGTGAGCATGGGAGTGTGTGTGCACACAAACACTTCTAATCACCACTAACAGCACACTGGAAACCAAATAGGCACTACACATGAGAAAATGGCAAGAAGCCCATGTATACCCAAAACTAGGGGTAGGGAGGGGTATACGAATTGCTGCAGACAGACTCCACCCAGAAGGTGTTCTCCATCAAATCTGATGCTATTTCCCAAACGTCAATTCTGTTTCCCCTGCCCCACCTGAGTGCTCTGCACTCAGCCCTGCCGGGGAAATTAGAGGTTCTCAGACTGTGTTCTGGAGAAAGATGCAGCTGGCTGGGGTTCTACCTGCATCCCAACACAACTCCCCTTCTTAGTTTGTTATTCAACAATGTTCTTCCTTTCAATTTTTATTTCAGCATTTTCTCTGAAAAAGTTTAAGTGCATTTAGTTCTTCCTTGTCAGCTGTAGGTGGTTTTGTCATTACATCCCTTGACAATGAGGCTATTGTTAGTGAGATACAGGGTAGATATAGAAAGGTTTGCATTCTTCCCTAAGCTCCCAGGCAACACAACCTGGAGAGCAATCATCAAGACAACCTCCAGGTGGAACTGTTTCTGCTCACCAGGTAGAGCCACCTGCCCTGCGTCTTCTTCATGCTCTCTGAAGAATTGCCAAGAACCTGTGCTTTAACAACCCGAGGATTCTGAATTGACTGATGTAAGTTTCTGTTAGGGAAGCAATCAACTTCCCAAATGCATTTTCTAAAATTCCATTTACCTTAACTCAATAGGACTCTTTGATGAGTATCATCCCACAGACAGGATGGACCCCACCTGAGGAATTATTCTCAAGGACAGCATGGTATTGCCTTTCCTCAAGTGGGTGAGGAAACGTTTCAGGGTATTTCACATGTGTGTGCATACATGCACGCATACAACATGCACACATGCACATTCACGGGTGATCTGTCTTCAATAGACTCATGAGGCTTAAGAGTGAAATGGCCTTTGGAGTCAAGCTGTCCAATAAAGATGTCTTGAGGAAAATAGTCCTGAGAAGGGGTTGCCCAGCACACCCTTATGAGAGGGACTCACTCACATTTTTGAGTACTTACACTGCAGCAGCAGGTGAAAGAAGGAGAAACTCATTTCCTTAAATCCTCAATGCAAATCAAAGACCAACAAATTCACTGAAATCAACCACATGAGTTTTCAGAAAAAGTGTTTTCCTAATATCACGTGAAGGGCAGACATCTCAAAGAAAAGTTACCTCGCTTCTTTGCGGGAAAAAATAAGATGGTTTTGTGTTACTATGTTTTTTTTTTTCCTCATTAAAATAATTTAAAATGAATTGCTGATATAAAAAGAACTTTACTGGATTTCCTTGAAATTCTCATTGCACCACTAAATACAGCTCTTTAAAAGCAATCTGCACATAGCACTCCTTCTCACGGAAGGAAAAGAGTTCTATGCTGTACCTTTGTCACTCAAAATGGAGATGAAACTCAGCAACATTTTATTTTTTTTTAACTAAGTACATAGTTACAAAACAAGATCTGTTGTGTCCATTGTAATCGGTATTGAAGGGATTTAAAAATAGGTGAGCTTCACTGTTGAAATTGTTAGGTTTAATGATGTGAAGCTAAGAAAAGCCTGTAGTGGGGATTTGTAATATTTAAAGTTTGGCCTTATCAAACAAGTAAAAATAGAGGTCATTTCAGGGAAAGATGTGTTTCCTATCATAGGAAAGTTGAATTCTAAAAAAATACCTGAGAATTCTATTCCAAGATACAAAACGCACATGTTCTAAATTCAGTTGTGAGTAGACTTCACTTCAGGCTCAGTGTAGACTTCCCAGAGGAGGCAGAGTGCCCACACACATAGAGCTTCTCCTCTTGGGGAGCTGCAGCAGTGCTCACACACACAGAGCTTCACCTCCCAGGGAGCTGCATCAAACACACACACCCCCACACACACAGAGTTCACCTCAAGGGGAGCTGCATCTCACACACACACACACACACACACACACACACACACACACACACACACAGAGGTGTCCTCATGGAGAACTGCAGAAGCACTGATACACAGAGCTTTCTTCAAGGGGAGCTGAAGCAGTGCTTACACACACAGAGGTCACCCCAAGGGGAGCTGCAGCACACTCACACACAGAGGTCATCTCACGGGGAGCTACAGGGTGCTCATACACACAGAACTCACCTCACAGGGAGCTGCAGCAGCACTCACACACAGAGGTCATCTCACGGGGAGCTACAGGGTGCTCATACACACAGAACTCACCTCACAGGGAACTGCAGCAGCACTCACACACAGAGGTCATCTCACGGGGAGCTACAGGGTGCTCATACACACAGAACTCACCTCACAGGGAACTGCAGCAGCACTCACACACACAGAACTTCGTGGGGGAGCTGAAGCAACACCATGGGGCTCCTTCTAGAGACAGCACACTTGTATAGCACGCTGCTGCTGCTGTTGCTGTCTACCTTTGGGTGTTGAAATCTGTGTATCAAGTGCTTTATTTTACTTTCTTGGCTGAGGAATTCAAAGGCCTTCAAAAGAATGCCTACAAGTGAATCTGTCTTGGAAGAAGTACAACCAGAATGTTCTTTAGAAGCAAGAATGGAGAGACTACATCTCGAAAACTTTGGACATGTTATCAGAAGGGGTCAGTCTCTGGAGAAGGATATCATGCTTGGTAAAGTAGAGGGTCAGTGAAAAAGTGGAAGACCCTCAGTGAGATGGATTGACTCATGGTTGCAACAATGGGCTCAAGCATAACAACAATTGTGAGGATGGCACAAGACTGGGCAGTGTCTTCTTCTATTGTACACAGGGTCACTATGAGTTGGAACCAACTCGATGGCATCTAACAATAACAGCATAGTTGCTGCTGCTGAGCTGTAAATGTTTTAGTCAAAATTAGCAAATTTAGTTACTTTGCTGTTAAGCCATGCTGTGAATTGACAAGACTTGGAATTCTGAAGCTCTAGAAATGCATGTTATTAATATTTTATCAACCAAAACTATTATATAACATGGATATAACTGACAAAACAAATTAAAAATTATAGGCAGCTCATGTGTCTGGAACACGAGGTCATCTGTTGAAAAATAGAGGGAAAAATAGATAAAAATAGATTGTATGTTGTAATTTTACTATTTCCTACTTTTCTCTAAAAATTGTCATAAAACTCTAAAACTGATAATTAACAGAAATAGATAATGTTTTTATATTTTACTTTGGCTAATTGTTACATAATTTTTAAGTTTACTTTCTTTTTTTATTGTACTTTAGGTGGAGGTTTACAGAACAAATAGCTTCTCATTAAACAGTTAGTACACATATTGTTTTATGACAAGGGTTAACAACACCATGACATGCCAACACTGTCCCTTCTCAAACTTGGGTTCCCTATTACCAGCTTTCCTGTCCCCTCCTGCCTTCTAGTCCTTGTCCCTGGACAGTTGTGCCCCATTAGTCTCATTTTGTTTTATGAGACTGTCTAATCGAAGGGTGAACCTCGGGAGTGACTTCATTACTGAGCTAAGAGGGTGTCTGGGGGCCATACTCTCGGGTTTCTCTGGTCTCTGTCAGGCCAGTAAGTCTAGTCTTTTTTCTGTTTTTTTTTTTTTTTTGTATTTTAGATGAAGGTTTACAGAACAAATAGTTTCTCATTAAATAGTCAGTGCACATATTTTTTTATGACATTGGTTAACAACCTCATGGCATGTCAATACTCTCTCTTCTCGACCTTGGAGGGCCTTATTTTGGTGAAAATATACATAGCCAAAGTTTCACCATTTCAAAAGTTTCTACATGAAAAATTCAGTGTCATCAATTACTTTCTCCCAGCTGTGCTGCTATTCTCACTCTCCTTTTCCAAATTATTCCATCACCATTATCTTCAACTTACTGCCCCCTAAGCTTCCCATCAAACCTTTTGAGTTGCTGTTGTCAGTTTCCTCTTATATAAATAATTCTTTTTTTTATTTTTTTTGCACCTTAGACGAAGGTTTACAAAACAAATAGTTTCTCATTAAACAGTTGGTACACATATTGACCTATGACAATGGTTAACAATCCCGCACTGCCCCTTTTCAATCTTGAGTTCCCTATTACCAGCTTTCTTGTCCCCTCCTACCTACTAGTCCTTGTCGCTGGACTGCTGTGCCTCATTATTCCCGTTTTGTTTTATAAGGCTGTCCAATCTCCAGCTGAATGGTGAACCTCAGGAGTGACTTCACCACTGAGCTAAAAGGGTGTCTGGGGGCCATACTCTTGGGGTTTCTCCAGTCTGTCAGGCCAGTAAATCTGGTCTTTTTTTGTGAGATAGAATTGTGTTCTACATCCTTTTCCAGCTCTGTCCAGGACCTTCTGTTGTGATCCCAGTCAGAGAGGTCAGTGGTGGTAGCCGGGCACCATCTAGCTGTACTGGACTCAGTCTGGTGGAAGCTGTGGTAGCTGTGGTCCATTAGTCCTTTGGACTAATCTTTTCCTTGTATCCTGTTCTCTTCATTCTCCCTTACTCCCAAAGGGGAGAGACCAGTGGAGTATCTTAGATGGCTGCTCACAGGCTTTTAAGACCCCAGACGTTACTCACCAAGGTGGAATCTAGAACGTTGTCTTTATAAGCTGTGTTATGTCAGTTGAGCTAGATGTTCCCTGAGACCACAGTCCTCACAGCCCTCTGCCCCCTGATTTAGTCTCTCAGGAAGTTTGGATGTGTCTATGGAGCTTCCATGGCCTTTCCTTGTACAAGTTGTGCTGGCTTCCCGAGTATTGTGTACTGTCCTACCCTTCACCAAAGTTAGCACTTATCTATTGTCTATTTAGTTTCCCCACCACCACCACTCCCATCCCTTGTAAGCAACAAAGATTGTTTCTTTTTTTGTGTACACTTTTACATGAGTTTTTACAGAAGAGCTTTCATACAATATTTGTCCTTTTGTGATTAACTTATTTCACTCAGCATAATGTCCTCCAGTTTCATCCATGTTATGAGACGCTTCACAGATTCATAACAGTTCTTTATCAGTGCATAATACTCCATTGTGTGTATGCACTATAGGTTGTTTATCCATTCATCTGTTGATGGGCATCTAGGTTGTTTCCATCGTTTTGCTATTGTGAACAATGCTGCCATGAACATAGGTGTGCATATGTCTATTCGAGTGACGACTCTTATTTCTGTAGGATATATTCCTAAGAGTGGGATTGCTGGATCGTATGGTATTTCTATTTCCAGCTTTCTAAGGAAGCACAATATCATTTTTCAAAATGGTTGTATCATTACGCATTCCCACCAGCAGTGCATAAGAGTTCCAATCTTTTCACAGCCTCTCCAACATTTGTGATTTCCAGTGTTTTTGATTAGTGCCGGTAATGCCGGGGTGAGATGGTATCTCATTGTGGTTTTAATTTGCATTCTCTAATGGCTAGTGATCACGAGCATTTCCTCATGTATCTGTTGGCCCCTTAAATGTCTTCTTTGGTGAAGTGTCTGTTCATTCCCTTTGCCCATTTTTTTTTTTTAATATTTTATTGTACTTCAGGTGAAGGCTTACAGAACAAATAGTTTCTCATGAAACAGTAGTACACATGTTGTTTTATGACATTGGTTAACAACCCCACAACATATTAAGCCTCTAAATTCTCAACCTTTTTTTTTTTTTTGATGAAAATACAGATAGCCAAAGATACACCGTTTCAAAAATTTCTACATACACAGTTCAGTGACATTGACTACGCTCTTCCAACTGTGCTGTTATTCTCACTTAAGATGAAGGCTTACAGAACAAAATAGTTTCTCATTTAACAGTTACTACACATGTTGCCCTATGACAGTGGTTAACAATCTCACAACACATCAAGAATATCCTTACTCCACCTTGTGTTCCCTATCACCAGGGGACTTCCTTGTCCCCTTCTGTCTTCTGGCCCTTGTCACTGGACTGCTGTACCTCATTAGTCTCATTTGGTTTTTTTTTTTTTTTTTTAACACCATTTCAAAACTTTTTACTTACACATTTAAGTGATATTGACTATGCTCTTCCAATTGTGCTGCCATTCTCGCCCAAGATAAAGGCTTACAGGACAAAACAGCCTCCCATTTAATAGTTACTACAAATGTTGCCCTATAACAGTGGTCAACAATCTCACAACACATCGACAGTGTCCTTACTCAACTTGTGTTCCTTATCATCAGTTTCCTACTCCCCCTCTGCCTTCTGGCCTTTGTCACCGGACTCCTGTACCTCGTTAGTCCCATTTAGTTTTACTGGCCCTTTGCCCATTTTTTAATTGAATTATTTGTCTTTTTGTTGTAGAGGTGTTAGATTTTCTTGTAGGTTACAGACATTAGACTTTGTCTGACTTGTAATGTCTGAAAATTTTTTTCCAGTCGGTAGGTTCTCTTTTTACTCTTTTGGTAAAATCTTTTGATGAGCAAGAGTGTTTGATTTTTAGAAGATCCCAGTTATCTAGCTTATCTTCTGGAGTTTGTGTGTTGTTGGTTATGGTTTGTATCCTGTTCATGACGTGTATTAGGGCCCCTAGCGTTAATCCTATTTTTCTTCTATGAACTTTATAGTGTTTGGCTTTACATTTAGGTCTTTGATCTATTTTGAATTAGTCTTTGTATATGGTGTGAGGTGTGGGTCCTGTTTCATTTTTTTTGCAGATGGACATCCAGTTTTGCCAGCACCATTTGTTAAAAAGACTGTCTTTTCCCCATTTGATGGACTTTGGGTCCTTGTTGAAAATTAGGTGACCATTGGTTGATGGGTTTACATATGGGTTCTCAATACTATTCCATTGGTCAGTGTAACTGTCTTTGTACAAGTACCATGCTGTTTCGACCACCACAGCTGTATAGTAGGTTCTCACATTAGGTAGTGTGAGTCCTCCTACTTCATTCTTCTTTTTCAATAGCGCTTTTCTTATTCGGGACTTCTTTCCTTTCCATATGAAGTTAATGATTACTTTCTCCATCACTTTAAAGAATGTCGTTGGCATTTGGATAGGGATTGCATTGTATTTGTACATTGCTTTGGGCAGAATTGTCATTTTCACAATGTTGAGTCTACCTATCCATGATCATGGTATGTTTTTCCATTTATGTAGATCCCTTTTCATTTCTCGGAGTAAAGTTTTGTAGTTTTCTTTTATAGGTCTTTTACATCCCTGCTTAAATTTACCCCTAAGTATTTTATTTTTTTAGGGGCCATTATAAATGATATTGTTTTCCTGATTTCCTTTTCATCATTCTCTTTATTAGTGTAAAGGAATCCAACTGATTTTTGTATGTTTATATTGTATCCTGCTCCTCTGCTGAATCTATTAGTTCCTTTAGTTTTCTCGTGGAGTCTTTTGGGTTTTCTATGTATTGTATCATATCATCCGCAAACAGGGACAGTTTAACTTCTTTATTACCAATTTGGATGCCCTTTATTTCTTTTTCTCGCCTTATTGTTCTAGCTAAAACTTCCAGCACAATGTTAAATAGGAGTGGTGAAAAAGGGCATCTTTGTCTTGTTCCTGTTCTCAAGGGGAATGTTTTCAGCTTTTCACCATTAAGAATGATGTCAGCTGTTGGTTTTGCATCGATGCCCTTTACTATGTTGGGAAATTTCCCTTCTCTACCTATTTTATTGAGAGTTTTTATCAGGAATGGGTATTGGATTTTGTCAAATGCCTTTTCTGCATCATTTGAGATGATCAAGTGATTCTTTTCTTTCCTTTCATTTATGTGGTGAATTACGTTGATTGATTTTCCAATGTTGAACCAACCTTGCATACCTGGTATGAATCCTACTTGGCCGTGGTGTATTATTTTTTTGATATGACGCCGAATTCTATTGGCTAGAATTTTCTTGAGAATTTTTGCATCTATATTCATGAGAGATATTCGTTTGTAATTTTCTTTTTCTGTGGTGTCTTTGCCTGGTTTTGGTATCAGCATTATGCTGGCTTCATAGAATGAATTCGGAAGTGTTGCTTGATTTCCTATGCTCTGAAATAGTTTGAGTAGTACTGCTATAAGCTCTTCTCTGAATGTTTTGTAGAATTCTCTGGTGAAGCCATCTGGGCCAGGGCTTTTTTTGTTGGCAGTTTTTTAAAATTACCTTTCAATCTCTTCTCTTGTTATGGTTCTGTTCAGATTTTCACCATCACTTTGTGATAGTTTGGGTGGGTAGTGTGTTTCTAGACCTTTATCCATTTCCTCTAGGTTTTCATATTTGTTGGAGTATAGTTTTTCATGATACTCTGTTATGAACCTTTTTATTTCAGTTGGGTCTGTTGTAATGTTGCCCATTTCATTTCTTGATTGGGTTATTTGTGTCCTCTCCTGTTTTTATTTGGTTAGTCTAGCCAGTGGTTTGTTGATTTTGTTCATTCTTTCAAAGAACAACTTTTGGTTTTGGTGATTTTTTCTATTGTTTTTCTGTTCTCTATTTCATTTATTTCTGCTCTGATCTTTATTAGTCCCTTTCTTCTAGTGGCTGTAGGCTTTCTTTTGCTGTTCCGTTTCTATTTTTTTTGAGTTCTGTAGTTAATGTTTTGATTTTGTCCATCTTCTTTTTTGATGTGTGCATCTATTGCTATAAATTGTCCTCTGAGGACTGCCTTTGCTGTGTCCCAAAGGTTTTGGTATGATGTGTTTTCATTCTCATTTGATTCTAGGAATTTTTTGATTCTCTCTCTGATTTCTTCTATTACCCAGTGATGTGTAAGCAGGGTATTATTCAGTTTCCATGTGATTGATTTTTTTCCCTTGCTTTTCCTGTTGTTAATTTCTACCTTGATGGTATTGTGGTCTGAGAAGATACTTTGTATTATCTCAATGTTTTGGATTTTGTTGAAGGTTGCTTTGTGGCCTAAGGTGTGGTCTATTGTGGAGAACATTCCATGTGCCTTGGAAAAGAATGTGTACCTTGGAGCTGTAGGGTGGAGTGTTCTATATATGCATATGAGGTCAAGCTGGCTGATTGTGCCCTTTAGGTCTTCTGTATCTTTGTTGAGTTTCTTTCTAGATGTTCTGTCCTTTAACAAGAGTGGTGTGTTGAAGTCTCCTACTATTATTTTGGAACTGTCAATTTCTCTTTTCAGTACTGTTAGAGTTTGTTTCATGTATTTTGGAGCCCTGTCATTGGGGGGATAGATATTTATTATGGTTATGTCTTTGTGATGGATTGTCCCCTTAATCATTATATAGTGTCCTTCTTTGTCTTTTATGGTGGATTTTGATTTAAAGTCTATTTTATCTGAGATTAGTATTGCTACTCCTACTCTTTTTTGGTAGTTGTTAGCTTGATGTATTTTTTCAAACCTTTGATTTTTTTATAAATTTCATCTTTGTTTCTAAGGTGTGTCTCTTGTAGACAGCATATTGATGGATCCTGTTTTTTTATCCATTCTGTCATTCCCTGTCTCTTTATGGGTGTATTTAGGCTTTTTACATTCAGTGTAATTACTGATAGATGTGAGTTTATTGCTGCCATTTTTAGTGCTTTTTTTGTGCGGTGCTGACCTTTTCTTTGTTCCTCTTACTCTCCTGTGCTGAATTCTTTTTGTTTGTGGATTTTTTTTTTCATTTGTTTTGTTTTTGTAGGTTTTGTTTTTACTGAGATTTTAAGTTTTTCCTCTTTACTTTGATGAGTAGATTTGTTAATGTTCTTTGTGGTTACTGTGAAATTTACCCTTATCTTTCTAAGTTTGAAGTAGTCTATTATTATTTGGTATTGTCTTGCCTTCCTCTCCATTAGAAGGTTCTATATCTACACTGTTTATTTCCTCTTTTATTGTTCTGATGTTTTTGTCATTTACAGATTAACTTCTCTGATTCCCTGTTGTATTTATTTTGGTTTCGGATAGTCCTTGAGAGTTCATTTCCTAAGCTGTTATCTGGCTCGTATGATTCTGCATCCTAGATTCAGTCTGTGGACTGATGTTGTTTGTTCTCAGATCGAAAGACTCCCTTTAATAATTCTTGTAAGTTTGGTTTGGTTTTTACATATTCCCTTAATTTCTGTTTATCTGGAAATGTCCTAATTTCGCCATCATATTTGAACAAGAGTTTTGCCAGATATATTATTCTTGGCTGGCAATTTTTCTCTTTCAAGGTTTTATATATGTCATTGTCTTCTTGCCTGTATGGTTTCTGCCCAGTAATCTGAGCTTAGTCTTGTTTCTCCTCTGTCTGTGACTTTTGTTTTTCTCGAGCTGCTCTCAGGATTCTTTGTTTGTCTTTAGTTTTGTTGAGTGTGATTATGATATGTCTTGGTGATTTTCTTTTGGGGTTTATCCTCTATGGGGTTCTTTGAGCTTCTTGGATGTCCAACTTTTTGTCTTTCATGATATTGGGGAAGTTTTCTGTCAGCAGTTCTTCAATGATCCTCTTTGTATTTTCTGTTTTCTCCCCTGTTCTGGAACTCCAATCACTCATAAATTTTTACTTTTGATTGTATCCCAGATAATTTTCAGAATTTCTTCTTTTTTATTTGTTCTTTTTCTGATTTTTCCTCAAACAGAGTTGTATCCAAGTGTTTGTCTTCAATTTTGCTGATGCTATCTTCCAACATTTCAAACCTGCCCCTCCACCCTTCTATGACACTGTCCATTTCTGAAATCTTGTTGTTTATCTTTTGGATTTCCAATTGTTGTTTTTGTATGATTTCTAGTTGTGAATTTATTTTGGCATTTTGTTCCTGTATTATTTTCCTGAATTCTTCCATATTTGGTCTGTGTTTTCCATGAATTCTTCCATTTTTGGTCTGTATTTTCCCTGAATTTGTCTGCCTTTTCCATGAATTTGTCTATTTTTTTCCTCATTTTTGTCTGCTTTTTGCTTCAACTATTGGATAATTCTGAGTATTAGAGATTTGAATTCCCTATCAGGTAGTTCTATTGCCTTTTCTTCTATTGGAAATTCATCTGGTGTTTTATTTTGGATGCCTGCTGGAACCTTCCCATCCTGTGTTTGTAAATGTTTTGATTGTTTGCTGTCTTTGAGGCATTTGTTAGTTATTTTCCTCATTTACTGATTGTAGATTTGTTTTGTCCTTTTTTTGGTTTTATTTGGCTATGTCTGAGTAGGCAGGCTGTGTGTCCTTTGTTGTTTGCTTGTCTGTGGGCCCAATACTTTTTGCCTCCTTCTCCAATTGGCAGGGTCAGTTGCTCAGGTATGGTACAGCAGGGAATGTCTAGCTTAAGAGGAGTTGCTGTGATAGGTTGTTTGTGGCATGTGCCATGGCCAACAGAGTGGGCTGGGAATCAGTGCTGGGCAAGTTCCAGTAGGCCATGCCTGTGATGCTTTGGGGTGTGATATTCAGTGCACGTTGCAGGTAGGCAGGATGGGGGTGAGATTGTGGTGTGTGGAGCTAAGATGGGTATGGGAAAGAGGAGAGAGAGGAGAGAGGAACAGGAGCCAAAAACATACAAACAAACAAAAAAGAATGCTAAGGGAGCTCGCTGTTGTTTGGAGAGATGAAAGACTGAGAAATGGAGAAAAGCAAAAACAAGAAGAAGAAAAAAAGACAGAAAAAAATGAATAAATAAAATTTAGAAAGAAAAACAAAGGCCCCAAAGATCTCACCAGTGCGGCTGCGAGGTCTGTGGAAGTTGCCCCCAGGCCATGAAGTACAGCCTGGCAAGAAGGGGTAGAGGTGTCACTCAGTGCCATGTATTCAGGAGACAGGAAGAGAAGGTAAGTATAGAGAGATGAGAAACTGAGTCATGAAGAAAAACAAAAAAAGGGAAAAAGAGAGAAAACAAAACAAAAGAACAAGAAAAACCAAAAAAAAAAAAAAAAGAAGAAAGAAAGAAAGATTAAAAACAAGAAAAAAGAAATGCGCTCAGGGATCCCTCTGTGTGTCTGTGCAAACTTAGGGAGCAGGTCCTAAACCACACAGTATTGCCCTGCTAGAATGGGCTCCCAGTTCGAGAAAAGAGAAAGAAAACAAATAAACAAAAAAAAAAGCCCCTGGATCTCACCAGCATGGCAGCACAGGCCAGGAAGCAGTTTCACATTCGAGCGGCATTTCACTGCTTTTCAGAAAGAAGCAAAGATGATGCCCAGAGCCAGGTATTTGAGAGAAAGGAGTGGGAGGTGGTGAGAGGTATGGAAGAAATCAAAAGAAGTGGGAAAAAGCTACATGATCAGCCATCAAATGGCACGCAGGGAGCCAGCCAATGAGGGAGGGTGGAATCAAAGCAGCAGTGGTGTGAAGCCAGTGCTTCCTGTCTAAGAGATTGTGGCTGCAGGAAGCAGAAGAGGCCAAGTAGGGGTGAAGAAGGGTGAGGGGTGGGAAAGCATATATCACTAGTTACCAGTTGTTTTGTCTCCTGCTGGAAGCTCCGTGAAACTGCTTTCCCATACCGCCTGTTCAGCTGTCTCTGATAGGAGCCCAAAATGGCAGATCCTTGCTGCGTTAACTGATAGGGGATCTCTGCATGTATCTTTCCTCACTCTCTGTTCTCTTCAGTTTCTTATTCCACTATGGGCTTGGCTGAGTTCTTTATCTCTTTATTTGATGCTTAGGGTTTCAGGATTGTCATTTTGTCTTTTTGGCTTGGTTTTCAGATCCTTGCTGTGGAGGGACGGCATGGTGCTTCTGTCTATAGCGGCATATTCTAATTGTTACATAATTTAAATAGAGTTTGAAAGGAATAGGATTTTGATGGCTAATGCTTTGGATTTTAGTTTATTATTTTTATATAAAATACCAATAAATTATATTGTAAATAGATGAGATATGTATAATGACTGCTTTCTAGTTAAAAAAGCAGCATTTAGGATTTGTGGAGAAGCATTTTTAAAAATATTTTTTTCTAGATTGACTTAAGTTGCAAAAGGGAGGCATGTCTGTTCTAAATAGTGAAGTTACATAAGAAAGTGTTAGTAACAACACAAACACTTGTGCACACACATGTGTGTGCATAGCCACCCATGTGCTTACACACATATATGCACACAGACATTTTCACACACTTGTGCACAAACTCAGGTGCACATTCATGTAGGCGAGTTCTCACCTGCAGCTCTTACATGTCAGAGGTGTTAGTAACATGACACACATGTAAACACACTTGTATGCACATACCCATGCAGATGCTTACACAGACGTTTATGCACACTCATGTACACAGGTGCACACACACTTGTGTAGGTGACTGTTCCCCCTCCAGCACTTACATGTCAGAGGAGCTCCCAATTCCCATGCTTTTCTTCAATTATAGCATTAAATACAAAATAGCAGGAATTCTGAATTCCTACAAATCACTGATGATGTATTGCTTTTGAAATAGGCTGTAAGGGTCCTTGGGAGTGAGTTACTTTGGTATTTCCCTTTAGAAATTTTAGGATTAAGCAATTTAGCATCTTATTTCCCCTAAACATTGGACTTGAATTGGGCTCACCTCAGGGACTCCAGCATATACAGTTGATTTATGATCCTTTCCTAATATTTTCCCATCTTTACTCTTCACTTCTTTACTTCTTATTCAATCTGTATAGAAACTGCACCAAACTCTTTCTCCACCCAGACAGTGTGTCAGTAAGTAAATGAACTTCTGCTCTGTGAGGTGATTGCAGCCCGCCTACTTTCTATACTGAGTGGGGTGAACAGAGCCCTCCCTTTCTGAGAGGCGTGGGGCCTCCGCGTTCCATCTCCGTGACTATGCCAACTTCCTCTGAAGAGCTACGCGTATATGGGGACCTGGCATGTCACACTGATGGGTTCATCTGTGCGTCCTTGTTTTTCCTGTAGTTTTACTATCAGTTTCCTTAAAGCCAGGGAGATTCTTGAAGCTTCTTACTATTCTTGCTGTTGTTAGTTGCTGTCGAGTTGGCTTCAACTTATGGAGACCCCATGTACAACAGAATGAAACGCTGTCCAGTCCTGTGCTATCTTCACAACTGTTGAGATGCTGGAGTCCGTTGTTTCAGCCACTGTGTACTTTGAGTGACTTCCTTCCTAGGGGACTCATCTTCCAACAACATATCAGACAGTGTTCTGTTGTGATCCATAGGGTTTTCACTGGCAAATTTTTGGAATTAGATCATCAGTCCTTTCCTCCTGATCTGTCTTAGTTTGGAAGCTGCGCTGAAACCTGTCAACTGTGGATGATCCTGCTGGTATTTGAAATACTAGTAGCATAGCTTCCAGCATCATAGCAACACACAAGCCACCACAGTACAACCGACTGTCAGATAGGTAGTGGCGGTTACTATTCTTATAATATCAGTTTTTAGCAGCCCTTCTCCTTCAAAATTGTCTACAACCGAGGTTGTTAGGATTGGGCTTAAAACAAGTGTGAGTAAGCTCCAGCATGAACTGGATTCTCCAATATCTAAGATGGTTTCAGAGCTCTATTTGCTTATTTCATTGTTCTAAGCTTTGTTTAGAGTAATTTGAATTTTAAAAATGGATGCGATTTTAGTAAAATAATGCATAATTAATATGCCCACAGCACACCGGACTCATATTTGGTTTGGTCTTTTTACAAAGCAAGGAGCATTCTGGGCAGGGAAGGTGAAGGAGACACTAAAACTACCTCCCACAGATGCTCCCAGAGCACACCAAGTTCACAGGGAGGGGACTGTGGCTCATCATTATTGTTAATTTATCCTCTAAACGTGACCCGAAGCTATTTGAAACTAAGTATGACAATTAGACTAACCATACTGTACATATTAAATGCAGTACTTCGCGTATTTGGTCTATGTTGGTCTCTTTTTAACAGGAAAAATATTTATTATTCATTCAAAAATTACTTCTCAAACCCTCACCCCCTGCTAAACTGGCTTGGGGAATATGATGAAGAACAAGGGAAAAAACAAACAAACAAAAACAACCCAACCGGCTGTGTGTCTGGTTGAGGAGGCTGACAAGACTCGATTAATGTGTATGACTCCCTCACAGGTTCAGTAAGACAGGGTGGTGGAGACCCCGTGGGGAGGGCCCTGGTGGTCAGGGGGTGTTGTTGAGGAGAAATCGTGACAGTGAGAAGCCAGATGCCAGGAGGGACACCCAGGTGGAAGACCCACAGGACCAGGAGCCCGTGGGGGAGCACAACTTTGGAATGTTTCAGACCTTTCTGGCCTGAGGGCAGCATGAGGCTGGAGGTGCTGAGCGAGGGGTGGTGGGGGCAAATTGAGGGCAGGTGCAGTTAGCCCTGTCAGTTAGCTCTGGCCATTGGCAGCAGGTTCCAGCAGAGACGTGCCCGTGCCAGGTTGAGAATTGCTATGTCTAGGTCTCACCTGGCTGCTGGGGCAGACAGATGGGGCAAGAGGACAAGAGAGAAAGGGGCATCTAGGGGTTGCAGAGGTCACCCAGAGCCAGCAGAGATGCTTGGGCCAGGAGGCACTGGGAAACGGAGGGAAATGATGGAAGAGCAGGCGTCAAGCTGACTCCAGGAGTCTGCTTCTAGTGACTCAGGGAGGACAAGGCTTGGGCCTTGGTTTTTTTCAATATGTGGAGTTTGGCTTGATGTAGAGGACTCAGATGACATCTTGGCTGAGGGTTAGGTCAAGGTGACTGCCGTGTGTGAAGGTCTGGGTGTTGGCTGAGTCTGAGGCATAGAGGAGGGCAGCGGGAGGGAAGAAGGGGGCTGGTGGCGGCCGCAAGATTGGATTTATGTGTGTGTGTGAGTGTATGTCTTTCCGTATAAAAACATCTTTATGTAGAAGTACTGTCCGTCCTTTTCTTAGTAGAAGTGCTTTTCTGACATCAGTGTCAAGGCTCCAGTCACCTCAGTCTTCATTTAATACCAGCAAAACCTTTTTTTCTCAAGTTATAAACCCATTAGAAACCTTAATGGTGGGTGCCTTCTATGCTATAGATAATTACCCTTCTTAATCCCATGAAGCAGGTGGCAGTGTGACACCCAGTGTCCCAAACACACCAAGGGACAGCTGGGGGGTGCCGTATGGCCTAGATGACATCTTCAATGACTGTGAAGTCTTGTCCAGTGCTGGGGTTCTGGGCTCTTAGGACATGAATTAACTTTTGTAATAAATGTCTGCACTTTACTGATTTCTTTTCCAGATACGAACAAGAAACTTTCTTGAAGGGAAATAATACTTGCTTTTCCATAGGAAGAAAAGGAAGAATGTGGATCAAGTTAATCTTTTTTTACACTGTTCTTTGTTTTAATAGATCTTACTTTAATTTAAATGTGTAGTGTTCAATTAAAAAGGAGTAGAATGTGTAGTGTTCAATTAAAAAGGAGTGATTAGACAAATGGCTTTTTAAGTACAGATGTGCTCAGTCACATGCCACGATGCTATTCAAAGAGGTGCTAGAACAAAAGGTGGGGGCCTCAGAAGAGCGTTAATGAGCGTAGGGCTGGTGGCAGCCACATCCACAAGCGCAGGCCCGTAACAAGGACAAAAAACTTTGTCTCCAGATCCATATTTTTTATTAAGTTTTCAGAAACAAAATATCCCAACTTTGTGATTTAGTGATATTGTGTTGCAGACTTAATAACATTTTTCTTCCAGAAAAGTATCAAGGACGCAAATAGATCCCATCAACTGAGATCTAACTTCTTTGCCAAAATAATATACCAAAGTAATTTTAAAAGTCAAAAGGACTTATACTGAAGGACTTATACTGTGAAATACAGTGTTCCCCTGGACACCATTCATGACTTGTGTGTTCTCAGACAGGTCAGTGAGCCTCTCCGTGCCTCAGTTTATTTTCCTGTATAATAGGGAGATGCTTAGTATATGTAAAACACTCAGTCATTGCCTGGCTGCAGTGACTTCATGCTCAGTGAGATTACAGCCCCATCCTGAGCCCCAGCAGTGGGCTTCCTCAGTTTTCCCTTCCATTTTCCAGCTCTCACCTCTACATGTCCACTGTGGGTTCTCTCTCCCCAACCACCGTCTCCACACCTTCACTTCGAGTTCTCTAAGGACCAATTTTCACAAGTCAGCCATCTGCTTCACCCCACAGCAGATGAATGCTGAGCTTCCCAGACTCTCTCCCAGTTCCACTCACCCTATTCCACACAATCAACTATACTATTTAATTAATTAAAAAAAAAAATCAATGCTTACATTGTTATCACAGTGGTGATTAGGAATTCTTTGAATTATAAGTAGCCCCAAACCCAACTAACCCAAACTCAAACAACCAGTACAGTTGCCACCCAGTAGACTCTGACTCATGGTGACCTCATGTGTGTCGGAGTAGAACTGTGCTCCATAGGATTTTCAATGGCTGATTTTTCAGAATAGATCACCAGGTCTTTCGTTCAAGGCACCTCTTGGTGAACTCAAACTTCCAACCTTTTGGTTAGCAGCTGGAACATTAACCATTTTTACTACCCAGGAACTAACTCAAACACACAAACAAACCAAGACTCACTTTCTCCAAATAGTTAGAGGTCTGCAGATAGTGTGTGCAAGTACGGCTCTCCTCACCCTCCTCTCACATCCTGAGGAGTCTGGGTTTTATTCCTCGGATCGTCATTTCAGAGACACAAGACCCTCAGCCCCAGGCATTGTGAACATCTTGTGAAAAGAGTGAGGCAAAGTAGCAACACCCGTCCCTGGAGGAGATGGAGCCCTCCCAGGATCCCCCAGGAGTCTGTTCCTGAAGGATCCTCTAGAGATGATCAGTTGGGAGCTATAACGTTGCCAAAGGATCAAGAATATCAGTATCTGGGGCCCTTTTTCTTAGGGTTTTCCATTCCTCCAGGAGGACACATAAGTGAGGGGTATCGACTTTGTGTCTGGAGCTGGGGCTCTGGGGTGGGGAAAGGACAAAGAGACTATAGTTTATTGGGTGGACTGTTATTGAACCCCTACTCTCAGCCCAGAGCCAGCCTTACCTCACCTGGGCCAGAGCCTTAGCCCAGAGAGACCCATCCCCACCCCCCTTTCAGGAGGGATTGGATAGTCACAGTGTCAGTCGGGTGGGGAGGGTCCTGCGGGCCTTCTGTCCATTCTTCAGGGATTTCCAGCCACACCCACCTTCCCAGCCCAGATCCTGACACCCTAACTGGAGGGCTGGCCAGGTTCTCTCCCCCATCCCTACCCCCAGTACAGGCTCCTGCTCCCTAAACCAGGTACTGGTGTTAATCCACTTTCTATTTGCCAAAAAATAGTAAATTCTCCTGCCCTCTGTCCCTCTGGGCTAATGCCTTCTGGGATTCTGTTCCTGCTTTCCAGCAGGTTTGGGAAAGAAGAGAAAGTGAGGTGTTGGTGCAGGTAGTGAGGGGCTGGAGTAGACAGAGGAGATCCGTCACTGGTCACACCTTGACTTTGGGTAAATCTCTTGATCTCTCTTTTCTTCAGGGTCTTAAATCAGAAATGGTTTAAATTCTGTGATACCTCAGTGATTCTTGGTTGTAGCTGTTTAATTGTGTTGTCACAATATAAACTCTCTTAACGGTCATTGAAATAAATACATCCTTGGTGATAGAACCAATGCCAGAGATCTCATGATAGTATTCTGCAAAACCAATGACTTATTCATCTGAAATACATATGTTTTTCAACAACAATCAATGACTGTACACTTGGACCTTGCCAAATGGACTACACAGGAATCAAATAGACTACAGCTGTGAAAAGAGACAATGGAGAAGCTCAATATCATCAGTCAACTAATGACCAAAGACCAGAAGACTTGTGGGAAGACACCAAGGATATAATATATGAAGAAAATGGAAGATCATTAAAAGACAGGAAAGAAGTAAAAGACCAAAATGGACTCTGAAACTCGGACTTGAGCACAGAGTAGCTACAGCAAACGGAAGAAATGATGAAATAAAAAAGCCTAACGAAAAATTTCAAAGGGCAGCTTTAGAAGACAAGGTAAAGTATTATGATGAAATGAGCAAAGACTTGGAGTTAGAAAACAAGATGGGAAGAACACTATAAGCATTTCTCAAATTAAAACAATGGAAGAGAAAAATCAAGCCTCGAGTTGTCCTATTGAAGGATTCTATGGGCACACAGGAATCTCAGTTTGTTGTACTGTGGTGGATTGCCTGTTGCTGTGATAATTGGAAGCTTGGTCACTGGTATTTCGAATACCATTGGGTCATCCTTGGTGAACAGGTTTCAGTGGCGCTTCTAGACTAAGACAAGTAGGAAGAGGCACCTGGCAGTCTACTTCTGAAAAAATTGGACAGTGAAAACCTTATGAATAGCAGCAGAACACTGCCTGATATAGTGCAGGAAGATGAGGCCCTCAGGTTGGAAAGCACTCAAAATACGACTGGGGAAGAGCTGCCTTCTCAGAGTAGAGCTGACCTTTATGATGTGGATGGAGTTCAGCTTTTGGGATTTTCATTTACTGATATGGCATGACTCAAAATGAAAAGAAATAACAGTAAACATCCATTAATAATCATAACATGGAATGTATGAAGTATGAATCTAAGAAAATTGAAAATCGTCAAAAATGAAATGGATTGCATAAAGATCAATATCCTAGGCATTAGTGAACTGAAATGGACAGGTATTGGTCATTCTGGATCAAACAATCATATGGTCTACTATGCTAAGAATGTCAAATTGAAGAGGAATGACATCACATTCATCATCAAAAAGAACATTTCAAGATCTATCTTGAAGTACAACACTGTCAGTGATAGGATAATATCTATACGCCTGCAAGGAAAAACAGTTAATACTTCTATTATTCAAATTTTCACACCAACCACTAATGCCAAAGGTGAGGAAATTGAAGATTTTTGCCAACTTCTGCAGTCTGAAATTGATCAAACTTGCAATCAAGATGCATTGATAATTACTGGTGATTGAATGTGACAGCTGGAAATGAAGAGGCACTGGTAGTTGGAAAATATGGCCTTGGTAATAGAAAGGACGCCAGAGATTGCATGATAGAATTTTGCAAGACCAACAACTTCTTCATTGCAAATACCTTTTTTCAATAACATAAATGGGGACTATACAGGTAGACATCCACAGGATAGAAAACACAAGAATCAAATGGACTACATCTATGAAAGAGACTATGGAAAATCTCAATATCATCAGTGAGAACAAGGTCAGGGGCTGACAGCAGAATAGAACATCAATTATTCATATGCAAGTTCAAGTTGAAGCTTAAGAAAATTAAAACAAGTCCACCCGAGGCAAAATACAACCTTGAGTATGTCCCATCTGAATTTGGAGTTCATCTCAAGAATAGAATTGATGCATTGAACACTAATGACCAAAGACCAGACAGTTGTGGGACGACATCAAGGACATCATACACCAAGAAAGCAAGAGGTGATTAAAAAGACAGGAAAGAAAGTAAAGACCACAATGGATGTCAGAATAGATTCTTAAAGTTTCTCTTGAACATAGAGTAGCTAAAGTAAATGGAAGAAATGATGAAGTAAAAGGGCTGAACAGAAGATTTCAAATGGCAGCTCAAGAAGACAAAGTAAAATATTATAATGAAATATGCAAATACCTGGAGATAGAAAACCACAGGAGAAGAACACACCCGGCATTTCTCACATTGAAAGAACTGAAGGAAATTTCAAGCCTCAAGTTGCAATTTTGAAGGATTCTATGGGCAAAATATTGAATGATGCAGGAAGCATGAAAAGCAGATGCTTTTGGAATACACTGAGTCACTGTACCAAAAAGAATTGGTGGACATTCAACCATTTCAGGGTGTAACATAAGATCAAGAACCAATGGTATTGAAGGCAGAAGTCCAAACTCCACTGAAGGCATTGGTGAAGAACAAGATCTAGGAATTGAAGAAATACCAATTGAGATGTTTCAACAAATGGATGCAGTGCTGGAGGTGCTCATTAGTCTATGCCAAGAAATTTGGAAGAGAGGTACCTGGCCAACTGACTGGAAGAGATGCATATTTGGATCCCTTCCAAAGAAAGTTGATCCAGCAGAATGCATAAATTATCAAACAATATCATTAACATCACATACAAGCAAAATTTTGCTGAAGATCGTTCAAAAGCAGTTGTAGCAGTACACGGACAGGAAACAGCCAGAAATTCAAGCCAGATTTAGAAGAGGACGTGGAACGAAGGATATCATTGCTGATGTGAGATGGAACTTGGTTGAAAGCAGAGAATACCAGAAAGATGTTTACCTGTGTTTTATTGACTATGCAAAATTATTCGACTGTGTGGACCATAACAAATTATGGATAACATTGCAAAAAATGGGAACTCCAGAACATTTAACTGTGTTCATGTGGAACCTCTGCATAGATCAAGAGGCAGTCACTGGAACAGAGCAAGAGGACACTGCATGGCATAAAATCAAGAAAGTTGTGGGTCAGGGTTGTATCCTTTCACCATACTTATTCAATCTGTATGCTGAGCAAATAATCCAAGAAGCTGGACTATATGAAGAAGAATGTGGCATCAGGATTGGTGGAAGACTCATTAACAACCTGCAGTATGCAGCTGACATAACCGTCCTTGCAAAAAGTGAAGAGGACTTGAAGCACTTACTGTTGAAGGTAAAAGACTACAACCTTCAGTATGGATTACACCTCAACATAAAGAAAACAAAAATCCTCAGAACTAGACCAATAAGCAACATCAAGATAAATGGAGAAAATATTGATGTTGTCAAGTATTTCATTTTACTTGGATCCACAATCAACACCTATGGAAGCAACAGTCAAGAAATAAAATGATGCATTGCATTGGGCAAATCTACTGCAAAAAGTTTTAAAAAGCAAAGATGTCACCTTGAAGACTAAGGTGCACCTGACCCAAGCCATGGTGTTTTCAATCACCTCATATGCATGCAAAATCTGGACGATGAATAAGGAAGACCGACTTAGAATTGATGCCTTTGAATTATGGTGTTGGTGAAGAATATTTAATATACCACAGACTGCCAAAAGAACAAACAAGTCTATCTTAGAAGAGATACATCCAGAATTCTCCTTAGAATCATGTGTCAAGACTATGTCTCATATACTTTAGACATGCTATCAGGAGGGATCAGTCCCTGGAGAAGGCCATCATGCTTGGTAAAGTAGAGAGGCAGTGAAAAAGGGGAAGACCCTCAAAGAGATGGATTGACACAGTGGCTGCAAAAATGACCTCAAACATAAAAATGATTGTGAGGATGGTGCAGGACCGGGCAGTGTTTTGTTCTGTTGTACATAGGGTCAGTGTGAATGGGAACCGACTCGACCGCTGTTGTTTGGTGCCATCAAGTTAGTTCCAACTCATAGCCACCCTGTGTACAACAGAAAGAAATACTGCCCCATCCTATGCACAACAGAACGAAACACCACCCGGTCCTGTGCCATCTTCACAACAATTGTTATGCTTGAGCCCATTTTTGCAGCCGCTGTGTCAACCTATCTTGTTGAGGGTCTTCCTCTTTTTCACTGACCCTCTACTTCACCAAGCATGATGCCCTTCTCCAGGGACTGGTTCACCCTGATAACTTGTCCAAAGTACCAGAGTCAAAGTCTCTCCATTGTTGCTTCCAAGGAGCATTCCGCTAACTTCTTCCAATACAGATTTGTTTGTTCTTTGGCAGTTCATGGTGTATTCAATAATCTTTGCCAACATCATAATTCAAAAGTATCAATTCTTCTTTGGGCTTCCTTATTCATTGTCCAGCTTTCGCATGCATATGAGGTGATTGAAAATACCATGGCTTGGGTCAGGCTCACCTTAGTACTCAAAGTGACATCTTTGCTTTTCAACACTTTAAAAAGGTCTTTTGCAGTTGATTTCCCATTGCAACATGTCATTTGATTTCCTGACTGCTGATCCTGTGGGCGTTGATTGTGGATCCATGTAAGATGAAATCCTGATAACTTCAATATTCTCTCCATTTATCATGATTATTGGTCCATTGTGAGGAGTTTTATTTATATTGAAGTATCACAGCAACATACCAGCCACCACTATATATATATATATATATATATACATATATACATGCTTCACTGGTTGTTTTGCTTCTCTAGAGAACCCAGCCTAAGACATAGGCATACTTTTTTTAATTTCATGTTTTTACAGGATGCATGGGAATTGACACTTAGTACACTTGTTGTCCACTTCCTCATTGCTGTTGAATTGCTATATGCCCAAATGGAATGTGAGCGAATTTACTCATGGAAGAGAGAGACTTACTCCCTCCCTGTCATGTTCTCCATGATGGAGACTTGTGTTAAACCTGACGTTTACAGGAAAGCTGTGCTTAGATGCCCTTAATGAAAGAGAACTCTTTTGAATTCTCCAGGAAATAATCAGCTGGCGAGAGTCCCAGAGTCATGTTACAACGATTACAACTCTTTATAACAGAATTATTCCTCAACAATTCTTCACATAGAAATAAAATACAATGGATTGTCTTGTTACTTTTTTGAACTTAAAGAATTGTTTAAAGACACTTTATTCATTTTATAGAGTACAATATTAAAAGTTAGATGCACTTTATAATAACTAATCATTTGCCAAGTGCTTTAAAAGCAGATGTAATTTTATTGTCAGCCTTCAGGATCGGTTACATTTTATCCACAGTCTTTTCAAATACGTGGCATTTAATTAAATTGAAACACTTAAAAAAATGGTTTTCTAATCTAAAAAGTGCTAAACTAGCATATGGTAACATGGGTACGTATTTTTGTATACACCAATGGTCTTATATCTTTAGATGTAAGAAATTCTAATTTCAGGAGAGTTTTCTGTTAAGAAAAAAGTATACATTTACAGGACTTAAAAAATTTGTCACTTGATAGTTAAAGATAAGTATTCCATATAAATTCATTTAATAATAACAATACTTTGCATTTAAAAACCTCTTTCATAATGGGGTATTGTTCTTAAAATCCATGGCCAGGTATTTCTATAATCATGGTGACCTTTGGTTTTCAGGAGATTACTTGAAGTGGCTCATTGTCCTACGATGTAGCTAAAACCAAGATGTGGATGCTGGCAGATCCCTTCAGAATATCTCTCAGCCTGGCAACCGTGAATAGGTTTAGTGTGGCCTCATGCCTTCGTCTCTGGAATGAAGAATCACAGTTTATTTTTAGCTCAGACTACATGGTCATACTGGTTGGAGGATATGGGTTGAATTTTCAAAATAAATTAAGTGGTTAATCTTATATTCATAGCTTTATTTTTATATTTTGCTTTTGGAATATAAAACTGAAGCATGCTTTCCTATGTCAGCAAAATAATTTAAGAATCAATGACTTACAAAAAATTCTGAAATACAGGATTTTTTTTTTGTTCTTGGAATCCCAGTAAGGACTGGAATAAGGGGTTCTGGTAGATCCTCCACAGAGGCAATCTGGCCCTAACCTCTTCAGAACTTCCACCCTTCATACTCACTGGACATGGAAGCTGCATTTCAAATCTCTCCACCAGCCATGTCCACCAATCTCACATGTCTCAAAACCCATGGGCACCATATTTAGTCCTTCAGGTCTTCCGACTTTTCTCTAATGATTTCACAGCTACTTCATTCTTTCCTTTCTGCCTCCGTTTCTTCCTTATACTTATAAAGTAAGCAAACTAGCAAACAGAAAAAAGAAAAATATCCATCATGTCAGATATGTGTTAAGTGTAGTCTTGATTACATTTTAGAGAGTTGTTGTTGTTGTTACGTGCTGTTGAGTCAGTTCTGACTCATAGTGACCCTATGCACAACAGAACAAAACACTGTCCAGTCCTGCACCATACTCACAATCGTTGTTGTGTTTGAGCCCATTGTTGCAGCCACTGTGTCAATCCATCTTGTCAAGTGTCTACCTCTTTTTCACTGATCGTCTACCTTACCAAGTGTGATGTACTTCTCCAGGAACTGGTCTCTCCTGATAACATGTCCAAAGTACGTGACAGGAAATCTCCAAGAAGCACTCTGGCTGTATTTCTTCCAAGACAAAGTTGTTTGTTCTTCTGGCAGTCCATGGTATATTCAATATTCTTCACCAACATCATACTTCAAAGGCATAAAGTCTTATTTGGGCTTCCTTATTCATTGTCCAGCTTTCGTATGCATATGAGGCAACTGAAAATACTATGGCTTGAGTCATGCACACCTCAGTTTTCAAAGTGACATATTTGGTTTTAAACATTTTAAAGAGGTCTTTTGTAGCAGAACTGACTGATGCAATATGTTGTTTGATTTCTTGACTGCTGCTTCCACGGGCGTTGATTGTGGATTCAAGAAAAATGAAATCTTTGACAACTTCAATACTTTCTCCCTTTTTCATGACATTGCTTATTGGTCCAGTCGTAAGGATTTTTGTTTTCTTTATGTTGAGGTATAATTCATACTGAAGGCTGTAGTCTTTGATGTTCATCAGTAAGTGCTTCACGTCCTTTTCAATTTCACCAAGCAGGGTGGGGTTATCTGCATAATGCATATTGTTAATGAGTCTTCCTCCCATCCTGATGCCCTGTTCTTCTTTATACAGTTCAGCTTCTCAGATTATTTGCTCAGCATACAGATTGAATAGGTATGGTGAAAGGATATAGTCCTGATGATCACCTTTCCTGATTTTAAACCATGCATATCTCCTTGTTCTGTTCGAATGACTGCCTCTTGGTCTATGTACAGGTTCCACGTGAGCACAATTAAGGGTTCTGAAATTCTCATTCTTTGAAATGTTATCCATAACTTGTTATGATCCACAAAATTGAATGTTTCTGCATAGTCAATAAAACACAGGTAAACATCTTTCTGGTGGTCTCTATTTTCATTCAAGATCAGTCTGACATCAGCAAAGATACACCTTATTCCACAATCTCTTCTGAATCTGGCTTGAATTTATGGCAGTTCCCTGTCAACGTACTGCAGCAAATGCTTTTGAATTATCTTTGGCAAAATTTTACTTGTGTGTGATATTAATGATACTGCTTGATAATTTCAGCATTCTGTTGCATCACCTTTCTTTGGAATGGGCACAAATATGCATCTCTTCCAGTCAGTTGGTCAGCTAGCTGTCTTCCAAATTTCTTAGCATAGACAAGTGAGTACTTCCAGTGCTCCATCCATTTGTTGAAACATCTCAGTTGATATTCTATCAATTCCTGGAGCTATGTTTTTTGCCAGTATCTTGAGTGAAGCTTGGACTTCTTCCTTCAGTACCATCAGTTCTTGATCATATGAAATGGTTGAATGTTCACCAGTTCTTTTTGGTACAGTGATTCTGTGTATTCCAAATCATCTGCTTTTGATGCTTCCTGCATCATTCAATATTTTGCCTGTAGAATCCTTCAAAATTGCAACTTGAGGCTTTAATTTTTCCTTCAGTTCTTTCAGCTTGTGGAATACCAGGTGTGTTCTTCCCTTTTGGTTTTCTATCTCCAGGTCTTTGCACATTTTATTATAATATTTTACTTTGTCTTCTTGAGCTGCCCTTTGAAATTTTTTGTTCAGCTCTTCTATTTCATTATTTATTCCATTCATTTTAGCTACTTTACCTACTAGAGCAAGTTTCAGAGTCTCTTCTGACATCCATTGTGGTCTTTTCTTTCTTTCCTGTCTTTTTAATGACCTTTTGCTTTCTTCATGTATAGTGTCCTGGATGTTGTCCCACTACTCCTCTGGTCTTCAGTCACTAGTATTTAATGCATCAAATCTATTCTTGAGTTGGTCTCTAAATTCAGGTGGGATAGACTTAAGGTCATATTTTGGCTCTAGTGGACTAGTTTTAATTTTCTTCAGCTTCAACTTGAAATTGTATATGAGCAATTGACGGTATGTTCTGCAGTTGGCCCTTGACCTCAATGATATTGAGCTTGTCTATCGTCTCTTTACACACATGTAGTCAATTTGATACCTGTGTATTCCTTCCAGTAAGGTTCATGTGTAGAGTTGCCATTCATGTTGTTGAAAAAAGGTATTTACATTAAATAAGTAGTTGGTCTTGCAAAACTCTATCATATGATCTCCAGTGTCATTTCTATTGCCAAGGCCATATTTTCCATCTAAAGAAACTTCTTTGTTTCCAACTTTCACATTCCAATTATCAACAATTATTAATGTATCTTGATTGCATATTTGATCAGTTTAAGACTGCAGAAGTTGGTAAAAATCTTCCATTTCTTCATCTTTGACATTAGTGGTTGGTGGATAAATTTGAATAATATTTGTATTAGCTGGTGTTCCCGTAGGTGTCTGGATGTTATCCTATACCTGACAGCGTTGTACTTCAAGATAGATCTTATAATGTTCTCTTTGACGATGAATGTGACATTTTTCCTCTTCAGTTTTTCATTCTCAGCATAGTAGACCATGTGATTGTTTGATTCAAAATGGCCAATAATGGTCCATTTCAGCTCACTAATGCCTAGGATATTGATTTTTATGTGTTCCATTTCATATGTGATGACTTTTAATTTTCCTAGATTCATACTTCGTACTTTCCAAGTTCCAATTATTAATGGATGTTTGTAGCTGTTTCTTCTCATTTTGAGTGGTGCCACATCAGCACCACTCTTCTGTCAGCTTTTCATACTGTGGTGGCTTGGGTGTTGATGTGATGCTGGAGGCTATAGTATTTGAAATACTATCAGGGTCACTCATGGTGGACAGGTTTCAGAGGAACTTCCAGACTAAATCAGACTAGGAAGAAGGACCTGGCTCTCTACTTCTAAAAATTTGGCCAGTGAAAACCTTATGAATAGCAGCAGAACACTGTCTGATATAGGGCTGAGAAGATGAGCCCCTCAGGTGGGAAGTACTCAAAGTACAACTAGGGAAGAGCTGCCTCCTCAAAGTGGAGTCAACCTCAATGACGTGGATGGAGTAAAGCTTTCGGGACCTTCATTTGCTGATGTGGCATGACTCAAAATCTACATTACTTGAGTAAAATTTGTTTTTCCTTAATCTGTAAACTTAGTTCTCATGTAAGAATGAAATTGTTGTACTTCTCCATAAAGGTTTGTATTTAAGTCATCAGAATGAGCCTGCACTAATTTTTTGTATGCTTTTGTGCATTCTTCATCAGGTACATCCACATTGTTTAAGAAGGAAAAATCTATTTGAAACAACTTCACACATTTTTGACCTTCTTTTCATGCATAATTAAACTGTGTCAACGATGGTATAGTAGATGGTTATGCAAAATTGATCTCTGGCACTCAATGATACTTCTGGGGCACTTCTGTCATTTACTTGTTTCTAATGCTTCTTCGATGGTGAACTGCTGGATAATCAGCATATAGCGGTATTTGTCTTGTTTGTTTTTTTTTTCTTCAAAATATTCTCTTAAATTATGTAAATACCCTGTTAATGACTGGTAGAGATCTGTGCATGTCTTGAAATTTTCCTCTGAATCTTGGAGAGCTTAACTTGTCCAAAGAAAATGCTGCAATATATTATTGCAAACAACCAACATAAATACATCTTTTAGTGTTTGCTTTTTGTCGGCGATCTTTTCAGCTTCTCTTTTGGTATCTCATTTTTGTGCCTGATCTTCAGCAATATTTTCTAGGGCATCTAGAATCTGAGTGTATGATTCCAGGATTGCAATAGTTCCTACCTCATACACTTCCCAACGTATATTAGGAAGACATTTTAATACTTGATTATTGTCTAAATATGTTTTAAGGACGGCCTATCAGTGAGTAGAGGCAGCAAAAAATGTGTAGTGTAACTGGACAGTAGAAAAAATATCTACCACTTCTAGACAACAATCTACTTCACTACATCAAACAAGATTAAGTGAATGTGCAGCACACGGTATGAAGATGGCATATTCATTATGTCCTAAAATTTCCTGTTGCATGCCTTGATGACACCCTGACATATTGGAAGCATTGTCATAGGACTAGCCTCTGCACTTAGAAAAATAAATTTTGCAAACTTCACATGAATAGTGAAGCAGTTGATCTGAAATTTCTTCACCAGTGTGACTTTTTAAGCTAGTAAATATGATAAATTGCTAGACAGGTTTCTATGTGTTGGAGATATGTATTTTAAAACAATATTTAGATGATTTGTTTGAAAAAGATCAGGAATAGAACCTACAGACAAATTGAAATATTAAGCTATACTTATTCCGTTGAAAATAATTGATAGAATTTTATTACTCATTAAGTTTATTAATTCTTCACATGTTGTTTTAGACATACACGATGGGTTGTCCTTTCCTGTGTTACCATATTTTGAGATGTGACTTGATAAAAATGGATCAAACTGTGCAACAAGTTCAAGTAAAGCCACAAAATTTGAATTTTGTGGGGACTCAAACACTTCATATCTTCCTTGAAAAGATAGTCTACATTCAGTGATTGTTGTAATGACAGCAACAATGCATTGCAAAATCGCTTTCCAATATTGATGTTCTTCATTAATTTGTGTTTCTTGTTCATGAGTTAAGCCAAAATCAAGTCTTTGGTTTATATATGACAATGTACAATCTCTGTGAATTCAACTGTTTTCATGTTTATCAATCATATTTGAGTTGCACCAATCACTAAATCCACCCATAGCAAATCGAGAATTAAATGATTTAAGACTGAATAGTTAGCAAGCAAAACAACGTACTGATGGGGAATAGAGTAGTCACTCCCTCTTATAATTTTCACCATTAACTTTGCACCCTAGAAATGTATTCAGGCTACAGAATCTTGTTTACCATCCATAAATTTTCAACACAAATTTTCAAATGGTCCACTGTGATGTTGACAATCACTTGGCCCTCTTTTGATCCAATAATTTACATCATTAGAAGAAATATTATTCCACAAATTAAGATCTGTATTTCTATTACTTATGGGATCTGCAGATGTGACAATTTCAGATTCTAAAAGTTTCACTTTCTACATCATTATTAATTTTTTTTTAAATTTACTACAGCAAGGAATGGATGCAGAATTCGGAACAAATTCTGTTATATTTGTATTGCTATTAATAATTTCAGCACTAATGGTACTAGTACAACAATTTGTACTCATTAAACTTGATCATTCAATGGAAGAAGTGTCTTCTGATTCATTAGATTTTTAAAAGTAAGTTAATTTTGGAACTGTCTTTAGGAATTCACAAATCTTTTTCTTTTTAGAATTTTTTTATTGTTGCAATTTAAGTGAAAGTTTACAATTCATCTCTCATACAAAAATTTATACATATATCGTTATGTGACTCTAATTGCTCTCCCTATATTGTGACAGCACACTCCCCCATTCCACCCCTGAATCTTTTTATCTTCTGTGAGCTTTCGTGTTTGCACTTCACTTAGTTGTTGACATTTCATTTTACCTGGATATATAATTATGTCATTTTTTGAAATTTGGTTCTACCGTAGTAAATACATTTGAATAATTGAAAATAAATAAAATTTATAAACAAGTAAAATTTATAAAATAACATTTATATTCAAATTTGTACATTAACAAAAATTTATATTTGAAATTTAGTAAGTAAAAAAAACTGAATAGGAACATGTAATTTTGTTCTTGAGGTCAGAGATAGTCAAAAGAAATAGTACTTACAAGCCAGTCGGAAATAATTTCATTCATTTGACGTACTTTTGTTGGAAGGCCCTTCTGTAGATCTCCACGAGTGTTTCTCGTCTTGAAAGAACACTTAAATCTTGTGCACTCATTTTCCATCCTTTGATGCTGCATCTTCACAGTTCATTGGACTACTGCTGATACCAGATAGAGGCAAGTGCTATCACAAAAAGTACCATACAAATACTAGGGTATGCTCAATCTGAAGATGTGTTTTGGTTTGCTTTGTGCAGGACCAGACAGGTCAGGAGTCACATGATTATAGTGCTGCTGGTGTGTTCTTACGTGGTCGATAAGAGAGAACTGAATGTGAGGTTATACTTGATCAGTCCAAAGTGAAAAGGAAAATATAATTGTTACCTTATACAAAATTTATAAAATGGTATCAGTTTCTTTTAGTGCCCTGCCAGTTCCTTTCCACTGCAGTGCTCACTTTTCCTTGTGTCCTGTCTGCCTGGCATCTATGGATCTTTGCTTTGGACAATTGGTGTCTCTGATTTGTTGATGCCCTAAGCATGTGCTTAACTTCCTTATTGGGTAATCTGTCCCTAGCAGGGAACTAGAAAGCTGAGAGATGGCATGCACAGCAAAAAGGAAGCCTGTAATTCAAGCGCTATGAGGAGTCCTGTCCTGGGGGGCTGAGAGAGGGCCTGCATGGCTGAAAGGGGCACGCATGGCAGAGAGAAAGGCCCGCTTGCTTGCATGGCCAAGAGGAGCTGAGACAGCAGTCCTGTACTGAAGAAGAGAGGGATATGCTCTCCGCTTTAAGGGAGGCTTCCAGACTTTACCTACATGCTTCCTGATCCTGATCCCCAGTTGTACCCTGTTACTTCCTGAATAAACCACTAACTGTAAGTATGGTCTGTGAGTTCTCTTTGGTCATTGCAATGAATTATTGAACCCAGCAGAGAAGTAGAGAGTGCTGTGGAGAGGGTGGTTGGTGTCAGAACTGGCAAAAAGATTGGAGAGTGGAGGTATGTTTGACCTTCACCTCAAGAGAATCAGCCTTGTGCTGATGGTGTTTCTCTGTCCTCCTACTGAAGTTAGAGGACGTCAGGTGCTACCAGAACATTACATATATTAAGCAATGTTAAAAATGAATTAAAAAAATACAAGAGTGTTTCTCAATGGTAGATCTTTATTATATGCAGCCCATATGTTTGAACACAGCAACCTTGCATCCTAAATCCTAAATGGATTTCCTAAATGGGTTTGCTTCTGCCCCCAAATAAGTCATGTGTGGCACTGAAAGTCTATACTGGCTGGCCATATGCAAACTCCCATGTTTTCAAGTTGTTCAGAGAAGGAATATGCATGTGGGAGTCTGTGTTGGGGGCTCTGACAAAACTTCTCACTTCATGGTTCTCTTATTTTTCTTTTATGGAAGTATGCTCTTTTCTACTACATAGTTCTACAAGGATCTTCTGTATGATTTTAAGAGAAAATTATCTGAGCAATTGTAGCCAGCACTCTGCTGAAAGGGGAACACTCAATGTAGCCAATGTATTGGTGAACTATGCATGTGTAAATAATGGTCAAGAAGTTTCCATTCTGAAAACAACGCAAATGATAGACTTAACTAATATCCGTTCATTACATAATTATCTCCTTTTTATAATTTCACTTGCATTAAAATAAATACCTGTTTACTCTCAGTCGCCAGCAGGTCATTGAACAACTGCCAATATGAATGATGAAGTAGCCAAATCAACCTGTTAGAGCTAAGTTTATCATTTCTTTGCAAGTCCATTCACCTTCATCAAAGCCATGTTTGTCTCTCTTGTCTCCTCTTTTTACAGGACAATTCAGGTTATTTCTTTAAGTGGGCTTTGAAATTTTTTTTCATTCAAGGAATTTTTCCTTTTCATCTAAGTTATCAAATTTATTGGCATAAAGTTGTTCATAATATTATATTGTTGTGGTTGTTCTTATTGTTTTTGTTAGTTTGACATCCAGTCAGCTCTGACTCATGGTGACCTCACATACAAGAGAACAAAATGTTGGCTGATCCTGTGTCATCCTTAAGATCGCTGGCATGTTTGAATCCATCATTGTGGCTACTGTGTCAATCTATCTCACCAAAGGCCTCCCTCATCCTCGATGACCCTCTACTTCACCAAACATGGTGTCCTCCTCCAGTGCTTGATCCCTCCTGATGACATGTCCAAAGCAAGCAAGTCAGACAATATTGTGTTGTAACACATAAGGTTTTCATTGGCTAATTTTTGAATGTGAGGGCTGCAAAGAACTGAGCCATATTTCCTTCTGTTTCACATAGAGTCACTATAAGTTAGTATCAACTTGACGGCGCCTAACAACAACAATTTTTGGAAGTACATCAATAGGACTTTCTTCCTAGTCTGTCTTAGTCTGGAAGCTCCTTTGAAACCTGTCCACAATACGTGACACTGTTGGCATTTGAAATACAGTTGACATAGCTTCCAGCATCATAGCAACATGAAAGCCACCACAGTACAACTAACTGACAAACAAGTGGTAGAGTATTATCTTACCTATTAAAAAAATAAATAAATAAAACCTCAAACCAAACCTTTGCCATTGAGTCGATTCCAAGTCCTGTGAATCTTCATAGGATTTAGTGTCGTTAAATATAACAACAAAACAAAATAAGCAAAAAACAAAAAAGTAAGAACAAAATGAAAAAGTCCAGTAAATTGGAATTTCAGGTAAACAATAAATTTTTTCACTATATCCTAAATACGTTTTTTATTTGAAATTCAGATTTATTTTGTTTTACTCCTTATATTTTACCTGGCAATCCTCATGGGATATTTAGTGTTCTTTCCTCTTTCATTCTCGGTATTGTTGATCTGTGTTGTCTCTTTTCTATTTTCTTTACGAGTCTGGCTAGATGCTTATCAATTTTACTGATGTTTTAAAAACTCAGTATTTGATTTCATAGATTTTTCTCTAGTGTTTTCTATTTAATTTTTGAAGTTAACTTCTCTTCTTATCTCTATTAATTCTTTCTTTATAGTGCTTCAAGTATAATTTCCTCTACTTTTTCTAGTTTTTCTTTTTTTTTAAGGTGGAAAATTAAATAATTAATTTTAAATCTTTAAAAACTTTTTTTCTAATAAAAGCATTTGATGCTAAAAATTTTTCCATCAAGCACTGCTGTAGTTGCATCCCACATATTTTGCTATGTGATGTTTTTGTTTTCATTTATCTGGGATATTTTCTAATTTCCCGTGACTTCCTCTGACACTTGGATTATTTAGAATTGTGTTGTCAAGTAACTAAATCTTTGAGGATTTTCCAAATATCTCTCTGTTATTGTTTCTAGTTTATTTCCATCACGGCTAAAGAACATGCTTCATATGATAGTAGTCTTGTAAAACTGTTCAGGTTTGTTTTATGGCCTTGGATATAGTCTCTCTTGGGGAAAGTTCCTTGTGAACTTGAGAGAAATGTGTATTCTGTTATTGGCTGGAGTTTACTACAATCAAGAGTTCATTATATCTTGATACTATATACCTAGAAAACCCTAAAGACTCCATGAGAAAACTACTGAACTAATAGAAAGATTCAGCAGAGTAGCAGGATACAAGATAAACATACAATAATTGGTTAGATTTCTATACACCAATAAAGAGAGAGATAAAAAGGAAATTAGGAAAACAATACCATTTATAATAGCCCCTAAAAAAAAAAAAAAAAAAAAAAAACAACTTAGGAATAAATCTAACCAGGGATGTAAAAGACCTATACAAAGAAAGCTACAAAACTGTACTGCAAGGAACCAAAAGGGATCTACGTAAATGGAAAAACATAACATGCTCATGGAGAGGTAGACTAAACATTGTGAAAATGACAATTCTACCTAAAGTAATTTACAAATACGATGCAATCCCAATCCAAATACCAACAATATTCTTTAAAGAGGTGGAAAACTAATCATTAACTTTAATACGGAAAGGGAAGAAACCCTGGATAAGTAAAGCACTATTGAAAAAGAAGAATAAAGTAGGAGGACTCACTCTACCTGACTTCAGAACCTACTATACAGTTACGGTAGTCAAAACAGCCTGGTACTGGTAGGACGACAGGTACAGTGACCAGTGGAACAGAATTGAGAACCCACATGTAAATCCATCCACCTACAGTCACCTGATCTTCAACAAGGGCCCAAATTCCATCCAATGGGGAAAGGACAGTCTTTTTAACAAATGTTGCTGGCAAAACTGGTTGTCCATCTGCAAAAAATTGAAAGAGGACCTATACCTCACACAATATACAAAAACTAATTCAAAGTGGATCAAAGACCTGAATATAAAGCCTAAAACTATAAAGTTCATAGAAGAAAAAATAGGATCAACGCTAGAGGCCTTAATACACATCATGAACAGCATACAAACCATAATCAACAACACACAAACTCCAGAAGATAAGCTAGATAACTAAGATCTACTAAAAATTAAACACTTACACTCATCAAAAGACTTCACCAAAAGAGTAAAAAGAGAACCTACAGACTGGGAAAAAATTTTTGGCTATTACAAATCCGACAAAGGTCTAATCTCTAAAATCTACAGGAAAATCCAACACCTCTACAACAAAAAGACAAATAATTCTATTAAAAAATGAGCAAAGGAAATGAACAGACACTTCACCAAAGAAGACAATCAAGCGGCCAACAGACACATGAGGAAATGCTCGCGATCACTACCCATTAGAGAAATGCAAATTAAAACAACAATGAGATACCGTCTTACCCCCACATTACTGGCAGGAATAAAAAACACTGGAAATAATGAATGTTGGAGAGGCTGCAGGGAGATCGGAACTCTTATATGCACTGCTGGTGGGAATGCATAATCATATAACCATTTTGGAAAATGATATTGTGCTTCCTTAGAAAGCTAGAAATAGAAATACCATACGATCCAGCAATCCCACTCCTAAGAATATATCCTAGAGAAATAAGAGCTGTCACACAAATAGACATATGCACAACCATGTTCATGGCAGCATTGTTCACAATAGCAAAAAGATGGAAACCACCTAGATGCCAATCAACAGATGAATGGATAAACAAACTATGGTACATACACACCGTGGAGTGTTATGCAACAATAAAGAACAATGATGAATCTATGAAGCAACTCATAACATGAATGAAACTGGAGGACATTATGATGAGTGAAGTAAGTCAATCACAAAAGGACAAATACTGTATGAGACCTGTATTGTAAAAACTCATGAAAAAGTTTACACACAAAAAGAAACAATCTTTGTTGGTTATGAGGGATGGGAGGGGTGGGGGGAACTAAATAGACAACAGATAAGTGGTAACTTTGGTGAAGGGTAAGACAGTACACAATAATGGAGAAGCCAGCACAACTTATACAAAGAAAGGTCATGGAAGCTCCATAGACACATCCAAATTCCCTGAGGGACTGAATTGTTGGGCAGAGGGCTGTGGGGACCATGGCCTCGGGGAACATCTAGCTCAATTGACATAAGAAAGTTTATAAAGACAATGTTTTACATTCTACCTTGGTGAGTAGCATCTGGCATCTTAAAAGCCTGTGAGCAGCCATCTAAGATACTCCACTGGTCTCATGCCTTTGAGAGCAAGGGAGAATGAAGAGACTAGGATACAAGGAAAAGATTAGTCCAAGGACTATAAGGCTGAGTCCAGTACAGCTAGACGGAGCCTGGCTACCACCACTGACTGCTCTGACCGGGATCACAACAGAGGGTCCTGGACAGAGCTGGAGAAGTTTGCCGAACAAAATTCTAACACACACATAAAGACCAGATTTACTGGCCTGACAGAGACTGGAGAAAGCCCGACAGTATGGCCCCCAGACACCCTTTTAGCTCAGTGGTGAAATCACTCCCGAGGTTCACCGTTCAGCCGGGAATTGGACAGCCCCATAAAACAAAACGGGACTAATGAGGCACAGCAGTCCAGGGACAAGGAGTAGAAGGCAGGAGGGAACAGGAAAGCTGGTGATAGGGAACCCATGGTTGAGAAAGGACAGTGTTGACATGTCGTGGGGTTGTTCACCATTGTCATAGGGCAATATGTGTACTAACTGTTTAATGAGAAACTATTTTGTTCTGTAAACCTTCATCTAAAGTACAAAAAAAAAAAAAAGAATTATCTATGTGAGATCCAATTGACAACAGCAACTGAAAAGGTTTGATGGGAAGCCTAGGGGACAGTGAGTTGAAGAAAATGGAGATGGAATAACTTGGAAAAGGATAGTGAGAATTGCAGCACAACTGGAAGAACGTAGTTGATGTCACTGAATAGTACATGTAGAAATTTTTGAAATGGTGTACCTTTGGCTATGTATATTATCACGAAAAAAAAGAAAAGAAAAAAGATCCTCTAAAGTCAAGAAGGGAGAGTGTTGCCATGTCTTGCCATGGATTGTTAACCAATGTCATAAAGCAATAGGTGTTCTGACCATTTAATGAGAAACTATTTGTTCTGTAAACTTTCACCTGAAGTACAGTAAAAAATAAATAAGAGTTCATTACATCAATCATATGAAGAGTTCATCAATCATATCAAGAGTTGAAGTTACTTGATAGTATTACTTGGTTTGTCTCTATCCTCACTAATTTTCTATCAATCATTTGTCCTGTTGATCACTGTTAGATAGCATTTGTCTGTCTCTTTTCAGTTTCCTCAGTTTTTGCTCTGTTATTCTGAAGCTCTGTTACGAGGCACATACATATTTAGACCTGTTACATCTTCTTAGGAAACTGACTGCTGCAATATGATCTGAAGGCTGCACTTTCTCCAGCAGTAGTAACAATTTAAAAAGCAATGTCCACTGCTTCCTCACTGTGCACCCCAGTGGGATCTTTTCAGCCCCATGCTGTGGCCCAAAGTTTTCTGAGCACCCCTTTGTGTCTTGGGTGTGAGCCAAAAGTGACTGTACACTCCCTGAACTCTCATGCTACTCCATGTGGTCCATAGTGATTTGTGAAAATTTTTTAGCTGAACTCCACTCACCCACGTCCAATAGGCCTGCAGAGCTGCCCTCACCCTACTGGGGCGGGGGTGGGGGGTGACTTTCTTTAGACTCCAGGTCACTTGGGGTCTTTTCAACCTTAGCTCTTGAGTGGACCTGGGGTGTGATTCTGTAGTTTACCCAGCTTTTGTTTTTGTTGTCAGGATGGGAGCAAACTCTTTCCAACTTTCCACGTCCTGGGCGGAACCAGGGCTCCTGTTACTCTTATTTCTCTTCATTTAAGAAAACACTACTTACCATGACATTTTTAGCCACAAATCATGGAAGTTTTTAAAGAACTGTTTCATAATTTGCTGATTTTGGTAGCAGTTAAATGTTTCCCTGAGTGATGCACAGCAATTTAAAGACTTATATTAAGCTACAAAATAGCCTTTATTTGACAGTTTAAATTGATTCTTATTTTATATGAACATTTCACCTGTCATCAACTGAGAGATCATCAAAAAGCTTTGCTTACACATAATATTATAACTGGAGTGAGCAAGAAGAAATCAACTTGGATGCCATATTTAAGTTATATACATAAAGCAAATACTTGGATAAAGAATTCTACTTCTAATTGTAGGTGATGGGTAAAGTAGTATTCAGTGTAATATTGCAACTTTTCTGAGGTTTGAAGTCTTCTGAATAAGCATCCAGGAACAAGTTAAATGATTTAGAAAAGAGAAAATGAAAGAATATCTTCATATTAGGTGTTTTTGATAAAATATCTTTATGTCTGGAAATATGTAGCTTGAATTGAAATAATAGATATATTGGCTGGCATAATGAAGAATTATTTAATCACAAAACACTGCAGTTACATGAAAATGTAATGCTAGATTTTTAAAGAAGGCTTATTTTAAGAAACAAGAGGATTATTTGCATTTTGGGAGGAAAAAGGAAGTTAACCTACAAAGAGGAGAGAGTAACAGGCAGTTAGAGCCACACATTTCTAAACAGATTACATGTCTTATCTAGTGCTGCTAGTATAGAAATACCACAAGTGGATGGTTTCAACAAACAGAAGTTTATTCTCTCACAGATTAGTAGGCTAGAAGTCCACATTCAAGGCACCAGCTCCAGGTGAAGCCTTTCTCTCTCTGTTGGCTCTGGAGGAAGGTCCTTGTCATCAATCTTCCCTTGGTCTAGGAGCTTCTTAGCACAGGGACCCCACGTCCAAAGGACACGCTTTTCTCCTGGTACTACTTTCTTGGTGGTATGAGGTCCCCCGTCTATCCCCTCACTTCTCTTTTTTATATCTCAAAAGAGATTGACTCAAGATACAACCTAATCTTGTAGATTGAGTCCTGCCTCATTAACATAACTGCCTTTAATCCTGCCTCATTAATATTGTAGAGGTAGGATTTACAACACATAGGAAAGTCACATCAGATCACAAAATGGTGGACAATCACACAGTACTGGGAATCATGGTGTAGGCAAGTTGACATGTATATTTGGGGGACACAATTCAATTCATAACGTTACATATCAAATTCAGTGTTTTGGATACAAACCTATAATAATGGATTAACCTTAAAAAAAAAAAAGTTGCTTCTTTTCTTGAAAGCAATGCATGCCCTTCAATTTATAAATGCCATACCATAAATTAATCCATACTAATGAGGAGACAGATAATAATTATTAGCAGGTAATTTTGACCAATTATATTAATAGGTAAAACTAATAATTAGATAATCATTAAATATCAATAACACTCCAGTTCTCTGCTTAACAACAGACTCCACCCATCCCAGGAATGAGTACAACTCCCAGCAATCGCAGGAATGAGTACTACTCCTTTTGGTCTCAGGAATGATTACTATTCCTCTTGATGTCAGGAAAGAGTGCTACTCTTGTCAATCTCAGGAATGAATACCACTGAGATATTTTTGTCTTAAAAAAATAAGCTGAAAAAGGAATTTCTTATGGGGATGTATGTATGCCTCTCCTGCTAGCGGAAAAATAAGATATTTTCACTGAATAACTTTTTAGAGGAAAGTCAACCAACTTGCTTATTAAAAATAATGATAGTTCCTGCAAAATGGAGCTCCAGGCAGAAGCACCATGCTGTCCCTCCACAGCAAAGATCCAAAAAACTAAGCCAAACAGAGAAAACTGCAATCCTGAAACCCTAAAACATCCAATGAAGAGATGAAGAACTCAGCCAAGCACCAAATGGAGTAAGAAAACTGACAGAGAACAGAGAGCGAGGAGAGGTTCATGCAGAGGTTACCTATCAGCTACTGCAGCAAGGATCTGCCATCTTGGACTCCTATCAGAGATCAGCTAATAAGAGGTACGAGAAAACAGCTTCACGGAGCTTCCAGCAGGAGACAGAACAACCGGTAATTGGCAATACACTCTTTCCCAGCCACCACCCTTCTTCACCCCCACTCAGCCTCCTCTGCTTCCTGCGGTCACAGTCTCTTGGCTGGGAAGCACCAGCTGCTTGGATTCCACCCGCCCAAAGTGACTGACTCCCTGAGTGCCATTTGTTGGCTGCTGGTGTTGCTTTTTTCTGCTTCTTTTGATTTCTTCCTTACCTCTCACCACCTCCCCCTCCTTTTGATCAAATACCTGGCTCCGTGCACCATCTTTGCTTCTTCCTAAGGGGACGCAGAGCTCAGTTCAAGTGTCTGGGCTGCTACGCTGGTGGGATCCCAGGGCTTTTGTTTGTTTGTTTGTTTTTGAATTCCTGTTTGTTTTCTTTTCCTTTTCTTGAGTTGGGAGCCCTTCCTGGCTGGGCAGAGCTACCCGGCTTGGGACCACCCCCTCAGTTTGCACAGATGTGCAGAGTAATCCCTGAGGGAATTTCTTTTTTTGTGGTTTTTTTCCTTTTTTGGGGGAGCTTTATTGTTCTTTTCTTATTTTTTTTTAAAATTTGTTTTGTTTTCTTTTCCCTCTTTTTCGTGTTTTGTCTTCATTACTCAGTTTCTTGTCTCTCTATATCTTCCTTCTCTTTCTGTCCCCTGAATACCTGGCACTGAATACCTCCCCTCCTTCTAGCCAGGCTATACTACAACACCTGGGAACAACTTCCTCAGACCTCATAGCCAACCGGTGGGATCCCTGGGAGCTTTGCTGTTATTTTTTCTTTCTAATTTTTATTTAGTCATTCTTTTCTTTTTTTTCTCTTCTTCTTCTTCCCCTTTTTGTTTTTCTTCATTTCATAGTCTCTCACCTCTCCACTCCAATGGCAAGCTCCCCTAGCACATTTTTTTTGTTTGTTTGTATGTTTTTGGCTCCTGTTCCTCTCTCCTCTCTCCCATATCCATCTTATCCCCACACATAACAATCAGCCCCTCCTCCATCCTGGCTACCTGCACTGTGCACTTAACATCACACCACCCAGCAGCACAGGCACAGCCTACTGGAACCTGCCCTGCACTGATTACCAACCTGGCCTGGTGGCTGTAGTAAGTGCCACAAACAATCCATCCCAGCAACTCCTCTTCAGCTAGACCTGCACTGCTATTCCATATATGAGTGACTGACCCTGCCAATTGGAGAAGGAGGCAAAAAGTATCGTGCCCACAGATGAGAAAACAACAAATAGCCAAATAAAAAAAAGAGATGAAACAAACAAATCTACAATCAATAAATGAGAAGAATAACTACTGAATGCCCAGAAGACAGCAGACAATATCAAAACATTTAAAACAACAGGACAGTATGGTTCCAGGAGGCATCCAAAATAAAACACCAGATGACTTTCCAGTGGAAGAAAGGGCACTAGAAATACATGATAGGGAATTAAAATCTCTAACACTCAGAATTATCCAAGAGTTGAAGGAAAAAGCAGAGAAAATGAGGAAAAAATAGACAAATTCATGGAAAATACAGACAAAAAAATGGAAGAATTCAGAAAAATAATGCAGGAACAAAATGCCAAAATAAATTCACAACTAGAAATTATAAAAAAATAACAATTAGAAATCCAAAAGATAAACAACAAGATTTCAGAAATAGACAGTGTCATAGAAGGGGTGAGGAGCAGATTTGAAAGGGTGGAAGACAGGATCAGTGGAATTGAAGACAAACACTTGGATATGACTCTGTTTCAGGAAAACTCAGAAAAAAGAACAAAAAAAAAAAACAAAAAACAAACAAACAAAAAAAAAACGAAGATACCCTGAGAATTATGTGGGATACAATCAAAAGCAAAAATTTTCGAGTGATTGGAGTTCCAGAACAAGGGGAGAAAACAGTAAACACAGAGAGGATCATCGAAGAACTTCTGACAGAAAACTTCCCTAATGTCATGAAAGATGAAAAGCTGGCCATCCAAGAAGCTCAACGAACCCCATATAGAAGAGACCCCAAAAGAAAATCACCACGGCATATCATATTCACACTCGCCAAAACCAAAGACAAACAAAGAATCCTGAGAGCAGCTCATGAAAAACAAGAAGTCACATACAGAGGAGAAACAATAAGACTAAACTCAGATTACTCAGCAGAAACCATGTAGGCAAGAAGGTAATGGGATGACATATATAAAACCTTGAAAGAAAAAAATTTCCAGCTAAGAATAATATATCCTGCAAAACTCTCTTTCAAATATGAGGGTGAAATTAGGACATTTCCAGATAAACAGAAATTAAGGGAATACGTAAAAACCAAACAAAACTTACAAGAATTATTAAAGGGAGTCCTTTGATCTGAGAACAAACAACTTCAGCTCACAGGCTGACTCTAGGATGCAGGATCTTACCAGCCAGATACCAATCTAGGAAATGAACTCTCAAGGACTATCCAAAACCAAAAGAAATACAACAGGGAATCAGAACAGTTAATCCATAAATGACAATAACATCAGAACAATAAAGAGGGAATAAATGGTATAGGTATAGAAACTTATAATGGAGAGGAAGGTAAGGTGATACCAAGTAATAAAAGACTGTTTCAAAGTTAGAAAGATAAGGGTAAATTCCACGGTAAGCACAAAGAAAGTTAACAAACATACTCATAAAAATAAAGAGGAAAAACATAAAGTCTCAGTAAAAACAAAACCTACAAAAACAAAAGAAATGAAAAAAAAATCCACAAACAAAAGTAACTCGGCACAGGAGAGTAAGAAGAACAAAGAAAACTTCAGCACCACAAAAAAAAAGCACTACAAAATGACAGCAACAAATTCACATCTATCAATAATTACACTGAATGTAAATGGACTCAATGCACCCATAAAGAGACGGAGAGTGACTGAATGGATAAAAAAACAGGATCCATCAATATGCTGTCTACAAGAGACACACCGTAGAAACAAAGATGTGAATTTATTAAAAGTCAAAGGTTGGAAACAAATATATCAAGCTAACAACTACCAAAAAAGAGCAGGAGTGGCAATACTAATCTCTGATAAAATAGACTTTCAAACAAAATCCACCATAAAAGACAAAGAAGGACACTGTATAATGATTAAGGGGATGATCCATCATGAAGACTTAACCGTAATAAACATCTACGCACCCAATGACAGGGCTCCAAAATACATAAAACAAACTCTAACAACTCTGAAAAGAGAAATCGACAGTTCCACAATAATAGTAGGAGACTTCAACACACCACTCTCAGTAAAGGACAGAACAACTAAGAACAAACTCAGCAAAGACACAGAAGACCTAAAGGGCACAATCAGCCCATTTCATGACATATATAGACCACTCCATCCAACTGCTGCAAAGTACACATTCTTTTTCAGTGCACATGGAATGTTCTCCAGAATAGACCACAGCTTAGGCCACAGAGCAATCCTCAACAAGAACCAAAACGTTGAGATAATACAAAGTATCTTCTCTGATCACAACACCATCAAGGTAGAAATTAACAACAGAAAGACAAAGGAAAAAAAATCAATCACATGGAAACTGAGTAATACCCTGCTTACACATCACTGAGTAATAGAAGAAATCAGAGATGGAATCAAAAAATTCCTAGAATCAAATGAGAATGAGAACACATCATACCAAAACCTTTGGGACACAGCAAGGGCAGTCCTCAGAGGACAATTTATAGCAATAGATGCACACATCAAAAAAGAAGATGGACAAAATCAAAACATTAACTACAGAACTCAAAAAAAAAAAAAAAAAAGAAAGAAAGAAATCGAAAGGCAAAAGAAAGCCCACAGCCACCAGAAGAAAGGGAATAATAAAGATCAGAGCAGAAATAAATGAAATAGAGAACAGAAAAACAATAGAATCACCAAAACCAAAAGTTATTATTTGAAAGAATCAACAAAATCAACAAACCACTGGCTAGACTAACCAAAGAAAAACAGGAGAGGACACAAATAACCCAATCAAGAAATGAAATGGGCAACACTACAACAGACCCAACTGAAATAAAAAGGTTCATAACAGAGTATCATGAAAAACTATACTCCAACAAATTTGAAAACCTAGAGGAAATGGATAAATTTCTAGAAACACACTACCCACCCAAACTATCACAAAATGATGTTGAAAATCTGAACAGACCCATAACAAGACAAGAGATTGAAAAGGTAATAAAAAAACTCCCAACCAAAAAAAGGCCCTGGCCCAGATGGCTTCACTGGAGAATTCTATAAAACATTCAGAGAAAAGCTTGTACCAGTACTAGTCAAGCTATTTCAGAGCATAGAAAAGGAAGCAACACTTCCGAATTCAGCCATCATAATGCTGATAACAAAACCAGGCAAAGATGCCACAAAAATAGAAAATTACAGACCAATATCTCTCATGAATATAGATGCAAAAATTCTCAACAAAATTCTGGCCAATAGAAATCAGCATCATATCAACAAAATAATACAACATGACCAAGTAGGATTCATACCAGTTATGCAAGGATGGTTCAACATTAGAAAGCCAATCAATGTAATCCACCACATAAATAAAAGGAAAGAAAAGAATCACATGATCATCTCAATTGACACAGAAAAGGCATTTGACAAAATCAACACCCATTCCTGATAAAAACTCTCAATAAAATAGGCAGAGAAGGGAAATTTCTCAACATAATAAAAGTCATCTATGCAAAACCACTGGCCAGCTTCATTCTTAATGGAGAGAGGCTGAAAACATTCCACTTTATCACCACTCCTGTTTAACATTCTTCTGGAAGTTTTAGCTAGAGCAATAAGGCAAGAAAAAGAAATAAAGGGCATACAAATTGGTAATGAAGAAGTTAAACTGTCCTTGTTTGCAGATGATGTGATACTAAACATAGAAAACCCAAAGGACTCCATAAGAAATCTGCTGGAACTCTAGAAAGTTTCAGCAGAGTAGCAGGATACAAGATAATCATACAAAAATCAGTTGGATTCCTATACACCAATAAAGAGAACAATGAAAAGCAAATCAGGAAAACAATACCATTTATAATAGCCCCTAAAAAAATAAAATACTTAGGAATAAATCTAACCAGGGACGTATAAGACCTATACAAAGAAAACTACAAACCACTACTGTAAGAAACCAAAAGGGATCTACATAAATGGAAAAACATACCATGCTCATGGATAGGTAGACTCAACATTGTAAAAATGACAATTCTACCCAAAGCAATTTACAAATACAATCTAATCCCGATCCAAACACCAACAACACTCTTCAAAGAGATGGAAAAACTAATCATTAACTTTATATGGAAAGTGAAGAAGCCCCGAATAACTAAAGCAGTACTGAAGAAGAAGAATGAAGTTGGAGGACTCCCACTACCTGACTTCAGAACCTACTATACAGCTACAGTAGTCAAAACAGCCTGGTACTGGTACAACGACAGATCCATTGACAAATGGAACAGAATTGAGAACCCAGATGTAAATCCATCCACCTATGGTCACCTGATCTTCGACAAGGGCCCAAAGTCCATCAAATGGGGAAAAGACAGTCTTTTTAACAAATGGTGCTGGCAAAACTGGATATCCATCTGCAAACAAATGAAACAGGATCCATACTTCACACCATAAAGAAAAATTGATTCAAAATGGATCAAAGACCTAAATACAAAGCCAAAAACTATAAAGTTCATAGAAGAAAAAATAGGACCAATGCTACAGGCCCTAAAACAGAGCATTAACAGGATACAGACCGTAACCATCAGCGTACAAACCCCAGAAGATAAGCTAAGCATCTGGGATCTTCTAAAAATCAAACACCTACATTCTTCAAAAGACTTCACCAAAAGAGTCAAAAGAGAACCTACAGACTGGGAAAAAAATTTTTGGACAGTACAAGTCAGACAAATGTCTAATCTCCATAATCTACAAGAAAATCCAACATCTCTATAACAAAAAGACAAATAATCCTATTAAAAAATGGGCAAAGGAAATGAACAGACACTTCACCAAAGAAGACATTCAAATGGCCAACAGACACATGAAGAAATGCTCGAAATCACTAGCCATTAGAGAAATGCAAATTAAAACCACAATGAGATACCATCTCACCCCGGCATTACTGGCACGAATCAAAAACACTGGAAATAACAAATGTTGGAGGAGCTGCGGGGAGATGGGAACTCTTATGCACTGCTGGTGGGAATGCAAAATGATACCACAGTTTTGGACAATGATATCGGGCTTCCTCAGAAAGCTAGAAATTGAAATACTGTATGATCCAGCAATCCCACTCCTAGGAATATATCCTAGAGAAATAAGAGCCATCACACGAATAGACATATGCACATCCACGTTCATTGCAGCATTGTTCACAATAGCAAAATGATGGAAACGACCTTGATGCCCATCAACAGATGAATGGATAAACAAACTATGGTACATACACACAGTGGAGTACTACACAACGATGAAGAACAATGATGAATCTGTGAAGCATCTCATAACATGGACGAAACTGGAGACATTATGCTGGGTGAAATAAGTCAATCACAAAAGGACAAAAGGACCTCTATTGTAAAAACCCATGAACAAGTTACACACAAAAAGTAACCATCTTTGTTGGTTATTAGGGATGGGAGAGGTGGGGAGAAATACTAAATAGGCAGTAGATAAGTGGTATCTTGGGTGAAAGGTGAGACAGTACACAATACTGGGAAAACCAGCACAACTTGTACAAGGAAAGGTCATGGAAGGTGCATAGACACATTCAAACTCCCTGAGGGACTAAATTGCTGGATGGAGGGCTGTGGGGACCATGGTCTCGGGGAACATCTAGCTCAATTGGCATAACACAGCTTATAAAGACAATGTTCTACATTCTACCTTGGTGAGTAGCGTCTGGGATCTTAAAAGCCTGTGAGGGGCCATCTAAGGTACTCCACCGGTCTCACTCCTTCGGTAGTAAGGGAGAATGAAGAGAACAGGATACAAGGAAAAGATTAGTCTAAAGGACCAATGAACCACACTACCAAGGCCTCCACCGGACTGAGTCCAGTACAGCTAGATGGTGCCTGGCTACCACCACTGACTGCTCTGACCGGGATCACAACAGAGTGTTCTGGACCGAGCTGGAGAAGTATGTAGAACAGAATTCTAACACACACACAAAAAAGACCAGATTTACCTGCCTAAAGAAGACGGGAGAAACCCCGATAGTATGGCTCCCAGACACCCTTTTAGCTCACTGGTGAAGTCACTTCCGAGGTTCACCGTTCAGCCGGGGATTGGACAGCCCCATAAAACAAAAGGGGACTAATGAGGCACAGCAGTCCAGGGATAAGGACTAGAAGGCAGAAGGGGACAGGAAAGCTCATGATAGGGAACCCAAGGTTGAGTAAGGACAGTGTTGACGTGTAGTGGGGTTGTTAACTATTGTCATAGGGCAACATGTGTACTAACTGTTTAATGAGAAACTATTTTGTTCTGTAAACCTTCATTTAAAGTGAGAATAGCAGCACATCTGGAAAAGTGTAGTCGAAGTCACTGAACTGTGCATGTAGAAATTTTTGAAATGGCGTATCTTTGGCTATGTATATTTTCACCGAAAAGGTTGAGAAGGGAGAAGGTTGACATGTTATGGGGTTGTTAACCAATGTCATAAAATAATATGTGTACTACTTTTAATGAGAAACAATTTGTTCTGTAAACCTTCACCTGAAGTACAATAAAAATAATAATAATGATAGACTCAATTAGCAACCTGGTGTAGCATGTGTGTAACCATGTTCTGGAACAGCCCACTCTCCGCAGCTGAAAGGGTGGGTGAGAGCCATCCATATCTGCTTAAAGCAGGCAGATTCTACTATATTTATCAGAAGACATGTGCTATTTTGCCTCCTGAACTTTCCCTAACATCTGTAATTACTTGACTTTTAAATAATATATCACTGGAATGACTTAATTTTTTCCCAATGTTGCTATTTCTTACTTACTACTGCCTATCTCCCCCTCACCCTTGGCCCCTTACATGATCAGTTAAAACTAGACCTTCACAGTCTACAGTCTGGAAGTGACTCTTTGAGCCAAGTCTTCATACTCTCTCCTCTCCTCTACCTGTATATCTTTCTCTCCTTCTCTCTCTCTCTCTTTTCCTCTTTTTGACTGTAGTTGGTTGTTGTTGTTAGGTGCCGTCAAGTCGGTTCTGACTCGTAGCTACCCCATGCACAACAGAATGAAACACTGCCCGGTCCTGTGTCATGCTCACAATCGTTATTATGCTTGAGCCAACTGTTGCGGCCACTGGGCAATACACCTCTTTGAGGGTCTTCCTCTTTTTTGCTGACCCTGTACTTTACCAAACATGATGTCTTTCTCCGGGGACTGATCCCTTCTGACAACATGTCCAAAGTACGTAATGTGTAGTGTCACCATCCTTCCGTCTAAGGAGCATTCAGGTTGTACTTCTTCCAGGACAGATTTGTTCATTCTTTTGGCAGTCCATGGCATATTCAATACTCTTCGCCAACACCACAATTCAAAGGCGTCAATTCTTTGGTCTTCTTTATTCGTTGTTCGGCTTTCCCATGCATATGATGGGATTGAAAATACCATGGCTTGGGCCAGGCACACTTTAGTCTTCAAAGTGACATCTTTGCTTTTCAACACTTTAAAGAAGTCTTTTGCAGCAGATTTGCCCAGTGCAATGCATCTTTTGATTTCCTGACTGCTGCTTCCATCGGTGTTGATTATGGATCCAAGTAAAATGAAATCCTTGACAACTTCAATCTTTTCTCCATTTATCATGACGTTGCTTATTGGTACAGTTGTGAGGATTTTTGTTCTCTTTATGCTGAGGTGTAATCCATACTGAAGGGTGTGGTTTTTGATTTTCACCAGTAAGTGCTTCAAGTCCTCTTCACTTTCAGCAAGCAAGGTTGTGTCATCTGCATAACACAGGTTGTTAAAGAGTCTTCCTCCAATCCTGATGACCCTTTCTTCTTCATATAGTCCAGTTTCTCGGATTATTTGCTCAGCATACAGATTGAATAAGTATGGTGAAAGGATGCAACCCTGATACACACCTTTCCTGACTTCTAACCACGCAGTATCCCCTCATTCTGTCTGAACAACTGTCTCTTGATCTATGTACAGGTTCTTCATGAGCACAATTAAGTGTTCTGGAATTCCCATTCTTCATAATGTTATCCATAATTCATTATGATCCACACAACTGAATGCCTTTGCATAGTCAATAAAACACAGGTAAACATCTTTCTGGTATTCTCTGCTTTCAGCCAGGATCCATCTGGCACCAGCTATGATAGCCTTGGTTCCACGTCCTCTTCTGAATCTGGCCTGAATTTCTTGCAGTTCCCTGTTGACATAATGCTGCAGCTGTTTTTGAATGATCTTCAGCAAAATTATACTTGTGTGATATTAATGATAGTTTTCGATAATTTCCACATTTGGTTGGATCACCTTTCTTGGGAATAGGCATAGGCATAGGTAAGTTGGCTAGGTAGCTGTCTTCCGAATTTCTTGGCATAGATGAGTGAGCACTTCCGGTGATGCATCCATTTGTTGAAACATCTCAGTTCATATTCCATCAATTCCTGGAGCCTTGTTTTTCACAAATTCCTTCAGTGAAGCTTGGACTTCTTCCCTCAGTACTATCGATTCCTGATCACATGCTACCTTTAGAAATGGTTGAAGGTCAACCAATTCTTTTTGGTATGATGACTCTGTGTATTCCTTGCATCTTCTTTTGATGCTTCCTGCATCGTTTAATATTTTCCCCATAGAATCCTTCACTATTGTAACTTAAGGCTTGAATTTTTTCTTCAGTTCTTTCAGCTTGAGGAATGCCAAGCATGTTCTTCCCTTTTGGTTTTCTATCTCCAGCTCTTTGTACATGTCATTATAATACTTTACTTTGTCTTCTCAAGTCACCCTTTGAAATCTTCTGTTCAGTTCTTTTACTTCATCACTTCTTCCTTTTCCTTTAGCTACTCGACATTCAAGAGGAAGTTTTATAGTCTCTTCTGACATCCATTTTGGTCTTTTCTTTCTTTCCTGTCTTTTTATGACCTCTTGCCTTCTTCACTTATGATGTCCTTCCACAACTCTTCTGGTCTTTGGTCATTAGTGTTCAATGCATCTAATCTATTCTTGAGATGGTCTCTAAATTCAGGTGGGATATATTCAAAGTGGTACTTTGGCTCTCATGGACTTGTTCTAATTTTCTTCAGTTTCAACTTGAACTTGCATTTGAGCAATTGATGGTCCCTGGCCTTGTTCTGACTGATGATATTGAGCTTTTCTATCTTCTCCACAGATGTAGTCAATTTGATTCCTGTGTATTCCATCTGGTGAGGACCATGTGTATAGTAGCCATTTATGTTGGTGAAAAAGTTATCTGCAGTGAAGAAGTCATTGTTCCTGCAGATTTCTATCATGCAATCTCTGGCATCGTTTCTAGCACCAAGTCCATATTTTCCAACTACAAATCCTTCTTCTTTGTTTCCAACTTTTCCATTTCAATCACCAGTAATTATTAATGCCTACTGATTGCATGTTTGGTCAATTTTGTACTGCTGAAGTTAGTAAAAATCTTCAATTTCTTCATCTTTGGCCTTAGTGATTGGTGTGTAAATTTGAATAATAGTATTAACCGGTCTTCCTTGCAGGCATATGGATATTATCCTATCACTGACAGCGTTGTACTTCAGGATAGATCTTGAAATGTTCTTCTTAGGATGAGTTCAGTGCCATTCCTCTTCAAGTTGTCATTCCCAGAGTAGTAGACCATAGGGTATCTGATTCAAAATGGCCAGTACCAGTCCATTTCAGCTCACTAAAGCCTAGGATACCAATGTTTATACATTCCATTTCATTTTTGATGATTTCCAATTTTCCTAGATTCATACTTCGTACATTCCATCTTCCAATTATTAATGCATGTTTACAGCTGTTTCTTCTCATTTTGAGTCATCCCATATCAGCAAATGAAGGTCCCAAAAGCTTGACTCCATTCACATCATTAAGGTCGACTCTCCTTTGAGGAGGCAGCTCTTTCCTAGTTGTCTTTTGTGTGCCTTCCAACCTGGGGGGCACATCTTCCAGCACTATATCAGACAATGTTCCGTGGCTATTCATAAAGTTTTCACTGGGTAATTCTTTTCAGAAGTAGACTGCCAGGTCCTTCTTCCTAGTCCATCTTAGTCTGGAAGTTCCTCTGAAACCTGTCCACCATGGGTGACCCTCCTGCTATCTGAATACTGGTGGCATAGCTTCCAGCATCACAGCAACACGAAAGCCCCCACAGTACGACAAACTGACAGGCATGTAGGGGTGGATTGTAGTAGATGAATTGAAAAGTAGTCTTGGGTGATGTAGCACTGTTTTTCCTCCAACTCTATCACTTTGTCCTTAAACAACCTTTCTTCCTATTTCAGAAAGTTACTGTCATATTAAGAGCCATGAGTTACTAGATAAAGTGGATTATTATGTGCATAGCACCTAAAGATGAACACTTTGGTTTCAACTTTCCTTCTTGCATGAACATATTTCCTTCCCAAACAAAATTGCTGGAAGTTAAAAAAAAGACATTAAGTAGAATTTGATCAATGAAACAGATATTAAAATCAAATAAAATAGTGTAATTGTAGAGTATAATCTTAGGAAACATTTAGTCCAAAGTACATTTGTGGATTAAAATCTTGTGAAAAATCAAAGGAAAACCTGAAGCAGTTTTTATTTTTAAGTTGGGAGAGGTGTTGGGGGAGTGGCTCCAATGCGAAGAGTAAGGAAGCTGTATGATGCTCCACTGCCATCCCTTGATGGTGTATTCTTGCATTCTCTTTTTCTTTGAATCCATTGAAAACTGGACTCAATGAAAACTAGTTCTTGGTGAGGAATTGGTGAAGGGAAGCAACCAGGTTATTGATGGTTCAAGGCTGGAGATTTGCATAAAATGTTCTGAGTTTATAACATTTGTTTTCATGCACATGTGCATGTAATCATCATGTTCCTGAGGTCCCAAAAGCCAAAGTACTGGTCTTTTTGCTCTTGAACCCAAATGACCTTTAATGAGCCCTTACTGGAGGTGGGATATGCCATTAAATCCTGACAACCCTGAAGAGTTGTTACTATTTCAATCCGTGATTTACAGAGGAGGAATTGAGGAAAAGTAGTTGCACAATGTATCAGCCTTTGCTGAGTGACAATCCACATCAAAGCTTAGTGATTTAAAACAACCATTTATAGTTTAAGCTACACTGAAGGCACTGGTGAAAAACAAGTCTCCAGGAATTGATGGAATACCAACTGAGATGTTTTAACAAATGGATGCAGCACTGGAGGTGCCCACTCGTCTATGCCAAAAAATTTGGTAGACAGCTACTTGGCCAACTGACTGGAAGAGATCCATATTTGTGCCTATTACAAAGAAAAGTGCTCCAAAAGAAGGCTGAAATTATCGAACAATATCATTAATATCACAGACAAGTAAAATTTTGCTGAAGATCATTCAAAAGTGGTTGCAGCCGTACATCCACAGGAAACGGCCAGAAATACAAGCTGGACTCAGAAGAGGGTGTGGAATGAGGGATATCATTGCTGACGTCAGATGGATCCTGGTTGAAAGCAAATAATACCAGAAAGATGTTTACCTGTGTTTTATGGACAATGCAAAGGCATTTGACTCTGTGGACAACAACAAATTATGGATAACATTTCCAAGAATGGAAATTCCAGAACACTTAATTGTGATCATGAGGAACCTGTACATAGACCAAGAAGTGGTCGTTCAAACAGAGCAAGGGGATACTTCGAGGTTTAAAATCAAGAAAGGTGTGCATTAGGGTTGTATCTTTTCACCATAGTTAATCAATCCGTGTGCTGAGGAAATAATCTGAAAAGGCGGACTATATGACGAAGAATGTGGCATCAGGATTGGTGGAAGACTCATTAATAACCTGTGATATACAGGTGACACAATCTTGCTTGTTGAAAGTGAAGAGGACTTGAAGCATTTACTGATGAAGATCAAAGACTACCACCTTCAGTATGGATTACACCTCAACATAAGTAAATCAAAAATCCTCACAATATGGATCAATACCCAACACCATGATACACAGAGAAAAGACGGAAGTTATCAAGGATTTCATGTTAGTTGGATCCACAATTAATACCCTTGGAAGCAGCAGTCAAGAAATCAAAAGACATAACTAAGCTTATTAAGAAAATGTTCTGCATCCTACTTTGGTGAGTGGCGTCTGGGGTCTTAAAAGCTTGAAAACGGCCATCTAAGATGCATCAATTGGTCCCAACCACCTGGAGTAAAGGAGAATGAAGAACACCAAGGACACAAGGAAAGTATTAGCCCAAGAGACAGAATAGGACACATAAACCAGAGATTTCATTAACCTGAGACCAGAAGAACTAGATGGTGCCTGGTTACCACAAATGAACATCCTGACAGGGAACACAACAGAGAGTCCCTGATGGAACAGCAGAAAGATGGGGTGCAGAACCCAAATTCTAGTAAGAACACCAGATTTAATGGTCTGACTGAAAATGAAGGTACCCCAGAAAGCATGGCTGCTGGACTCCATCAGCCCAGAACCAAAACAATTTCCGAGGCCAACTCTTCAGACAGGGGTTGGACTGGACTTTGGGACATAAAGTGATACTCGTGAAGAGTGTGACTCTCAGTCAAGTAGATACAAGAGACCAAAGGGGCAGCTTCTGTCCAGAGGTGAGATGAGAAGGCAGAGAGAGTTAAGAGCTGGTTGAATGGTCATGGGGAATCAGGGGCGGAAAGGAGGAGTGTGCTGTCACAGAATGGGGTGAGCAATTAGGGCCACATAACAAAGTATGTATAAAATTTTGTACCAGAGACTAACTTGAAATGTAAACTTCATTTAATTACAACAATAAAAAAATATGTAATAAAAAAAAGAAATCAAAAGATGTATTGCACTGGACAAAACTGCTGCAAAAGACCTCTTTAAAGTATTAAAAAGCAGACGTCACTTTGAGCAGTATGATGTGCCTGACCCAAGCTATGGTGTGTTCAGTTGTCTCATATGCATGTGAAAGCTGGACAATGAGTACCTTACTTTGTCTTCTCAAGCCACCCTTTGAAATCTTCTGTTCAGCTCTTTTACTTCATCATTCCTTTCATTTGCTTTAGCTATCTTGGGACAAGATATACCCTTTGAATTTGAAGACATAATTTGGTTCATAAAATACTTTACTCAATTGAATCTTTAAATGCTGTTTCTGTTTTGGTATTTTTCTTTCTCAGAGACAGTAACACTCATTTTCATAATGCCTATTATTCATTTCCTCCATAGGTCTGTCAGTTTGTAGTACTTGGGACTTGAGTGTTGCTGTGATGCTTGAAGCTATGCCACTGGTATTCAGATACTAGCAGGGTCACCCATGGTGGACTGGTTTCAGGTGAGCTTCCAGGCTTGGAAGACTAGGAAGAAGGACCTGGAGGTCTACTTCTGAAAAGAATTAGCCAGTGAAAACGTTATGGAATAACAGCAGATTATTGCCTGATATAGTGCCAGAAGATGAGCCTCTCAGGTTTGAAGGCACTCAAAATACAACTGGGGAAGAGCTGCCTCCTCAAAGTAGAGTAGACCTTAATGATGTGGGTGGAGTCAAGATTTTAGGACCTTCATTTGCTGACATGGCAGTACTCAAAATTAGAAGAAGAAATAGCTGCAAACATTCATTAATAATTGGAAAGTGGAATGTACAAAGTATGAATCTAGGAAAATTGGAAATCGTCAAAACGAAATGGAATGCATAAACATCAATATCCTAGGCATTACTGAGCTGAAATGGACTGGTATTGGTCATTTTGAATTGGACAACCATATGGTCTACTATGCCAGGAATGACAACTTGAAGGAGAATGGCATTGCATTCATCATCAAATAGAACATTTCAAGATCTATCCTGTACAGGATAAACATACAAAAATCAGGTGGATTCCTCTATACCAACAAAAGAACTTCTAAGAGTAAATCACCAAATCAATACCATTTACAATAGCCCTTAAGAAAATAAAATACTTAGGAATAAATCTAACCAGACATGTAAAAGACCTATACAAAGAAAACTACAAGCCATTACTGCAAGAAACCAAAAGACACCTGCATAAGTGGAAAAACATACCTTGCTTATGGATAGGAAAACTCAACATTGTGAAAATGTCAATTCTACCCAAAGTGATCTACAGAGACAATGCAATCCCAATCCAGACTCCAAAGGCATTTTTTAATGAGATGGAGAAACAAATCACCAACTTCATACAGAAAGGGAAGAAGCCCCAGATAAGTAAAGGATTACTGAAGAAGAAGAACAAAGTGAGAGGCCTCAGACTACCTGATTTTTGAACCTATTATACCGCTACAGTAGTCAAAACAGCTTGGTACTGGTACAACAACAGATACATAGACCAGTGGAACAGAATTCAGAATCCAGACATAAATTCATCCACCTATGAGCAGCTGATATTTGACAAAGGCCCAAAGTCCATTAATTGGGGAAAAGACAGTCTCTTTAATGAATGATGCTGGCATAACTGGATAGCCATCTGCAAAAAACTGAAAGAAGACTCATACCTCACACCATGCACAAAACTAACTCAAAATGGATCAAAGACCTAAATATAAAATCAAAACCGATAAAGATCATGGAATAAAAAAATAGGGACAATTCTAGGAGCCCTAATACGTGGTATAAACAGAATATGAGCCATAAGTAACAATGCACAAGCACCAGAAGAGAAACTAAATAACTGGGAGTTCCTAAAAATCAAACATGTATGCTTATCAAAAGACTTCACCAAAAGAGTGAAAAGACAACCTACAGACTGGGAAAAAATTTTGGCTACGACAAATCCGCTCAGCATCTAATCTCTAAAACCTACAAGATACTGCAAAACATCAACAACAAAAAAACAAGCTACTCAATTAAAAAATGAACAAAGGATATGAACAGGCACTTCACCAAAGAAGACATTCAGGTGGCTAACAGACACATGGAGAAATGCTCAGGATCATTAGCCATTAGAGAAATGCAAGTCAAAACCACAATGAGATACCATCTCACCCCAACAAGGCTAGCATTAATACAAAAAACACAAAATAATAAATGTTGGAGAGATTGTGGAGAGACTGGAACACTTATACACTACTAGTTGGAATGTAAAATGGTACAGTCACTTTGGAAATCGATTTGGTCCTTCCTTAAAAAGCTAGAAATAGAAGTAGCATACTATCCAGTAATCCTGCTGCTTGGAATATATCCAAGAGAATTAAGAGCCATCACAAGAATAGATGTATGCACACCCATGCTCATTGCAGCACTGTTCACAAGAGCAAGAAGATGGAAACAATCTAGGTGCCCATCAACAGATGAATGGATAAACAAATTATGGTATATTCACACAGTGGAACACTACACATCGATAAAGAACAATGATGAATCTGTGAAACATCTTATAACACGGAGGAATCTGGAAGACATTATGCTGAGTGAGTTTAGTCAGTCGAGAAAGGACTAATATTGTATAAGACCATTATTATAAGAACTCAAGAAAAGTTTAAACAGAAGAAAACATTCTTTGATGGTTAGGAGGGTGGGGAGGAAGAGTGAGTGTTATTCATTAACTAGATAGTAGACAAGAATTATTTCCAGGGTGGAGATGGAGGGAGAGGGGTATTCACTAACTAGAAAGCAGATAAAAATTATCTTAGATGAAGGGAAGAACAGCATATACTACAGGGGAAGTCAGTACAACTGGACTAAACCAAAGCTAAGAAGTTTCCTGAATACAACCAAACACTTCGAGGGACAGGAGCAGCGGTGGGGGTCTGGGGACCATGCTTTCAGGGGACATCTAGGTCAATTGGCATAACGAAGTTTTTTAAGCAAATGTTCTGCATCCCACTTTGGTAAATGGCATCTGGGGTCTTAAAAGCTAGTGAGCAGTCATCTGTCTTAGTCATCTAGGGCTGCTATAACAGAAATATCACAAGTGGATGGCTTTAGCAAGGAGAAATTTATTCTCTCACAGTCCAGTAGGCTACAAGTCCAAATTTAGTGTGTCACCATGAGGGGAAGGCTTTCTCTTCTGTATCAGCTCTGGAGGAAGGTCCTTGTCATCAGTTTTTCCTTGATCTGGGAGCATCTCAGCACAGGAACCTCAGGTCCAAAGGATGTGCTTTGCTCCTGACACTGCTTTCTTGGTGGTATGAGGTCCCCATGTCTCTCTGCTTATTTCCCTCTTTTATATCTCAAAAGAGATTGGTTTAAGACACTGTCTAATCTTATAGATTTCAACAGTATAATTGCCGCTAATCCTTCTTATTACATCATAGTGATAGAGTTTACAACACATAAGGAAATCATATCAGATTACAAAATGGTACACAATCATACACTACTGGGAATCATGACCCAGTCAAGTTGACAGATATTTTTGGGGGACACAGTTCAATCCATGATACCATCTAAGATGCATCAACTGGTCCCAACCCACCTGGAGTAAAGCAGAATGAAGAACACCAGAGACACAGGAAATTATTAGCCCAAGAGACAGATAAGTCCACATAAACCAAAGCCTTCATCTGCCTGAGACCAGAAGAACTAGATGGTGCAAGGCTACCACAATTACATCCCTGACAGGGAACACAAAAGAGAGTCCTTTAGGGAGCAGGAGAAAAGCAGGGTGCAGAACTCAAATTCTAGTAAAAAGGCCTGACTTAATGGTTTGAGACTGGAGGGACCCAGGAAGACATGGCCCCTGGACTCTCTGTTAGCCCAAAACTAAAACCATTCCTGAGGCCAACTCTTCAGACAAAGATTAGACTGGACTATGGGATATAAAATGATAGTTGTGAAGAGAGTGCTTCTTGGCTTAAGCAGATACATGAGACTAAACGGGCAGCTCCTGTCCGGAGGCAAGATGAGAAGGCAGAGAGGGTCAGGAGCCAGTTGAATGGATACAGGAAATCTGAGGTGAAAAAGAAAAGTGTGCTGTCACACTATAGGGAGAGCAACTAGGGTCACATAATAATGTATGTATAATTTTTTGTATGAGGGACTAACTTGAATTGTAAACATTCACTTAAAGCACAACAATTAAAAACAAAAAGGAGATCTACCCTGAAGTACAACGCTGTCAGTGATAGGATAATATCCATACGCCTACAAGGAAGACCAGTTAATAAGACTATTATTCAAATTTATGCACCAACCACTAAGGCCAAAGATGAAGAAATTGAAGATTTTTACCAACTTCTGCAGTTTGAAATTAATCAAACATGCAGTCAGGATGCATCGATATTTACTGGTGTTTGGAATGTAAAAGTTGGAAAAAAAGAAGAAGGATTGGTAGTTGGAAAATACGGCCTTGGTGATAGAAACGATGCTGGAGATTGCCTGATAGAAATTTGCAAGACCAACTACTTCTTCACTGCAAATACATTTTTTCAACAATATAAATGGCGACCATACACGTGGGCTTCACCAGATGTAATACGCAAGAATCAAATCAGCTACCTCTGGAGAAAGGGACGATGGAAAAGCTCAATATCATAAGTCAGAATGAGGCCAGGGAACTTCCTGCTTCAAGGGAGTAAAAGCAGTGGGCATTCTTCTTCCCCATGTGACATCCCAGGTCAAAGGGATTTGGATTTTGCCGGGAAGCTGCTCATCATCCTGACAGAAGACGCTCAGAGGAGATCAGGGAGAGTCTGGTGGCAGACACACAGACACTTTTCATCCTGATAACTCATCTTCTATCAAAATGTGTTCCAATTTCCACTACACTGTTTATGCTAATACAGTCATTATGAACAGAGAAAGGGAGCTCAGTTTTCATGGACACAAATCTATAAATGAAGTCTGCTTAGGCATACTTACATTGTTTCTGTTATTCAGCTGATGAAGGTATTATCTATCCTACAGTCATTTCAACAAAGATGCTTTCAAACCTTAGGTCTGTTTAAATTAATGTGACACGTGGTTTGCAAAGGAGATTTTGAAATGAAAACAAAGACCTATCTAAAGGGTCTATTTTCATTGTCAGGAATTTAAATACATAGACACATATGTAGTCTTATCTGCTTTAGAAGATGTAAATCTATCTTTTGATCCTTTCCTTATTTCAGAAGTTAACCATCTATAGCTATAGAGCTTTGTAATTTATTTTATTTCATAATCTTAATAGTTCAATATGACCAAAGACTAACGTATATATGGCCCTTTTATCCCTTTATAATCTCTCAAACCTAAAAAAGACAACAGCACAAATTGTACAAGGAAAGGTCATGGAAGCCCCATAGACACATCCAAACTCCCTGAGGGACTGAATTGCTGGGTGGAGGGCTGTGGGGACCATGGTCTCGGGGAACATCTAGCTCAATTGGCATAACACAGTTTATAAAGATAATGTTCTACATTCTACCTTGGTGAGTAGCATCTGGGGTCTTAAAAGCCTGTGAGCAGCCATCTGAGATACTCCACTGGTCTCATCCCTTCGCGAGCAAGGGAAAATGAAAAGAACAGGATACAAGGAAAAGATTAGTCCAAAGGACTAATGGACCACAGCTACCAAGGCCTCCACTGGACTGAGTCCAGTACAGCTAGATGGTGCCCGGCTACCACCACTGACTGCTCTGACCAGGATCACAACAGAGGGTTCTGGACAGAGCTGCAGAAGGATGTAGAGCATAATTCTAACTCACAAAAAAAAGACCAGATTTAATGGCCTAAAGGAGACTGGAGAAACCTTGAGAGTATGGCCCCCAGACACCCTTTTAGCTCAGTGGTGAAGTTACCTCCAAGGTTCACTGTTCAGCCTGGGAGTGGACAGCCCCATAAAACCAAATGAGACTAACGAGGTACAGGAGTCCAGTAACAAGGGCCAGAAGGCAGAAGGGGACAAGGAAGCTGGTGATAGGGAACCCAAGGTTGAGTAAGGATAGTGTTAATGTGTTGAGGTTGTTAACCATTGTCATAGTGCAACATGTGTAGTAACGGTTAAATGAGAAAGTATTTTGTTCTGTAAGCCTTCATCTTAAGTGAGAATAACAGCACAATTGGAAGAGCGTAGTTAATGTCACTGAACTGTGTATGTAGAAATTTTTGAAATGGTGTATCTTTGGCTATGTATATTTTCACCAAAAAAATAAAATAAAATAAAAAGGTCAAGAAGGGAGAGGGTTGACAAGTTGTGGAGTTGTTAACCAATGTCATAAAACAATATGTGTACTACTGTTTCATGAAAAACTATTTGTTCTGTAAGCCTTCACCTAAAGTACAATAAAAAAAAAAGACAACAGCAGCAAATAAAGCCAAATACATTTTGCACATTAAACATAGCTTTTATATTTTTCCTCGCATTGCCTTTTAATATTCTCAGAAAACTATTGTAAAACAACTTTCTTTAAGGTAGTTTAATCATTTGAAGCATGAGTGACAATTATCTGGCTTGTAAGAAGTGTCTTCAAGCCCATATCTTTGACCACTAACCCCTATCTTCCCCAAGACCGGGACAATCAGATGAGAAGGCATCTTCAGGAATCTTACACTTACGGACTCCAGCATTCTGATATGGGGTCTTCAATTCCTGGGCCAACTGGAGAACCATCTTAACTGGTTCCATTATAGTTATTCGTTCCATTCCATGTACCTCAGACTTTGGGAAGGGCTTAATGAAGTCTTTCAGCTGACCCACCCTGATCTCAGTACTTGAAGTCTCAGAAATTCACTTTAGGCAATCTCAGACATTCCAGGCTCCCCTCATTCTAATAGCAAATTTTGAATTTTTCAAGTATGAGGATAATTGTACAATAAACCCAAAACTTCGGACTGGCCCCAGAACTTAAGTGATTTGGCTTCCTAACTTGTGTTGGTTTTTCAACATCAACTAATGTTGCTAAAGTTTATGTAGGTTGTTACTCTGATCTAGAGCTTCCTTATGATTAATTTAATGAAAAGATTCTTGTGAATTTTTTGAACTCCTCAAGTCCAAATAGTGAATAACCATTTACTGAAATAAAGTTTTACTGATCTTCCACTTTGCAGCAAACTCTGTATTATGCTTGAGGGATGAAGAAGGAATCATTTCAATCTCTCACTTGTTAAGTTGCTTACAGAGCAGTTACATTATTTCAACATTAGGGAATTTCAGTGTTGAATAAGTGACTTGTTCAAAAGTAAGAATATGGTATCCATACTTTTAAAATAGCTCTTTAACTTAGGGACTGAACATCGACTACATTTCTGGAGAGAATAGCTGCTTATAGGAAGTGATTATTGAGAAATGGAGAGTAATCTTGCAGTGAACTGGAATCTGGAATGGTTAAAAGAGAAAGCAGAGAAAACGGAATTCTGTTACTGAAGGCAACCGGACAGATGGGGAAAAGTCAAACGAGGAGCTAGCTAAGAAACATAAAAGAAGGTATGTTTTATCACTTTGAGCAGACTATTTATGAGGTATTATTTTTTGTTCATTTTATGCTAAAAAGCTATTGAAAAATCAAAACTGAAAAAGAAGCTAAGGAGTATTTTTTCTTGTCAGATATCTTCTCTTCTCTCTCAGTCCTTGGTTACTGCCTGCAAAACGCAAAGTGGCAAGCCATTCCCTAGGGGTAAGATGGGCTTCTGTGTTCTGATGGCAAGCAGATGGATCTGTAATTGTTAAAGATCTGGTTCCACTGCAGGCACAGAATTACTTCAGTTTTTTTCCTTTAATATATACTTTTGAGGTACAATTTACATACAGCAAATTATACAGTCTGATGTACATTTGATGGGTTTTGAAAATGCATATGCCCATGTAACCAACACCACCATCAAGATATAGAGCATTTCCATTATCCTAAAAAGTTTTCTTGCGCCCTTTTCCAGGAAAACCCAACCATTAAGTATTAAAACAGCCCAAGTACTAAACATTGTTCTCATCTGTATTACCATAGATTGACTTTGCCTGTTTTGGGACTTCATGTAGATGAAATTAAATATATAGTTTTTACTTCTTTGTCTCTGGATTCTTGTGTCTCACATAATTTTTCTGCAACTAATCCATGTTATGTCTGTCACTAATCCATTCTTTACTTTTTTGCACAGTATCATTTTATTGCATGATTTTATTATAACGTGTATATTCATTCTGTTAATAACATTTGAAATGTTTTCATTTTTGTCAATTATTAGTAATAATAAAGTTGTTCATAATTCTTCTCTATTGTCCTTTTAGAATCGGTATGATTTGTAGTGATATTCTCTCCTCCAATCCTAGGTGACACTATAGGACAGAGTAGAACTGTCCCATGGGAGTTACAATTCAAGCTGTAAATATTTACAGAAGTGGACAGCCACATCTTTCTACCACAGAGTGGCTGGTGGGTTTGAACCACTGACTTTTCAGTTAGTATTTGAGAGCTTTAACCACTGCTCCACAGGGCTCCCAGCAGTCTTGACAGAAGTTATGAATTTTGCTAATCTTTTCAGATAACCAAACCTTGAGTTAGCTAATTTAATTTTTTTATATATTTTATTGTACTTCAGGTGAAGGCTTACAGAACAAATAGTTTCTCATGAAACTGTAGTACACATGTTGTTTTACGACATTGGTTAATAATCCCACAACATATTAACCCTCTAAATTCTCAACCTTTTTTTTTTTGGTGAAAATATACATAGCCAAAGATACACCGTTTCAAAAATTCTACATACACAGTTCAGTGACACTGACTACGCTCTTCCAATTGTGCTGTTATTCTCACTTAAGATGAAGGCTTACAGAACAAAATACTTTCTCGTTTAACAGTTACTACAAATGTTGCCCTATGACAATGGTTAACAATCTCACAACACATCAACAATATCCTTACTCAACCTTGTGTCCCCTATCAACAGCTACCTTGTCCCCTTCTGCCTTCTGGCCCTTGTCACTGGACTCCTGTACCTCGTTAGTCTCATTTGGTTTTATGGGGCTGTCCACTCCCAGGCTGAACAGTGAACCACGGAGGTAACTTCACCACTGAGCTAAAAGGGTGTCTGGGGGCCATACTCTCGAGGTTTCTCCAGTCTCCTTTAGGCCAGTGAATCTGGTCTTTTTATTGTGAGTTAGAATTATGCTCTACATCCTTCTCCAGCTCTGTCCAGAACCCTCTGTTGTGATCCTGGTCAGAGCAGTCAGTGGTGGTAGCCGGGCACCATCCAGCTGTACTGGACTCAGTCCGGTGGAGGCCTTGGTAGCTGTGGTCCATTAGTCCTTTGGACTAATCTTTTCCTTGTATCCTGTTCTTTTCATTTTCCCTTGCTCGCGAAGGGATGAGACCAGTGGAGTATCTCAGATGGCTGCTCACAGGCTTTTAAGACCCCAGATGCTACTCACCAAGGTAGAATGTAGAACATTATCTTTATAAACTGTGTTATGCCAATTGAACTAGATGTTCCCCGAGACCATGGTCCCCACAGCCCTCCACACAGCAATTCAGTCCCTCAGGGAGTTTGGATGTGTCTATGGGGCTTCCATGACCTTTCCTTCTACAGGTTGTGCTAGTTTCCCCTGTATTGTGTACTGTCTATTTATTATCTATTAGGCAATTATCTATTGCCTATTTAGTATTTCCCCCCACCCCTTCCTTCCCTGGTAACCAACAAAGATTGTTACATTTTGTGTGTGAACTTTTTCATGGGTTTTTACAATAGAGGTCTCATACAATATTTGTCCTTTTGTGATTGACTTATTTCACTCAGCATAATATCCTCCAGTTTCATCCATGTTATGAGATGCTTCACAGATTCATTGTTGTTCTTTCTCATTACATAGTACTCCATTGTGTGTATGTACCATAGTTTGTTTATCCATTCATCTGTAGATGGGCATCTAGGTTGTTTCCATCGTTTTGCTATTGTGAACAATGCTGCCATGAACATAGGTGTGCATATGTCTATTTGAGTGACGACTCTTATTTCTCTAGGATATATTCCTAGGAGTGGAATTGCTGGATCGAATGGTATGTCTATTTCTAGCTTTCTGAGGAAGCACCATATCATTTTCCAAAATGGTTGTATCATTTTGCATTCCCACCAGCAGTGTGTAAGAGTTCCCATCTCCCCGCAGCCCCCCCAACATTTGTTATTTCCAGTGTTTTTGATTCGTGCCAGTAATGCCGGGGTGAGATGATATCTCATTGTGGTTTTATTTTGCATTTCTCTAATGGCTAGTGAACGCGAGCATTTCCTCATGTGTCCGTTGGCTGTTTGAACATATTCTTTGGTGAAGTGTCTGTTCATTTCCTTTGCCCATTTTTTAATAGGATTATTTGTCTTTTTGTTGTAGAGGTGTTGGATTTTCTTGTAGATTATGGAGATTAGACCTTTGTCTGACTTATAGTGTCCAAAAACTTTTTCCCAGTCTGTAGGTTCTCTTTTTATTCTTTTGGTGAAGTCTTTTGAAGAGCATAGGTGTTTGATTTTTAGAAGATCCCAGTTATCTAGCTTATCTGTTGGGGTTTGTGCCTTGATGTTTATGGTTTGTATCCTGTTAATGCCATGTATTAAGGCCTGAAGTATTGGTCCTATTTTTTTCAACTTTATAGTTTTAGGCTTTATATTCAGATCTTTGATCCATTTTGAAGTAGTTTTTGTATACGGTGTGAGGTATGGGTCCTGTTTCATTTTTTTGCAAATGGATATCCAGTTTTGCCAGCACCATTTGTTAAAAAGACTGTCTTTTCCCCATTTGATGGACTTTGGGCCCTTGTCGAAGATTAGCTGACCGTAGGTGGATGGATTTACATCTGGATTCTCAATTCTGTTATATTGGTCAATGGATCTGTCGTTGTACCAGTACCAGGCTGCTTTGACTACTGTAGCTGTATAGTAGGTTCTGAAGTCAGGTAGTGTGAGTCCTCCAACTTTATTCTTCTTCTTCAGTAGTGCTTTATTTATTCGGGGCTCCTTCCCTTTCCATATATAGTTAATGATTATTTTTTCCATCTCTTTGAAGGATGTTGTTGGTATTTGGATCGGGATTGCATTGTATTTGTAAATTGCTTTGGGTAGAATTGACATTTTCACAATGTTGAGTCTGCCTATCCATGAGCATGGTATGTTTTTCCATTTATGTAGATCCCTTTGGGTTTCATGCAGTAGTGTTTTAAAGTTTTCTTTGTATAAGTCTTTTACATCCCTGGTCAGATTTATTCCCAAGTATTTTATCTTTTTAGGGGCTATTGAAAATGGTATTGTTTTCCTGATTTCCTTTTCATCATTCTCCTTACTGGTGTATAGGAATCCAACTGATTTTTGAATGTTTATCTTGTATCCTGCTACTCTGCTGAATCTTTCTATTAGTTCCAGTAGATTTCTCATGAAGTTTTTAGGGTTTTCTATGTATAGTATCATATCATCTGCAAACAGGGACAGTTTAATGTCTTCATTACCAATTTCGATGCCCTTTATTTGTTTTTCTTGCCTTATTGTTCTAGCTAGAACTTCCAGCACAATGTTAAATAGGAGTGGTGATAAAGGGTATGTTTGTCTTGTTCCTGTTTTCAAGGGGAATGTTTTCAGCCTGTCTCCATTAAGAATGATGTTGGCCATTGGTTTTGCATAGATGCCCTTTATTATCATGAGAAATTTCCCTTCTATACCTATTTGATTGAGAGTTTTTATCAGGAGTGGGTGTTGGACTTTGTCAAATGCCTTTTCTGCCTCAATTGAGATGATCATGTGATTCTTTTCTTTCCTTTTCTTTATGTGGTGGATTACGTTGATTGATTTTCTAATGTTGAACCATCCTTGCATACTTGGTATGAATCCTACTTGGTCGTGGTGTATTATTTTTTTGATATGATGCTGAATTCTATTGGCTAGAATTTTGTTCAGAATTTTTGCATCTATATTCATGAGAGATATTGGTCTGTAATTTTCTTTTTTTGTGACGTCTTTGCCTGGTTGTGGTATCAGCGTTATGCTGGCTTTATAGAATGAATTTGGAAGTGTTGCTTCCTCTTCTATGCTCTGAAATAGCTTGAGTAGAACTGGTACAAGCTCTTCTGTAAATGTTTTGTAGAATTCTCCAGTTAAGTTATCTGGGCCAGGGCTTTTATTGGTTGGGAGTTTTTTTAATTACCTTTTCAAACTCTTCTCTTGTGATGGGTCTGTTCAGATTTTCAACATCACTTTGTTGTAGTTTGGGTAGGCCGTGTGTTTCTAGAAGTTTATCCATTTCCTCTAGGTTTTCATATTTGTTGGAGTATAGTTTTTCATAATATTCTGTTATAATCCTTTTTATTTCAGTTGGGTCTGTTGTAATGTCCCCCATTTCATTTCTTATTTGGGTTATTTGTGTTCTCTCCTGTTTTTCTTTTGTCAGTCTGGCCAGTGGTTTGTCGATTTTGTTGATTCTTTCAAAGAACCAACTTTTGTTTTTGTTGATTCTTTCTATTGTTTTTCTGTTCTCTATTTCATTTATTTCTGCTCTGATCTTTACTATTTCCTTTCTTCCTGTGGTTTTGGGCTTTTTCTGCTGTTCTCTTTTTATTTGTTTGAGTTCTGTAGTTAATGTTTTGATTTTGTCCCTTTCTTGTTTTATGATATGTGCATCTATTACTATAAATTGTCCTCTGAGGACTGCCTTTGCTGTGTCCCAAAGGTTTTGGTATGATGTGTTTTCATTCTCATTTGATTCTAGGAAGTTTTTGATTCCATCTCTGATTTCTTCTATTACCCAGTGATGTGTAAGCAGGGTATTATTCAGTTTCCATTTAGCTGATTTTTTTCCTTGCTCTTTCTAGTGTTAATTTCTACCTTGATGGCATTGTGGTCAGAGAAGATACTTTGAATTATCTCAACGTTTTGGATCTTGTTGAGGATTTCTCTGTGGCCTAAGATGTGGTCTATTCTGGAGCACGTTCCATGTGCATTGGAAAAGAATGTGTACTTTGCAGTGGTTGGATGGAGTGTTCTATATATGTCTATGAGGTCAAGTTGGCTATTGTGCCCTTTAGGTCTTCCATATCTTTGCTGAGTTTCTTCTTAGTTGTTCTGTCCTTTACTGAGAGTGGTGTGTTGAAGTCTCCTACTATTATTGTGGAACTGTCAATTTCTCTTTTCAGTGTTGTTAGAGTTTGTTTTATGTATTTTGGAGCCCTGTCATTGGGTGTATAGATGTTTATTACGGTTCTTTCTTCATGATGGATCGTCCCCTTAATCATTATATAGTTTCTTTCTTTGTCTTTTATGGTAGATTTTGTTTTAAAGTCCATTTTATCTGAGATTACAATTGCCAAGCCTGCTCTTTTTTAGTAGTTGTTAGCTTGATGTATTTTTTTCCAACCTTTGACTTTTAATAAATTCACATCTTTGATTCTAAGGTGTGTCTCTTGTAGACAGCATATTGATGGATCCTGTTTTCTTATCCATTCTGTCAGTCTCTGTCTCTTTATGAGTGCATTGAGTCCATTTACATTCAGTGTAATTATTGATAGATGTGAGTTTGTTGCTGTCATTTTGTAGTGCTTTTTTTTTGGTGCTGAAGTTTTCTTTGTTCTTACTCTCTTGTGCTGAGTTTCTTTTGTTTGTGGATTTTTTTTTCTCATTTCTTTTGTTTTTGTAGGTTTTGTTTTGGCCGAGACTTTATGTTTTTTGTCTTTATTTTTATGAGTTGGTTCTTTAACTGTCTTTGTTTACCATGAATTTTACCCGTATCTTTCTAAGTTTGAAGCAGTCTACCATTACTTGGTATCGCCTTGCCTTTCTGTCCATTACAAGGTTCTATACCTATGCTGTTTATTCCCTTTCATTGTTTTGATGTTGTTGTCATCCATTGATTGACTTCTCTGATTCCCTGTTGTATTTCTTTTGGTTTTGGATTGTCCTCGAGATTTCATTTCTTAGATTGGTATCCGGCTCATACGATCCTGCATCCTAGGTTCTGCCTGTGGGCTGAAGCTGTTTGTCCTCAGATCGAAGAACTCCCTTTAATAATTCTTGGAAGTTTGGTTTGACTTTTACATAGTCCCTTAATATCTGTCTATCTGGAAATGACCTAATTTCACCATCAAATTTCAATGAGAGTTTTGCAGGATGTATTATTCTTGGCTGGAAATTTTTTTTCTTTCAAGATTTTATATATGTCATCCCATTGCCTTCTTGCCTGCATGGTTTCTGCTGAATAATCTGAGCTTAGTCTTATTGTTTCTCCTCTGTATGTGACTTCTTTTTTTTTTTTTTTTTTTGCAATTTTTATTTTATTTATTTATTTATTTATTTTTAATATATATTTTATTGTACTTCAGGTGAAAGCTTACATGTATGTGACTTCTTGTTTTTCATGAGCTGCTCTCAGGATTATTTATTTGTCTTTGGTTTTGGCGAGTGTGAATATGATATGCCTTGGTGTTTTTCTTTTGGGGTCTCTTCTATATGGGGTTCGTTGAGCTTCTTGGATGGCCAGCTTTTCATCTTTCATGATATTGGGGAAGTCTTCTGTCAGCAGTTCCTCAATGATCCTCTCTGTGTTTTCTGTTTTCTCCCCTTGTTCTGGAATTCCAATCACTCATAAATTTTTGCATTTAGTTGTGTCCCACATAACTCTCAGAGTCTCTTTATTTTTCTTTGTTCTTTTTTCTGAGTTTTCCTCAAACAGAGTTGTATCCAAGTGTTTGTCTTCAGTTCTACTGATCCTGTCTTCCACGGTCTTAAATCTGCTTCTCAGCCCTTCTATGAAGTCATCCATTTCTGAAATCTTGATGTTTATCTTTTGGATTTCTAATTGTTGTTTTTATATAATTTCTAGTTGTGAATTTATTTTGGCATTTTGTTCCTGCATCATCTTGCTGAATTCTTCGGATTTTTTGCCTGTATTTTCCATGAATTTGTCTATTTTTTCCTCATGTTTGTCAGCTTTTTTGCCTCAGTTCTTGGAAAATTCCGAGTATTAGAGATTTGCATTCCCTATCAGGTAGTTCTAGTGGATTTTCTTCCACAGGCGAGTCATCTGGTGTTTTAATTTGGATGCCTACTGGAACCATCCTGTCCTGTTTTTGTAAATGTTTTGATATTGTCTGCTGATTTCGGGGCATTCAGTAGTTATTTCTCTCATTTATTGATTGTAGATTTGTTTGTTTCATCCCTTTTTTTAAAAAAAAAATTGACTATGTCTGAGCAGGTGCACTGTGTGTTCTTTGTTGTTTGCTCATCTGTGCGCTCAATACTTTTCACCTCCCTCTCCAACTGGCAGGTTCAGTCGCTCAGATATGGTATAGCAGGGCAGGTCTAGCTGATGAGGAGCCACTGAGATGGGTTGTTTGTGGCACTTACCACATCCACCAGGGCGGGTCGGTAATCAGTGCTGGGCAGGTTCCAGTAGGCTGTGCCTGCAGTGGTTGGTGGTGTGATGTCAAGCGCACGGTGCAGGTAGGCAGGATGCAGCGTGGAGATGGTTATTTGTGGAGCTAAGATGTATGTGGGAGAGAGGAGAAAAGAACAGGAGCCAAAAAGCATACAAACAAACAAAAAGTAATGCTAGGAGAGCTTGCCGTTGGAATGGAGAGTTGAGAGACTGAAATGGAGAAAAACAGAAACGGGAAGAGGAAGAAATGAAAAGAATGAACAAATAAAAATCAGAAAGGTTAAAGAACTGCAAAATTCCCAGGGATCTCATCGATGCAGCTATGAAGTCCGGGGAAGTTGCTCTCAGGTGTCGCAGCACAGCCTGGGCAGAAGGCACAGAGGTATACAATGCCTGGTATTCAGGGATCAGAAAGAGAAGGGATATAGAGAGATGAGAAACTGAGCAATGAAAAAGACAAAAGGGAAAAAGAGGGAAAAGAAAAAAAAACAAATTAAAAAAACAAAAAAAAACAAAGAACAAGAAAGGCCCCCCCAGATAAACAGGAAAAAAAAAATGAAAAAGGAAATGTGCTCAGGGATCCCTCTGCACGTCTGTGGAAGCCGAAGGGGAGTTCCTTGCCATGCAGCTCCGCCTGGCCAGAAAGGGCTCCCAACTCAAGAAAAGGAAAAGAAAACATACAAACAATTCAAAACAAACAAACGAACAAAAGCCCCCGGATCCCACCAGCGTGGTAGCCCAGACCGGGAAGCAGCTCCACACTCGAATGGAGCTCCAGAGCCCCTCAGGAAAAAGCGAAGATGGCGCATGGAGCCAGGCACTCGAGCGAAAGGAGGGGGAGGTGGCGAGAGACAAGCAAGAAATCCAAAGAAGCAGGAAAAAAAAAAAAAAAAAAAGCAACACCAGCAGCCAACAAATGGCACTCAGAGAGCCAGCCAGTGCAGGCTGGTGTTTCTGAACAAGAGACTGTGTCTGCGGGAAGCAGAGGAGGCCAAGTGTGGGTGAAGAAGGGTAGAGAGTGGAAAAGCGTATATCACAAATTGCCGGCGCTCTGGAGCCCCTCAGGAAGAAGCAAAGATGGCACACGGAGCCAGGCACTTGAGTGAAAGGAGGTGGCGAGAGGCAAGTGAGAAATCAAAAGAAGCAGAGAAAAAAAACAACACTAGCAGCCAACAAATGGCACCCAGAGAGCCGCCCGCTTGGGTGTGTGGAATCCAAGCATCCGGCGCCTCCCGGTCAAGAGACCGTGGCCACAGGAAGCAGAGGAACAAACAAACAAAAGCCCCGGGATCCCACCAGCACGACAGCCCATACCGGGAAGCAACTGCACACTTGAATGGAGCCCCGCAGCCCCTCAGGAAGAGGCAAAGATGGTGCTCGAAGCCAGGCACTTGAGCAAAAGGAGGGGGAGGCAGTGAGATGTAAGTGAGAAATCAATTGAAGCAGAAAAAAAAGCAACACTAGCAGCCAACAAATGGTACCCAGAGAGCCGCCTGCTTGGGTGTGTGGAATCCAAGCAGCCGGCGCTTCCCAGTCAAGAGACTGTGGCCACAGGAAGCAGAGGAGTCCGAGCTGGGGCGAAGAGGGGTGGGGGGTGGGAAAGCACACACTGCAAATTACCGGCTGTTTTGTCTCCCACTGGACGCTCCGTGAGGCTGCTCTCTCATACCCCCGTTTGCTGGTCTCTGATAGGAGTCCAAGACGATGGATCCGTGCTGCGACAGCTGGTAGGGGACCTCTGCATGAATCTCTGCTCGCTCTCCATTCTCTGTCAGTTTTCTCACTCCATTTGGTGCTTGGCTGAGTTCTTTATCTCTTCATTTGATGTTTTAGGCTTTCAGGATTGTTGTATTCTCTGTTTGGCTTAGTTTTTCGGATCTTTGCTGTGGAGGAACGGTGTTGTGCTTCTGCCTAGAGCGCCATTTTGCCAGAACTCTCGAGTTAGCTAATTTTTTAAAAAAAATTTTCACTGTGTTCTGTTTGTTTCTGTTTTTATGGTTATTATTTCTTTCCTTCTAGCTTACTACCACCCATGGCCCAAATCTGGTCAGCTACTTATTTTTGTATGTCTCACAAGATAAGAACGATTTTTCAATTATAAAATTATTTGAAAAAATCATAGAAGAATAATATTTTGTGACATGTGAAAAACATATGAAATTCAAATTTCAGCATCGATAAATAAAGTCTTATTGAAACACAGCCACATCCACTCACTTAGATATTGTCTCTGACTTATTTTGTGCTACAGCGATGGTGTTGAGTGTTTAGTACTTGTGAGAGAGAATGCATGGCCCACAAACCCTAAAATATTTACCATCTGGGCCTTTACAGAAAACGTGTGCTGATCCCTGTGTGTGTGTGTGTGTGTGTGTGTGTGTCTGTGTGTGTGAATTTTCTAATATTTGAGGCTTTCTACCTGTTTGATTCTTACTGACTTTTGTACTAATTCCATCATAGTCAGACAGCATACATTGTATTTTTGTCAATCTTTTGAACTTTATCAAGACTTATGTCTGTTGTCAGTCCATAGTCTATTTTGGTGAGCATTCCATTTGTACTTTAATAGAACATGTTTTCTGCAGAAAATCTCTTAATTTTGGTGATCTGCTTCAATTTACTGCTCACTCCTCATGACATCTTGTCATTTAAGTCTTTAAAAATACATGTAATAGCTACTTTAAAATCATCATATGCTAATTCCAACATCTGAGTCATCTCACAGTTTGTCTTCAGCATTTTTTTCCCTTGACCTGGGTGCTTTTTTTCTGTTTATTTTTTATGTGTAACATTTGTTTTCACTGTACACAGAACATTGTGGATATTTCAATGAGAAGACTCTGGATTTTGTGATCTCCCAGAGAGTGTTGGTTTTTATTCTTGTAGGTGTTTAAGTTGCTGACAGATCACTTTGGAGTTTGAAAGGAGAGAGATGTCTTGGTTTTTCCCTGAGTCTTAGTTCCATCCGGGTTTGCAATCAAAGCCTAATTTTGCAGCATTCAAACTCCAGATTTCACCTCTTCCACAGTGGATGACAGCTGAAACCTCTGCTGAGATTCTCCAGGCTTTCAGCTGTTGCTTCCACCAGACTTTTGTTGTCTCTCCCAAGTATCTACAGTTCAGGGGTCAACCTAGGATTTGTAGAGAGATTACATGAAAATAAACTGAAAAACTACAGTGGATTATCTCTTTCAGATTAACAAAGGGCACACGCTTGAATACAACATGGTGCTGGTAAGAGAGTAGACAGAGATCCCGTGCAATGCTTATGGGATAGCTGCCTACTCAGAGGACACTTGGGTGTTATTCACCAAAACTAAAACAAACAAAACCCAATAATAACACCACTAAATGCACTTGTCCTTTGATCCAGAAAATGTGCTTCCTGGCTGGTATCACACAGAGAGACTCGTAAGTACAAACGCTGCCTGCACAAGGATGTTCAATGTGCAGACTCTGACATACAGAGTCTTTCTAGCTTCACCTGCCTCTTCTATTGACCAACAAGCAAATGTCAAATCTTCTAAGATGAAAATATTAGTCCAAGAAACAAAAGGGCCACATAAACCAGAGACTCCATCACCCTGAGACCAGAAGAACTAGATGGTGCCCAGCTACCACCAATGACTGCCCTGACAGAGAACACAACAGAGAGTCCTTGAGGGAGCAGGAGAAAAGCAGGGTGCAGAACTCAAATTCATGTAAAAAGACCAGACTTAATGGTCTGACAGAGACTGGAGGATCTCCTGAAACTATGGACCCCGGATGCTCTGTTATCCTAGAACTAAAATCTTTCCTGAAGCCCACTCTTCAGACAAAGATTAGACTGGAGTATAAAATAAAAAATAATACCCGTGAGGAGTGTGCTTCTTACTTCAATCAGGTACAGGAGACCAAATGGGCAGTTCCTGCCTGAAGGCAGGATGAGAAGGCAGGAAGGGACAGGAACTGGTTGAATGGACACAAAAAAACTGGGGTGGAAAGGGGGAGTGTGCTGTCACATTGTAGGGATTGCAACTAATGTCACATAAACACTATGTGTACAAACTTTTGCATGAGAAATTAACTTGAGCTGTAAACTTTCACCTAAAGCACAATAAAAAAATTTAAAAAAAACTTCTAAGTTGATCCCAAAACGCAAAGCCACTACTGCATTCATTAGAAGCCATTTACTAGATACACCGTCAAACTTTCCTCCCTTAATCCAACCTTGACCCCACAAAAAAAGATCAACCAGCAACAATATCATGAATGTTAACATTTCCTCCTACATATTTATGTAGCTAAAGAACCATCCTGCCGATATTCTTCAAAAAGTATAAGTAAAAGTGAATTTAAGTCCTTATTTCTAGGGATTGATAACCACTTGGAACCTTTAAGATATAATTTCCCTTCCCCAGCCATAACCCTAAAAAATGGTTTCAGGGCCATTTAATATTAGGCACTACATTAAGTCTGTTTGTTATGGATTACTTTTTGTAAATTCATTTTTAATAGAACTGTCCTCTATTTCTGTGAGAGTTTTTGCTTTTTAAACTCAAAAGCAAGTTGCTTACCAAAAGGAAAGAAAAATAAGGAGATAGCTCTTGTACTGTTCAAACTAGTTTTTTCTTTTCTTTTTAAATGCATTTTACTTTTTAGAGCAGTTTTAAGTTTACAGAAAAATTGTGCAGAAAGTACAAAGCTTCCATATGCCCACTCTCTCCTGTGCACAATTTTCCCCCTATTATTAGCATCTTGCATTCTGTGGTACATTTGTTACAATTGATGTAATACATTATTATTAACTAATGTCCATACTTTACATTAGGGTTCAATCTTTGCGTTGTACAGTACTAGGGGTTTTGACAAATGCCTAATGTCATGTGCCCACAATGACAGTATCATGCAGAATAGTTTCACTGCCTTAAAAATGCCCTGTGCTCCACCTATTCATCCTTGCCCCCTCCCCTAAACTAATGTTTTTTAATCAACATAATTCTAAGCGTGTTGGCAAAAACTGATACTTAAGTTTGACTTTTAAGTGTAGAATTTAATACAACCACTAGGAAAGAGCCTCTCAATGGGGTGAAGTTTATCCTTGTCTGTTAAGGGAGTCTCTTGCAGACATTCTATTCAGTCATTGAAGCCATAGTTGGTGAAAACCACAGTGAGAGGGAAAGGAGGAGGCTTACCTACACCAAGGCCAGTGGATTGCTGTTCCATATAGTGCTTCTTCAGTCTGAGGATCAACTGAAAGGGGTTACAACTGATGGTATTTTCAGTAATCCTAGAAAACATGTCTTATAAAATGCAGACGAGTACATTTTGGAATGGCTCCTCTAATTATGGGATCTTAATGTAGCTCAGATAGGTTCCTGAACTACTTTCCACTCACCTGTGGGGACCAGTTCTCAGAGGGCTGCAAATATTCCCTAAGATGCCCACCTCCAAACCAGAGACTTTCCAGATGTCCCTTTAAGGATTCATAAGTCCCTAGATTACATTCCTGATGTGAATTTACTGCAAATCAGCTTTACCTACGTGGGGTGTTATGCGTCAGTTCATGGACAGGTTGCAAATTTATGGAGCTGGCCCAGCCAAGTGGCTGCCTCTTCGTTGGCACAGCTGCTCAAAATTAATGTTTCTTCTCTGTCGGGTAGAGAGGAGTTACGATCAGTTCAAGGGCCGCCATAATTTTCCCCAGATAGAACCGAGTATCGGTCAGGAAAAAGTGACAACTGCACTACCATTTTGTATTATAATATGCTGGAAGAATTTCGTAGTATTGTTGTGACAATTTGACATGACGCAGAAACCAAAAGAAGCCCAGTGTTGTCCCTGTACTCTCAATGGAGACATCACACTGGACCACAGTTGGTGAAAAGCACACACTGACCCCACCCGTGAGCCACGCTGGACACAGTCAGTGAGAGGTCATGCTAGACCCACTTGTGTGAGCCTTGCTGGACCATGGTCAGTGAGATATGCAGTTGACTCTGCCCTGCATATGCCTGTCCCAAAGAGCCTCTATGCAGCGCAATGCATAAGCACTGCCTGTCCACATCTCCAAGCCCATAAAGAAGGAGAAGACAGTCATCGTTTATAGAAAGAGGCTGTTGTTTCCTGCCTCAGGTCCATGGAGTAGTCACACAAGGAAATATACCAAAGTTTGTGCAATCAACAAGACATGATCTGAAAGTATTCTTCATTCACTTGGTTGAACTTTGATTTTTTTAAACAAAAATTTCATAAAACGGATGAAGTACAGTATCTTAAATTCAAAATTTCTTGATAACATCAATACATGCTGAATTTTACTATCTTTTTTTAGCATATTTCCACATGATACTTTAAAATATTGACTGAGTCTTTCATGACTAATCTAATCCAATTTAAGGTCCTGAAACTCTAGTTATGGCTACTTTAATACACTCTTATGTTTCCAAATTCACTGAAATGTTGAACTTTATCTACTGAACTTACTCTTTTCTACTTATCTGTCATCAAAAATTTCCTCTAATTTAGGTGATTTCTTATTAATATAAATTAGATTTGTTCAAGGATTTTTTAAACATCAGCAGTTTTTTATATTAAAATATTTCATAAACTTCTGGAATAATCATATTTAGACTAGATACCAAGTCATATAGATGGCAAGGGAGTTCATTCAGATACATGATATTGTACACATTTCTAAGATATACACTGAAACAGAAATTATGATGATGTAGCAGCAGAAGCATATCTCTATTAATAAAAATGTACCACAGTGTGCCTTATTTCCTGAAGTGCACTTTGAGGAATGAAGAATATTCATTTAAATCCAGTGTTGTCCTGACATCTATTTTGTCCTACAGAATAATAAATAAATTTGTATTTACCAAAGGTTTTAATAGATACTAAAAACAATTTCAGAGTAATATAAACTTTTTTATTAAAGGATAGACAAATTTTACCCAAATGATGAAGAAAATGTGAACTAAGATAATAATATTTTACCTGTGAGTATTTTATTTCATCACAGCTGATAGGGTTAGAAGAGCACCTGTGTACATACATGGCTGTTCTCCGTGTCTCCACAGCACCAGGGTCTGGAGTGTGGGCTCAGGGGTAACCCACCCAGGGTACTGGCCATGTCCTCATGGCCAAGCCTGAAACCATGCCTCTGAGGTCTTCAGAAGGGAAGGGAATGGACTTCCCACGTGAGGACCCTGGGATGCTCACCTGGGGTGGGAGGGAATGGGGCCTCACCCTCAAAGGGGTCCTGCTTGCTCCCCAGTCACATGTTGAACCAGAGGCTGACCAAACCCACCTACCCAAATAAGCCAAAATCCACCTGTCCATTTCAGGAAAAGAAACCCTTGGAAAATGTCCTCCTTGCCTCCTGGGGACCATCGGCTCTTCACTCATCCTCTCTTTCTTATTACTTTTAATTATGGAATATATTAATTGTGGTGGGGAGCCCACAGGTAAGGTCCCCTGGTTCAGGGAGGCCAGAGCTGGGACAGGAGGACCCTGTGCCCCGGACTGGAGCAGCTGTTTCTTCTAGAGTGGGAAGTGCTGGGTCCCACCTTGGCTGGCATCTCCTAGCCCTGTCACTGAGGACACTCACAGCCCACTGTATCTGGGCTTTCTTGAGTAAAACCTACCTAGAGTGAGACCTTCCAGCTGACCTTCCACTTCAGGAAGAATTCTGTGACGGATGGGCAGGAACATGCCCCAGGGGGCAAAAGAGCAAGGGAAGGGGCAGAGGAAAATAGAGAAGAGGTGGATTCTTATTTTGAGCTACGCACAGCTGCAGAACGACCACACACAAGGGTAAGAAGTGGAAGCGTGGACGCCTACCAACCATGCAGTGGGGAACGCCTTCTTGGAGGCTTTGTGGTGCCCACATCTGCAGCCCCTAGCCTCATGGGAGCTGCTGCCTGAACAATTGTTGCCTTACTTTTCTTCTTTTTTTTTTCCCAACGTATATTATGGACTCCTCAACAATGCATTGTTTAACACTGTATATTTTAAAATCTATAGAAATGAGTTAATTACTGTGTGTAGCCAGGGACTGATTACTCAATAAACAAGGTAAACACGTGCTTAGAGCATCAACAAAACTTGGACACCAGTTGTTCAAACAAGAGACCCACAGATGCCAAGCAGACAGGACATAAGAAAAAATAAACATCGCAGTGGAAAAGAACCGGTAGCGTACTAGACGAAATTGATACCATTTTATAAATTCTGTATAAGATAACAATTATATTTTCCTTTTCATTTCAGATCTATTGGGCATAACCTCACATTCAGTTTTCTCTTGACCACATGAGAAACCACCAGTGACATCATAATCAAGTGACTCCTGACATAACTGGTCTTGTGCAAAGCGAACCAAAACACGTCTTCAGAGTAACTATACCCTTGTATTTGTGCCATGTTCTTTGCTATCGCTCTCAATGGGTATCAGCAGTAGTCCAATGAACTGTGAAGATGCAGCATCAAAGGATGGAAAGTGAATGCGCAAGTTTTTAAGTATTATTTCAAGCCAAGAGACACTTGTAAAGGTCTACGAAAGGCTGGCTAACAAAGTTCGTACAACAAACAAATAAAATTGTTTCCAACTATCTTGTAAGTACTATTTCTCTTAACTGTCTCAGACCTGAGGAACAAAATTATATGTTCCAAATTAATTTTTTTACTTATAAATTATGAAATTTATCACTCATTTGTCATTTTGTCATGCTGTGGTGGCTTGCCTGTTGTGGTGATGCTAGAAGCTATGCCACTGGTATTTCAGATATCAGCAAGGTCACCAATGGTGGACAAGTTTCAGCAAGGCTTACAGACTATGAGACACTAAGAACGACCTGGCAATCTACTTCTAAAGAAATTGGCCAGTGTAACCCTTATAAAACAGCAATAGATCATTGTCTGATGCAGTGCTGGAAGATGAACCCCTCAGGTTGGAAGGCACTCAAGATACGAATGGGGAAGAGGTGCCTCCTGAAAGCAGAGTCAACCTAAATGACGTGGATGGAGTAAAGCTTTCAAGACCTTCATTTGCTATCAGAATAGACTCTGAAACTTGTTATTAAAGTTAGAGTAGCTAAAGCTAATGGAAGAAATAGTGAAGTAAAAGAGCTGAACAGATGATTTCAAAGGGCAGCTTGAGAAGACAAAGTATTATAATGAAATGTGCAAAGACCTGAAGTTAGAAATCCAAAAGAGAAACACACACTTAGCATTTCTTAAGATGAAAGAACTGAAGAAAAAAGTCAAGCCTCAAGTTGCAATATGGAAGGATTCTATGGGTAAAAAATATTGAAAGATGCAGGAAGCATCAAAAGGAGATGGAAGGAATACACAGAGTTATTGTACCAAAAAGATTCGGTTGACATTCAATCATTTCAGGAGGTAGCATATGATCAGGAACCACTGGTACTGAAGGAAGAAATCCAAACTGCACTGAAAGTATTGGTGAAAAACAAGGATCCAGAAATTGATGGAGTATCAATTGACATGGTTCAACAAATGGATGCAACTCTGGAAGTGCTCAGTTGTCTATTTCAAGAAATTTCGAAGACAGCTACCTGGCCAACTGACTGGAAGAGATCTATATTTGTCCCCATTCCAAAGAAAGGTGATCCAACATAATGAGGAAAGTATGAGACAATATCATTAATACCACAGGTAAGTAAAATTTTGCTGAAGATAATTAAAAAATAGTTGTAGTAGTACATTGACAAGGAACTGCCAGAAATTCAGGTAGGAGTCAGAAGAGGATGTGGATCTTGGCTGAAAGCAGAGAATACCAGAAAGATGTTTATCTGTGTTTGATTGACTATGCATAGGCATTTTGCAATGTGTTACCTATAATAAATTATGCATAACGTTGTGAAGAATGGAAATTCCAGAACACTTAATTATGCTCATGAGGAACTTGTACATAGACCAAGAGGTAGTCATTCAGAACAGAGCAAAGAGGTACTGTGTGGTTTAAAGTCAGGAAATGGGTATGTCATGTTTGTATACTTTCACTGTATTTATTCAATCTTATGCTGAGTAAATAATCCGAGAACCCGGACTATGTGAAGAAGAATGTGGCATCAAATTTGGAGGAAGACTCATTAACAACCTGTGATATGCAAAAGACACATTGCTTACTAAAAGCCAAGAAGACTTGAAGCACTTATTGATGAAGATCAAATACCACAGCGTTCAGTATGGATTACACCTCAATATAAAGAAAACACAAATACTCACAACTGGACCAATAAACAACATCATGATAAATGGAGAAAAGATTGAAGTTGTCAAGGATTTCATTTTACTTGAATCCATAATCAACACGCATCGAAGCAGCAGTCAAGAAATCAAGTGATGCATTGCATTGGGAAAATCTGCTGCAAAAGAACTCTTTCATGTGTTGAAAAGCAAAGGTGTCACTTGGAGGCATAAGGTGTGCCTGACTCAAGCCACAGTATTTTCATTCACCTACTATGCATGCAAAAACTGGACAATGGATAAAGAAAACCAAAGAAGAATTGACGCCTTTGAATTACAGTTTTGGCAAAGAATATTGAATATACAACGGACTGCCAGAAGATCGGAGCCCTGGTGGCATAACTACGGCTGCTAACCAAAAGATGGGCAGTTCAAATCCACCAGCCGCTTCTTGGAAACTCTATGGGGCAGTTGTACGCTGTCCTGTGGAGTCACTATGAGTCAGAATTGACTCTATGGCAATGGGTTTGGTTTTTGGTTTGGCCAGAAGAATGAACAAGTTGATCCTGGAAGAAGTACATCCAGAATGCTCCTTAGAAGCGAGGATGGCGAGACTTCTTCTCACGTACTTTGGACATGTTATCAGGAGAGAACAGTCCCTGGAGAAGGAAATCATGTTTGATAAAGTAGACGGTCAGAGAAAAAGAAGACCCTAAATAAAATGTATTGACACAGTGGCTCCAAAAATGGGCTCAAACATAGTAATGATTGTGAGGATGGTGCAGGACCAGGCAGTGTTTCATTCTTTTGTACATAAGTTACTTGAGTCAGAATTGATTCAACAGCACCTAACAACAACAATTTTCAAATATAGATTTTTGTGTTAACATACAAATTCAAATGTAAATTTTATCTTGTAAGTTTTATTTATTTTACATTATTCAAATTTATTTGCTACGGTTGAACCAAATTTACAAAATGACATAATTTTATATCCAGGTAAAATGAAATTGTAACAAACAACTAAGTGGAGCACAAAAAGAAAGCTCACAGAAGATAAAAAGACAGGATTTGTGAATCCCTAAAGACACTTCCAAAATTTACTCACTTTTTGAAATGTAATGAATCAGAAGAGATTTCTTCCCTTGAATGCTTGAGTTTAATGTGTGCAAAGCATTATACTAGTACTGCTAGTAATGAAATTATTAATACCAATACAAATATAACAGACTTTGTTCCAAATTCTGCATCCATTCTTTTCTGTAGTAAAACAATTAATAATGGTGTAAAAGTTATTTTAGAATCTGAAATTGTCACATCTTCAGACCCCATCAATAACAGAAATACAGATCCTGCTTTGTGGAATAAAATTTCTTCTAGTAATATTTCATTCTGTTGTACATAGGGTCGCTATGAGTTGGAACTGACTCTAGGGCACCTAACAAGAAAGACAATGATGTAAATTATTGTATCAAAAGAGCTCCAAGTGATTGTCGACATCATAGTGGACCATTTGAAAATTTGTGTTGAAAATTTATGGATGGTAAACAAGGTTCTGTAGCCAGGATATATTTTTAGTGTGCAAAGTTAATGATGAAAATTACAAGAGGAAGTGGCTACTATATTCTCCATCAGTTAGTTCTGTATATTGTTTTGTTTGCAAACTATTCAGACCTAAATCACTTAATTCTCAATTTACTAAGGATGGATTTAACAATTGGCACAACTCGAATATGATTGATAAACATGAAAACAGTTGAATTCACAGAGATTATATGTTCTCATATTTAAACCAAAGACTTGGTTTTGGCTTAACTCATGAAATAGAAACACAAATTAATGAAGAATGTCAATATTGGAAAGCCACTTTGCAACCGGTTGTTGCTGTCATTATAACAATCACTGAACGTAGACTATCTTTTGAAGGAAGATATGAAGTGTTTAGGTCCCCAGAAAATGCAAATTTTGAGGGTTTACTTGAACTTGCTGCATAGTTGGATCCATTTTTATCAGACCACATCTCCAAATATAGTAACACAGGAAAGGTCGACCCATCATATATATCTAAAACAACCTGTGAAGAATTAATAAACTTAGCAAGTAATAAAATTCTATCAACTATTTTCAGTGAAATAAGTATACCTCAATATTTCAATTTTTCTGTAGGTTCCACTCCTGACCTTTCTCATACAGATCAGCTAAGTATTGTTTTAAGACACATAGCTTCAACAGAGATCTATATTGGTGCCCATTCCAAAGAAAGATGATCCAAAAGAATGTAGAAATTATCTAACAATATCATTAATATGACACACAAGCAAAATTTTGCTGAAGATAATTCAAAAATGTATGAAGCGGTGCACTGACAGGTAACTGCCAAGAATTCAAGCGAGATTCAGAAGAGGATGTGGAACGAGGGATATCGCTGATGTCAGATGGATCTTGGCTGAAAGCAGAGAATACTAGAAAGATATTTACCTGTGTTTTATTGACTATGCAAAGGCATTCAGCTGTGTGTTATCCATAACAAATTATGGATAACATTGTGAAGAATGGAAATTTCAGAACACTTAATTGTGCTCATGAGGAACCTGTGTATAGACCGAGAGAAGTCATTTGAACAGAACAAGGGGATATCGCATGGTTTAAAACGAGGCAAAGTGTGTGTCAGGTTTATATCCTTTCACCTTACTTGTTCAATCTGTATGCTGAGCAAATAATCCAAGAAGCTGGACTATATGAAGAAGAATGGAGCATCAGGATTGGAGAAAGTCTCATTAACAACCTGTGATATGCAGATGACACAACCTTGCCTGTTGAAAGCAAAGAGGGCTTAAAGCACTTACTGATGAAGATCAAAGACTTCAGCCTTCAGTACGGATTACATCTCAATGTAAAAAAAAAAAAAAAAAACAAAAAAAAAAAAACCTCACAACTGGATCAATAAGCAACATCATGATAAATGGAGAAAATATTGAAGTTGTCAAGGATTTCATTTTTCTTGGATCCACAGTGAAGGTCCATGGAAGGAGAAGTCAAGAAATCAAGTGATGTATAGATTGGGCAAATCTACTGCAAAAGACTTCTTTAAAGTGTTAACATGCAAATATGTCACTTTGAGGACTAATGTGCACCTGACCCAAGCCATGGTATTTCAATTGCCTCATGTGCATGTGAAAGCTGTGCAATGAATAAGGAAGACTGAAGAAGAATGGACATCTTTGAATTATGATGTTCGCTAAGAATATTGAATATACCATGGACTTCTAGAAAAACGAACAATTCTGTCTTGGAAGAAGTACACCCAGAGTGCTCCTTGGAAACTAGGATGGTGAAAGTTTGTTTCATGTACTTTGGACATGTTATTAGGAGGGGCGATTCCCTGGAGAAGGATATCATGTTTGGTAAAGCAGAGGGTCAGAGAAAAAGAGGAAGATCCTCAATGAGATAGATTGACACAGTGGCTGCAGCAACAGGCTCAAGCATAGCAACAATTTTGTGGATGGTGCGGAACCAGTCAGTGTTTTGTTCTGTTGTACATAGGGTCGATAATAGTTGGAACCAACTTGACAGCACCTAACAACATCTCCCACAGATGGAAAACCTGTTGAGCGATTTATCATATTAACTAGATTAAAAAGTCACACAGTGAAGAAATTGCAGATCAACTACTTCACTATTTATGTGAAGTTTGCAAAATTTATTTTTCTAAGTTCAGAGGTCAGTCCTATGACAATGCTTCCAATATGTCAGGGCATTATAAAAGCATAGAACAGAAAATTTTAGGACATAATGAATATGCCATTTTCATGCCATGTGCTGCCCATTCACTTAATCTTGTAGGCAGTAGATTGCTGCCTGGAAGTAGTTGGATTTTTTCATACTGTTCAGTTACTCTACATATTTTCTGCTGCCTCTACTCACCGATGGGCAGTTATTTAAACATATTTAGGCAACGATCAAGTGTTAAAACTTCTTTCTAAAACACCTTGGGAAGTGCATGATGTAATGAGTGCAATCCTGGAATCGTATGCTTAGATTCTAGAGGCTTTAGAAAACATTGCTGAAGACCAGATACAAAAAAAGAGATACCAAAAGAGAAGCTAAAAACATCACCAACAAAATGTAAACACTACAGTATGTGTTTATGTTGTTTATGTGGAATAATATGTTACATCATTTTCATTGGATGAGTAAAGCTCTCCAAGATTCAAAAGTAAATCTAAAGATATGCATATATCTCTACCAGTCATTACAGGGTATTTACATAATTCAAGAAAATATTTTGAAAACACAGCGAAACAAATAGGGCCAAATACTGATTATCAAGAAGTTCACTGTCTCAAAAAACACTAGAAAGAAACAAGTAAACTACGGAAGTCTTCCAGAAGTATTATTGAATACCAGAGATCACTTTCGAGTAACCACACACCAGACCATCATTGGCACACTTGAATCATGCATGAAAAGAAAGCTGAAAGTGTATGAAGTTGTTTCAAGTAGATTTTATTTCTTAAACAATGTGGCTATAACTGATGAAGAATGCATGAAGGCATCCAAGAAATTAGTGCAGGGTTATCCTGATGACTCTAATACAAATCTTTATGGAGAAGTGTGACAATTTCATTTTTACGTGAGAACTAAGTTTACAGGTTTAGGAAAGAGAAATTTTACTCAGGTAATGTTTGATTCCATAATAGAAGATAAAATACAATGAGTATTTCCCACAGTTAAAATTGCTTTACATACATATGCATACTCCTAACTTTAGTGATCACAAACTGCACAACAGAATGCTCATTTTCATCCCTAAAGAAACTCAAAAACCCTCAGCATACAACAATGATTCAAGAAATACTTGATTCAGGAGTTCCAGCAAAATGGCGCTCTAGGCAGAAGCACCACGCCGTCCCTCCACAGCAAAGATCCGAAAAACTAAGCCGCACAGAGAATACAACAATCCTGAAACCCTAAAACATCAAATGAAGAGATAAAGAACTCAGCCAAACACCAAATGGAATGAGAAAACTGACAGAGAACGGAGAGTGAGGAGAGATTCATGCAGAGATCCGCTACCAGCTAACGCAGCACGGATCCACCATCTTGGACTCCTATTGGAGACCAACAAATGGGGGAACAAGAAAGCAGCCTCATGGGGCTTCCAGTGGGAGACAAAACAACTGGTAATTTGTGGTGTGCACTTTCCCATCCCCCACCCCTCTTCTCCCTGGCTTGGCCTCCTCTGCTTCCCGCCTCCACGGTCAGACCGGGAAGCATCGGCTGCTTGCATTCCACACACCCAAGCGGGTGGCTCTCTAGGTGCCATTTGTTGGCTGCTGGTGTTGCTTTTTTCTGCTTCTTTTGATTTCTTCCTTGCCTCTTGCCATCTCCCCCTCCTTTCGCTCGAGTGCCTTCCTCCGTGAGCCATCTTTGCTTCTTCCTGAGGGGCTGCAGAGCGCCGGCAATTTGTGATATACACTTTCCCACTCTCTACCCTTCTTCAACCATACTCGGCCCCCTCCGCTTCCCGTGGACACAGTCTCTTGTCCAGAAACACCAGCCCGCACTAGCTGGCTCTCTGAGGGCCATTTGTTGGCTGCTGGTGTTACTTTTTTTTTTTTTTTCCTGCTTCTTTGGATTTCTTGCTTGCCTCTCGCTGCCTCCCCCTCCTTTTGCTCGAGTGCCTGGCTCTGTGCGCCATCTTTGTTTCTTCCTGAGGGGCCGCGGAGCTCCATTCGTGTGTGGAGCTGCTTCCCGGTCTGGGCTACCCCACTGCTGGGGTCCTGGGGCTTTTGTTCGTTTGTTTGTTTTGAATTGTTTGTTTGTTTTCTTCTCTTTTTCTTGCGTTGGGAGCCCTTTTGGCCAGGCGGAGCTGCGTGGCAAGGAACTCCCCTTCAGCTTCCACAAAAGTGCAGAGGGATCCCTGAAGGCATTTCTTTTTTTGTTCTGTTTTTTTTGGGGGGCCTTTCTTGTTTTTTTTTTTTTTCCTTTTAATTTGTTTTGTTTTGTTTTCCCTCTTTTTCCCTTTTTGTCTTTCTTCATTGCTCAGTTTCTCATCCCTCTATATCTTCCTTCTCTTTCTGATCCCTGAATACCAGGCATTGTATACCTCTAAACCTTCTAGCCAGGCTGTATTGCAACACCTGAGAGCGACTTCCCCAGACCTCATAGCTGCATCGGTGGGATCCCTGCGAACTCTGTGGTTATTTAACTTTTATGATTTTTATTTATTCATTCTTTTCTTTTCTTCCTCTTCCCTTTCTGTTTTTCTCCATTTCATAGTCTCTCATCTTTCCATTCCAACGGCAAGCTCCCCTAGCATTCTTTTTTGTTTGTTTGTATGTTTTTGCCTCCTGTTCCTCTCTCCGCTCTCCCAGATCCATCTTAGCTCCACACATAACAATCTCCCCGAGGCATAATGCCTACCTGCACTGTGCACTTGACATCACACCACCAAGCAGCACAGGCATGGCCTACTGGAACCTGCCCTGCATTGATTACTGACCTGCTCTGGTGGCTGTAGTAAGTGTCATAAACAACACATCCCAGTAACTCCTCTTCAGCTAGTCCAGCCCTGCTGTACCATAGCTGAGTGACAGACCGTGTCAGTTGGAAAAGGAGGTGAAATGTATTGAGCACACAGATGAGCAAACAACAAAGAACACACAGTCCACCTGCTCAGACATAGTCAAATTTTTTTTTTAAAAACAGACGAAACAAACAAATCTGCAATCAATAAACGATAAAAATAACTACTGAATGCCGTGAAAACAGCACACAGTATCAAAACATTTACAAAAACAGGACAGGATGGTTCCAGTAGTCCAAAATAAAACACCAGATGACTCTGTTTTGGTAGAAAATGCAGTAGAACTACCTGATAGGGAATGCAAATCTCTAATACTCAGAATTCTCCAAGAACGGTGGCAAAAATCTGACAAACATCATCAAAAAATAGACAAATTCATGGAAACTACAGACAAAAAATTGGAAGAATTCAGGAAGATGATGCAGGAACAAAATGCCAAAATAAATTCACAACTAGAAATTATACAAAGACAACAATTAGAAATCCAAAAGTTAACAACAAGATTTCAGAAATGGATGATGTCATAGAAGGGCTGAGAAGCAGATTTGAAACGGTGGAAAACAGGATCAGTGGAACTGAAGACAAACACTTGGATACAACTCTGTTTGAGGAAAACTTAGAAAAAAGAACAGAGAAAAATGAGGAGACCCTGAGAGTTATTTGCAACACAATTAAAAGCAAAAATTTACGAGTGTTGGAATTCCAGAACAGGGGGAGAAAACAGAAAACACAGAGAGGATCATTGAGGAACTGCTGACAGAAAACGTCCTCAATATCATGAAAGATGAAAAGCTGGCCATCCAAGAAGCTCAATGAACCCCATATAGGAGAGACCCCAAAAGAAAATCACCAAGGCATATCATATTCACACTCGCCAAAACCAAAGACAAACAAAGAATCCTGAGAGCAGCTCAAAAAAAACAAGAAGTCACATACAGAGAAGAAACAATAAGACTAAGCTCAGATTATTCAGCAGAAACCATGCAGGCAAGAAGGCAATGGGATGACATATATAAAATCTTGAAAGAAAAAAATTGTCAGCCAAGAATAATATATCCTGCAAAACTCTCATTCAAATTTGATGGTGAAATTAGGTCATTTCCAGATAAACAGATATTAAGGGAATATGTAAAAGTCAAACCAAAATTACAAGAATTTTGAAAGGGAGTTCTTTGATCTGAGGACAAACAGCTTCAGCCCACAGGCAGAAGCTAGGATGCAGGATTGTATGAGCCAGATACCAATCTAGAAATGAACTCTCGAGGACGATCCCAAACCAAAAGAAATACAACAGGGAATCAGAGCAGTTAATCCATAAATGACAACAACATCAAAACAATAAAAGAGGGAATAAACGGCATAGGTATAGAACCTTGTATTGGACAGGAAGGCAAGGCTATATCAAGTAATGGTAGACTGCTTCAAACTTAGAAAGATAAGGGTAAAATTCATGGTAACCACAAAGAAAGTGAACAAACCAACTCATAAAAATAAAGAAGAAAATCGTAAAGTTTCAGCCAAAACAAAACCTACAAAAACAAAAGAAATGAAAAAAAAAATCCACAAACAAAAGTAACTCAGCACAAGAGAGTAAGAAGAAGAAAGAAAACTTCAGCACCAAAAAATAAAAAAGCACTACAAAATGACAGCAACGAACTCACATCTATCAATAATTACACTGAATGTAAATGGACTCAATGCACCCATAAAGAGACGGAGAGTGACAGAATGGATAAGAAAACAGGATCCATCAATATGCTGTCTACAAGAGACACACCTTAGAAACAAAGATGTGAATTTATTAAAAGTCAAAGGTTGGAAACAAATATATCAAGCTAACAACTACTAGAAAAGAGCAGGAGTGGCAATTCTAATCTCAGATAAAATGGACTTTAAAACAAAATCTACCATAAAAGACAAAGAAGGACACTATATAATGATTAAGGGGATGATCCATCATGAAGACATAACCATAATAAACATCTACGTACCCAATCACAGGGCTCCAAAATACGTAAAACAAACTCTAACAACACTGAAAGGAGAAATTGACAGTTCCACAATAATAGTAGGATACTTAAACACACCACTCTCAGAAAAGGACAGAACACCTAAGAAGAAACTCAGCAAAGATACAGAAGACCTAAAGGGCACAATCAGCCAACTTGACCTCATAGACATATATAGAACAATCCATCCCACCACTGCAAAGTACACATTCTTTTCCAATGCACATGGAACGTGCTCCAGAATAGACCACATCTTAGGCCACAGAGCAATCCTCAACAAGATCCAAAACTTTGAGATAATTCAAAGTATCTTCTCTGACCACAATGCCATCAAGGTAGAAATTAACACCAGAAAGAGCAAGGAAAAAAAAAAAAAACACTACATGGAAACTGAATAATACCCTGCTTACACATCATGGGTAATAGAAGAAATCAGAGATGGAATCAAAAAATTCCTAGAATCAAATGAGAATGAAAACACATCATACCAAAACCTTTGGGACACAGCAAAGGCAGTCCTCAGAGGACAATTTATAGCAATAGATGCACATATCAAAAAAGAAGAAAGGGACAAAATCAAAACATTAACTACAGAACTCAAACAAATAGAAAGAGAACAGCAAAACAAAACAAAACAAACAAAAAAAAAGCCCACAACCACCGGAAGAAAGGAAATAGTAAAGATCAGAGCAGAAATAAATGAAATAGAGAACAGAAAAACAATAGAAAGAATCAACAAAAACAAAGGTTGGTTGTTTGAAAGAATCAATAAAATCAACAAACCACTGGCCAGACTGATAAAGGAAAAACAGGAGAGGACACAAATAACCCAAAAAAGAAATGAAATGGGGGACATTACAACAGACCCAACTGAAATAAAAAGGATTATAACAGAATATTATGAAAAACTATACTCCAACAAATTTCAAAACCTGGAGGAAATGGATAAACTTCTAGAAACACACTACCTACCCAAACTACAACAAAGTGATGTTGAAAATCTGAACAGACTCATAACAAGAGAAGAGATTGAAAAGGTAATAAAAAAACTCCCAACCAAAAAAAGCCCTGGCCCAGATGGCTTCACTGGAGAATTCTACAAAAAATTTACAGAAGAGCTTTTACCAGTTCTACTCAACCTATTTCAGAGCATAGAAGAGGAAGCAACACTTCCAAATTCATTCTATAAAGCCAGCATAACTCTGATACCAAAACCAGGCAAAGACGTCACAAAAAAAGAAAATTACAGACCAATATCTCTCATGAATATAGATGCAAAAATTCTGAACAAAATTCTAGCCAATAGAATTCAGCATCATATCAAAAAAATAATACACCACAACCTAGTAGGATTCATACCAAGTATGCAAGGATGGTTCAATGTTAGAAAATCAATCAATGTAATCCACCACATAAAGAAAAGGAAAGAATAGAATCACATGATCATCTCCATTGACGCAGAAAAGGCATTTGACAAAGTCCAACACCCATTCCTGATAAAAGCTCTCAATCTAATAGGTATAGAAGGGAAATTTCTCATGATAATAAAGGGCATCTATGCAAAACCAATGGCCAACATCATTCTTAATGGAGACAGGCTGAAAATATTCCCCTTGAAAACAAGAACAAGACAAGGATGCCCTTTATCACCACTCCTATTTAACATTGTGATGGAAGTTCTATCGAGAGCAATAAGGCAAGGAAAAGAAATAAAAGGCATCCAAACTGGTAATGAAGAAGTTAAACTGTCCCTGTTTTCAGATGATATGATACTATACACAGAAAACCCTAAAGACTCCACGAGAAATCTACTGGAACTAATATCAAGATTCAGCAGAGTAGCAGGATAGAAGATAAACATTCCAAAATCAGTTGGATTCCTATACACCAGTAAGGAGAACGATGAAAAGGAAATCAGGAAATCAATACCATTTCCAATAGCCTCTAAAAAGATAAAATACTTAGGAATAAATCTGACCAGGGATATAAAAGTCCTATACAAAGAAAACTATAAAACACTACTGCATGAAACACAAAGGGATCTACATAAACGGAAAAACATACCATGCTCTTGGATAGGTAGACTCAACATTGTGAAAATGTCAATACTACACAGAGCAATTTATAAATACAATGCAATCCCGTTCCAAATACCAAAAACATTCTTCAAAGAGATGGAAAAATTAATCATTAACTTTATATGGAAAGGGAAGAAGCCCCAAATAACTAAAGCACTACTGAAGAAGAAGAATAAAGTTGGAGGACTCACACTACCTGACTTCAGAACCTACTATACAGCTACAGTAGTCAAAACAGCCTGGTACTGGTACAACGACAGATCCATTGACCAATGGAACAGAATTGAGAACCCAGATGTAAATCCATCCACCTTCGGTCACCTGATCTTCGACAAGGGCCCAAAGTCCATCAAATGGGGAAAAGACAGTCTTTTTAACAGATGGTGCTGGCAAAACTGGATATCCATCTGCAAAAAAATGAAACAGGACCCATACCTCACACCATATACAAAAACGACTTCAAAATGGATCAAAAACCTGAATATAAAGGCTAAAAATATAAAGTTCATAGAAGAAAAAAAGGACCAACACTTCAGGCCTTAATACATGGCATTAACAGGATACAAACCATAACCATCAATGCACAAACCCCAAAAGATAAGCTAGATAACTGGGATCTTCTAAAAATCAAACACCTATGCTCTTCAAAAGACTTCACCAAAAGAGTAAAAAGAGGACCTACAGACTGGGAAAAAATTTTTGGACAGTACAAGTCAGACAAAGGTCTAATCTCCATAATCTACAAGAAAATCCAACACCTCTACAACAAAAAGACAAATAATCCTATTAAAAAAATGGGCAAAGGAAATGAACAGACACTTCACCAAAGAAGACATTCAAATGGCCAACAGATACATGAGGAAATGCTCACGACCACTAGCCATTAGAGAAATGCAAATTAAAAGCACAATGAGATACCATCTCACCCCGGCATTACTGGCACGAATCAAAAACACTGGAAATAACAAACGTTGGAGGGGCTGTGGGGAGATGGGAACTCTTATGCCCTGATGGTGGGAATGCAAAATGATACAACCATTTTGGAAAATGATATGGCATTTCCTCAGAAAGCTAGAAATAGACATACCATTCAATCCAGCAATCCCACTCCTAGGAATATATCCTAGAGAAATAAGAGTCGTCACTCGAATAGACCTATGCACACCTATGTTCATGGCAGCATTGTTCACAATAGCAAAATGATGGAAACAACCTAGATGCCTATCAACAGATGAATGGATAAACAAAGTATGGTACATACACACAATGGAGTACTATGTAATGAGAAAGAACAACAATGAATCTGTGAAGCATCTCATAACATGGATGAAACTGGAGGACATTATGCTGAGTGAAATAAGTCAATCACAAAAGGACAAATATTGTATGAGACCTCTATTGTAAAAACCTGTGAAAAAGTTCACACACAATATGTAACAATCTTTGTTGGTTACCAGAGATGGGACGGGTGGGGGGTTGGAAATACTAGATAGGCAATAGGTGAGTGGTATCTTGGGTGAAGGGTGAGACAGTACACAATACAGGGGAAACTAGTACAACCTGTACAAGGAAAGGTCATGGAAGCCCCACAGACACATCCAAACTCCCTGAGGGACTGAATTGCTGGCCGGAGGGTCCTGGGGACCATGGTCTCGGGGAACATCTAGCTCAATTGGCATGACACAGCTTATAATGACAATGCTCTACATTCTACCTTGGTGAGTAGTGTCCGGGGTCTTAAAAGCCCGTGAGCGGCCATCTAAGATACTCCACTGATCTCATCCCTTCGGGAGCAAGGGAGAATGAAGAGAACAGGATACAAGGAAAAGATTAGTCCAAACGACTAATTGTCCACAGCTACCAAGGCCTCCACTGGGCTGCGTCCAGTACAGCTAGATGGTGCCCGGCTACCACCACTGACTGCTCTGACCAGGATCACAACAGAGGGTTCTGGACAGAGCTGGAGAAGGATGTAGAGCATAATTCTAATTCACAATAAAAAGACGAGATTTACTGGCCTAAAGGAGACTGGAGAAACCTTGAGGGTTTGGCCCCCAGACACCCTTTTAACTCAGTGGTGAAGTTACATCCGAGGTTCACTGTTCAGCCTGGGAGTGGACAGTCCGGTAAAACCAAATGAGACTAACGAGGTACAGGAGTCTAGTGACAAGGGCCAGAAGGCAGAAGGGGTCAAGGAAGCTGGTGATAGGGAACCCAAGGTTGAGTAAGGATATTGTTGATGTGTTGTGAGATTGTTAACCATTGTCATAGGGTAACATTTGTAGTAACTGTTAAATGTGAAACTATTTTGTTCTGTAAGCCTTAATCTTAAGTGAGAATAACAGCACAATTGGAAGAGCATAGTCAGAACTGTGTATGTAGAAATTTTTGAAACGGTGTATCTTTGGCTATGTTTATTTTCACCAAAAAAAAAAAAAGGTTGAGAAGTTAGAAGGTTAATATTTTGTGGGGTTGTAACCAATGTCATAAAACAACATGTGTACTACTGTTTCATGAGAAACTATTTGTTCTGTAAGCCTTCACCTGAAGTACAATAATATATATATATATATATATATATAAGAGAAATACCTGATTCATTATCTGTATTATATATGGAAGTAGATATTGTTAGGCAGCTTAATTGTGACAAAATCTTTGATGAAATTCTAAGAGCAATGAATAGAAAGAAATGTTTTAAATTATAGCATGTTAGAGAGGAACGATGCATTAAAATAAAATATAGTAATTTGTTTTCTGATCATTAGATTTTCTTTATGACATTTTCCAATTTGTTCACTTATAATTAGAGCTTTTATTATGAAACAAGCATCAAAATCGACGTATGAGCTGTTTCAGGCAAAATTGGCGAAAGTCAATTTTTGTTGCTGGAGGTCAACACATATATGTATACATGTATATATATAACTCACATATGCCATTCAAATTCATGAGTAAGAAGAGGAGGGGTCCCCACAGATTATCTCTTTAGGGTCCTCACATGCTTTAATACGGCCCAATGTGTAGCCATCTGCATCTTGCATTTTTTTACTCAACAGTAAAATGTTGAGATTCGCCCACGTTAGTTTGCGGAGATGCATGGCATTCATTTCTACAGTTGTATGGTAACCGATGATGTTAATTTACCCTTTCTGCTCTCAGGGGACAATTGGGTTTTCCCAGATTTTTGCTCTTATAGGCAGTGCTGTTTTGAACATTCCTGCTCGTAACTCCTGGTGGATGTGTCTGAGTTCTCAGGGGAATGCACCAGACATAAAATACTTGGTGGTGGCAGGGTTACCAATGCCACACCCTACCATCCTGGCCACCACTTCTCCCTGTTTTTGGTTTCCTGATGTCCTTTGTTTTCCTGTCTTCTCTGCTGTTAACAATATTTTAAAACAGTTTTAGCATTTTGAAGTCTTTTGTACTGGGAGGATTTGTCAATGTTATAATCCCCAAAGTACCAAAAACAAAAAACAGAGCAAGAAACAAAGCACCATGAAGTGTTTGAGGAAGACCAACAACATGAAAAAGAGCAACCAATTCAGGAACAGGGCACCACTGATCCCAGTAGAAGAACAGAATCTCTCCAACTATTTTAGATAACATTGCCACCATAACTCAAGGGAAGACTGCTAGGAAAATAAACCAAATCAGAGGATAGGAACAAGTATTACGCATTTAAAAAGTAATCTCAAAAGAAAACTGACGGAAAGGCTACCTTATGAGATAAATGTGGTGAAGACTAAGTTAGTCACCAGGAATGTAAAAATGGTTAAATTTCTCACAGTTTAGATAAAAAGACAAGAGATGAAAAATATGAGAGGGACAAGAAACATGAGCGACCTAAGGCCAAACAACCACTTACGAGGGAACAAGAAAGAGAGAAAGGAGAACCAGGATGGAAGAGACGAAAGAGGAAGCTGTAGGAGGAAAGTCCTGTGCTAAAGGACACATGCCTTGAAATTAACTGGCCTGCAACATGCCCAGCAGGATGATGCGGATGAGTGTGCACACCTGGTCATACCTGGGAACACCTAGTAAAGTTCAGAATTGTAAATGTAAGGAGAAAATCCAGCAATATTCCTTCAACAACAGGCATCAGGTTGTCATGGATGACATTTAAGTTGCCTGTGGTAATAGATGCTAGAAAGCAATGCCAAGTTTTAAATAAAAAACTAGAAAAACATATAAGTAGACATTTCCTCCAATTCCTGAACCAAGCTGAACCAGCATTCAAAGAGAAGTGGGGACTAAAGGCTTTTCATTTGAAAGATCCTCTCTGTAGGATATATCTCAGATAAGACAAAATGATGAGTTGAAGGAAAAGAACTAAGCAGTGGGCATGAAAAAATGGGAGAGGTGCAAATAAAATCACTAAAGATACATTTTTCTTAAATTATGTTTATAACAATGCTTTTGGAAAAAAGCAAAACAATCTGGAACTAAAAATACTAGAGTATTTAAAAATGGTAAGTAATGTAAAATGAAAGTGTGCTGAAGCTGTTCTACTGCTCAGAGGGAGCATACTGACAATGATCTAGTCTCATTTTTGGAAGAGATATTTGTTTACACATGTGTTTCAGAAACTTAAAATAACCAGTGGAAGGAGCAGCATAGAAAGTATAAATTCCAAACCACAAGAGGAAAAGAAAAATATGGAACAACAACAACGAAAAATCAAACTCTCCATCAAGCCAACACAGGACAAGAATGTGAAACTAAAAGAAAGAACATAGAAACCTGGTAAACAGAAAACAATAAATAAAACAGTGTTTCATTTAAAAATCAAGAAAAAGAACAAGAAAACTAACGTAGGGAGTACATGAGACTTTATCCATAAAATGAAAAGTTAAAGAAAATGAAAGAAGTAACAGATGCAGAACTCAGAGTAAAGGAAATATATGTTCAATTAACATGTGACAAGAGGTTAAACCTGGCTAATAAAATATAAATTCACGATAAAAACAGATACAATGTTCATTTCATATTAAAACTCACTTTTTCTGATGCAAAAGCCAAAGCTGAACAGAATGCATGTCTGCAGGATAATCCTTTTTGTTGTAAGGTGGCCTCAAGTCCGCTCTGACTGATAGTGACTCTATAACAGAACGAAACACTCTGCTGGGTCCTGCGCCATTCTCACCATCATTATTATGCTTGAGCCCATTGTTGAAGCCAATGTGTTAATCCATCTCTTTGAGGGCCTTCCTCTTTTCACTGACCCTCTATTCTACCAAGCATGTGTCCTTCTGCAGAGACTGGTCCCTTCTGATAACGTGTCCAAAGTACATGAGACAAAGTCTCGCCATCCTCGCTTCTAATGAACATTCTGGCTGCACTTCTTCCAATACAGACTTGTTCATTCTTTTGGCAGTCCATGGTGTATTCAATATTCTTTGCCAATACCATAATTCAAAGGCATTGGTTCTTCTTTGGTCTTCCTTATTTATTGTCCAATTTTCCAGTCCATACGAGGTGATTGAAAACACCATAGCTTGGGGAAGATGCACCTTAGACCTTAAAAGTGACATCTTTGCTTTTTGACACTTTAAAGAGATTTTTTGGGGCACATTTGCCCAATACAATATGTTCTTTGATTTCTTGACTGCTGCTTCCATGAGTGTTGATTGTGGATCCAAGTAAAATGAAATCCTTGACAACTTCAGTCTTTTCTCTGTTTATCATGATGTTGCTTATTGGTCCAGTTGTGAGGTTTTTTTTTTTTTTTTTTACGTTGAGATGTAATCCATACTGAAGGCTGAAGTCTTTGATCTTCATCAGTAAGTGCTTTAAGCCCTCTTTACTTTCAGCAAGCAAGGTTGTGTCATCTGCATATCACAGGTTGTTAATGAACCTTTCTCCAATCCTGATGCTTGGTTCTTCTTCATATAGTCCAGCTTCTCTGATTATTTGCTCAGCATACAGAATGAATAAGTATGAAGAGAGGATACAACCTTGATGCACACATTTCCTTACTTTGAATCACACAGTATCCCCTTGTTCTGTTTGAATGACTGCCTCTTGGTCTATATGCAGGTTCCTCGTGGTCACAATTAAGTGTTCCGGAATTCCCATTCTTCACAATGTTGTCCATAATTTGTTATGATCCGCATAGCCAAATGCCTTTGCATAGTCAATAGAACACAGGCATACATCTTTCCGGTATTCTCTGCTTTCAGACAAGATCCTTCTGACATCAGCAATGATATCCCCAGTTCCACATCCTCTTCTGAATCCAGCTTGAATTTCTGTCAGTTCCCTGTGGATGTACTGCTGCAACTGCTTTTGAATGATCTTCAGCAATATTTTACTTGTGTGTGATATTAATATTGTTTGATAATTTCAACATTCTGTTGGATCACCTTTCTTTAGAATAGGTACAAACACAGAAGTCTTCCAGTTGGTTGGCCCGGTAGCCGTCTTCCTAATTTCTTGGCACAGATGAGTGAGCATTTCCAGTGCTGCATCAGTTTGTTGAAACATCTCAGTTGGTATTCTGTCAATTTCTGGAGCCTTGTTTTTTGCCAATGCCTTCAGTGCAGCTATGACCTCTTCCTTTATTGTCATTAGTTCTTGATCATATGCTACCTCCTGAAATGGTTGAATGTGGACCAATTCTTTTTGGTATACTGACTGTGTGTATTCTTTCCTTCTTCTTTTGATGCTTCCCTCATCGTTCAATATTTTTGCCCATAGATAGAATCTTTCAATAGTGCAACTCGAGGCTTGAATTTTTTCTTCAGTTCTTTCAGCTTGAGAAATGCCAAGTGTGTTCTTCCCTTTTCGTTTTCTATCTCCAGATATTTGCACATTTCATTATAATACTTTATTTTGTCTTCTTAAGCTGCCCTTTGAAATCTTCTGTTCAGCTCTTTTACTTCATCATTTCTTCCTTTCGCTTTAGCTACTCTATGTTCAAGAGCAAGTTTCAGAGTCTCTTCTGACACAAATTTTGGTCTTTTCTTTCTTTCTTCTCTTTTTTATGATCTCTTGCTTTCTTCATGTGTGACGTCCTTGATGTCATTCCCCAACTTGTCTGGTCTTCAGTCATTAATTTTCAATGTGTCAAATCTATTCTTGAGATGGTCTCTAAATTCAGGTGGGATATACTCAAAGTTGTACTTAGGCTCTTATGGACTTGTTCTAATTTTCTTCAACTTCAACTTTGAACTTGCATATGAGCAATTGATGACCTGTTACACAGTTGGCCCCTGGCCTTGTTCTGACTGATGATATTGAGCTTTTCCATAGTCTCTTTCCACAGATGTAGTCAATTTGATTCCTGTGTATGCCATCTGGTGAGGTCCACTTGTATACTCGCCATTTATGTTCTTGAAAAAATGTATTTGCAGTGAAGAAGTCACTGGTCTTGCAAAATTGTACCATGCAATCTCCAACATAATTTCTATCACCAAGGCCATATTTTCCAACTACTGATCTTTCTTCTCTGTTTCCAACTTTTGCATTCCAATCACCAGTAATTATCAATGCATCTTGATTGCATGTTTGATCCATTTCAGACTGCAGAAGTTGGTAAAAATCTTTAATTTCTTCATCTTTGGCCCTAGTGGTTGGTGAGTAAATTTGAATAATAGTTGTCTTAACTGGTCTTCCTTTAGGCGTGTGGATATTACCCTATTGTAGCCTGATGATACAAATGCCAGTAAATTTCTATTAGGCCTTAAAGTTGCCCAAGCTAGATTTGGCCTTCCCCAAGGGTGCAGAAGGGCCAGCTGTGACAGCTAATTGACCTCAATGGAGGACGCAGCAACAGGTGGAATGAATCAGAAGAAAAAATCATCACCCAGACCCTATTCCAAGGTGAAAGGTCTGACAAGAACCACATCACCTCCTGTTTTCTGGCTGCCTTCTAGAATTTTCCCTCCCCAGTATGCCTGCACAGCCACCATCTTGCTGCACAAATCACATATAAGCCCTGCTTCCCTGTAGCTCAGGGAGTTGGATCTGAGGAACTTCCTCCCGGCTCCTTGCTCTGTGCGTTGCAATAAAACTATATTCCTTATCAAAAGCAGTGCCCAGATTATTGGCAAGTCTGAGTGCTACAGACAAGGCCTCACCTTCCTGGGTTTGGTAACACTATTGCTGACAGTGTTGTACTTCAGAATAGATCTTGAAAAAAACTAAAAACTAAAAGCTAGTTGCCATGGAGTTGATTGCAAATCACGGTGCCTCCGTGTGTGTCGAAGTAGAACTATGCTCCATAGGTTTCCAATTCTGCTTTTTTAAAAGTAGATCAATAGGCCTTTCTTCCAAGGTGCCTCTGGGTGGACTCAAACCTCCAACCTTTTTGTTAACTGTCTGTGTCACCCAGAGACTCCTCAGCTTCCTTTTAGTTTTCTACCCACTTTTCCTTTTTCTCATCTACTCATGTATAACGCTATTGGTTGGGTTTCTGGTTCAATTTAAATCCTTCTTGGGACAAGGCCAATGTAAACAAAACACAAACATATAAATTTAAAAAAATATATAAAAAATGTCAATGGTGATTTTGGATTGTGCCTCAAAACATGTTTTGTGTATGGAATATAAAAATGAAAAGAAAAGAATGCCTCTGAAAGCTTGATTTGTGTTGTTTAAAAATCTGGTAAGTGGCTAGTGTCATAGGTTAACACCATGATGTGAGCTGATTTTTTCATGAAATGGAGGGACAGGAGCCTGCGGTGCAGAAATTGCAATTAAGCTGCATCTAATTTGCTGGGGTTCCGCAGGATCAGCCAAACACTCCCAACTCCTCTGGACTCTGGCAACAGAGACAGCTGGGAGACTGGGAGGCTGGGACTGCCACTCACGGCAGGTTTATGGCCCTCGAAGTTCATCCAGTTGTCAGCCGGCTGTTAGAGCCCAGGACTATCCTAACCCGAGGATAATTTATCCTGCCCCAGGTAGCCCTTGTAAAGTTACTGAGCCTGCGCCACGTCTGTCTTTCCTAGACACAGTATCTGTATACATTGTCAGGAATTTGACAGAAAGTATGTTCATCTTGGGAAATATCACCCATTTCTCTGCCAAGTCCCATGATAGCAAATGCTGCACACCCCTTGGGGAGTGACCCTTGGCTCCTTGCTGGGATGTTTGTAGGTATCACCCCTCATTAGTGGTATGAAAACATTACCCTCACAGGACGTTCAGTTGTCCTGGCTGTGCATCCTCTCAGGAGCATGATGCCTAGGGTATGCTGATTTATTGTTCCCAGGCCACTTCACAGGGAGACTGCTAAATGGTCACGTGACCCTCACAGTTTCCTGAATGCAGATGCAGTGGGGGTCTGGAGAGGGAAGCACAGAGACAGGAGACCTGATGTGGGACCAGTGCACAGAAGAGGGCATTGGGGGCGTTGCTTTGGTATGAGCCCAAGATGGCACCAACTCAAGCGGCAACTGTGAGAGGGAGCAGCCCAGGTGGTGGAGTCTCTGCACCTGTGTAGGTGGGGCAACCCAGGTGTTAAAGTCTCTGCACCTGTAGGGGCAACCCAGGTGTTGAGTCTCTGCTCCTGTTGGGGAGTGGGGGGATGGCCTAGGTGTTGGAGTCTCTAAACCTGTTAGGAGGGCAACCCAGGTGTTGGAATCTCTGCACTTATGGGGGTAGTATCCCAGGTGTTGGAGTCTCTGTAACTGTTGGGAGGGTAGCCCAGGCACTGAAGTCTCTGCACTTGGGGGTGTAGTAGCCCAGGTGATGGAGTCTCTGTACCTGTTGGGAGGAGAGCCCAGGTGTTAGAGTCTCTGCACCAGTGAGGGGGGCAGCCCAGGTGTTGGAGTCTCTGCACCTGTGGGGGGAGCAGGTGTTTGACTCTCTGCACTGACAGGGCATGAGGGGTGCCAGCATACTGGCCACCCAGAAGAGTACAGGAACATTTGGAGAGGGCACCCTTGAATCTCTGGTTCTTGCACGTGCATCAGAGGGCTGTCTGCTCTACACCATAAGTCTTGTTGCCCCTTTAGAACTTTCCAGAACCCATGCAAAGCATTAGACGGTCCTTTTATCCTTTCACTCTTAAACTGGCCGCTGGAGCACTCACTCCATGTTGTCTAGCCTCAGCTCCCGAGCAGAAGAGAGATGGTACATCAGTGTTTTCACTGCCTAGTGGTCCAAACTCCCACAGGACACATCAGGAGAGGCATTTTCTAGGATGGAACCTTTATAAATTGGCTTCAATAAAGGGCAGCCTTCCACACGCCAGGGACAGAGGCTTTCTCTATTCAGAGTATAAATGATCAATATATAAAGGGAGGCTAAAAATGTAGGGATAAGAAACATCAAACTTTATTTATAACTGGAAATGTGCTCATGATTATGAACTCTATTAAGATCTTTTTTCTTAATGGTAGATAATTGGGAATAATCAAATTGAACTAAAAACTGACTATATGCAGCTATGGATTGAAAAGTGATCCAACTGAATGCAGAAATTGTCAATAATATCATTAATATCACATGCAAATAAAATTTTGCTGAAGATCATTGAAAAGTGGCTGTGGCTGTATATCAATAGGGAACTTCCAGAAATTCAAGCTGGATCCAGAAGAGGACCTGGAACCAGCGATATCATTGTTGATGTCAGATGGATGCTGGCTGAAAGCAGAGAATACCAGAAAAATGTTGACCTGTGGTTTATTTACTATGCAAGGCATTTGACTGTGTGGATCATAACAAATTATGGATAACATTGTGAAGAATGGGAATTTCAGAACGATTAATTGTGCTCATGAGGAACCTGTACATGGATCAAGAGGCAGTAGTTAAAACAGAACAAGAGGATACTGCATGGTTTAAAGTCAGGAAAGGTGTGCATAAGAGTTATATCCTTTCACCATACCTATTCAATCTGTATGCTTAGCAAATAATCCAAGAAGCTGGACTATATGAGGAAGAACCTGGCATCAGGATTAGAGGAAGACTCATTAACAACCTGTGTTAAGCAGATGACACAACCTTGTTTGCTGAAAGTGAAGAGGATTTGAAGCACTTACTGATGAAGATCAAAGACTTCAGCCTTCAATATGGATTACACCTTAACATAAAGAAAACAAAAATCCTCAAAACTGAACCAATAAGCAACATCATGATAAATGGAGAAAAGATTGAAGTTGTCAAGGATTTCATTTTACTTGGATCCACAATCAACACCCATGGAAGCAGCAGTCAAGAAATCAAATGATGCCTTGCATTGGGCAAATCTTCTGCAAAAGACCTCTTTCATGTGTTGAAAAGCAAAGATGTCACCCTGAAGACTAAGGTGCATCTGACCCAAGCCATGGTGTTTTCAATCACTTCATATGCATGCGAAAGCTGGACTACGAATAAGGAAAACCGAAGAATTGACTCCTATGAATCATGGTGTTGGTGAAGAATATTGAATATACCGTGTACTGTCAGAAGAAAGAATAAATCTGTCTTGGAAGAAGTACAACCAGAATGTTCCTTAGAAGCAAGGATGGCAAGACTACATTTCGCATACTTTGGACAGGCCATCATGATAGATCAGTCCCTGGAGAAGGACATCATGCTTGGTAAAGCAGAGGGTCCGAGAAAAAGAGGAAGACCCTCATCGAGACGGATTGACACAGTGGCTGCAACAATGGGCTCAAGCATAACAACAATTGTGAGGATGGCACAGGACCAGCAGTGTTTCATTCTGTTGCACATAGGGTTGCTGTGTGATTGAGTAGTGTCCCTCAAAAACGTATGTTGAAGTCCTCACCCCTGTAGCTGTGAATGTGACCTTGTTTGGGAAAATGGAGTTTTTGTTTGATGATGTTATCAGTCAAATTAAAGAGATCACACTGAAGTAGGATGGGTCCTAATGCTAAACCCTTCTGAGAGGAGTCTTATAAAAGAGGGAAGACACCATGTGGAGATGCCTCTACAAACCAAGGATCTTTCCATAGAGTGAAGGGAGGGAGCACATGGCCCCGATGAAGCCCTGAATTTGGACTGTACATCTCCAGAACTATAAGACAATAAATTTCTGTTCCTATAAATCTCCCCCCCACATTGTGTAGCACTTGATTAAGCAGCCCGTGTGGGTTAACAGCCCCAGGGCACCCTGGGGGCTTGCTCTACTCACCCTCTTCAAGAACCCACACAGCACCAAGCCAGAGATCCCATAAAGCATCTGGAATACATGCCTAATTACAGGTATAGTCAGCATAGAACTTTGATAGAAATCCCTCCCCTGAACTATCAAAATGCAAATGTCAAATTAAGAAAGGCCCTTGGCCAGCACAGCCCAGAATGTGCTCAGAGAAGATAAAACTCATGAAAAGATGCAGACAGTTCCCAGGGCAGGTGACTTCTCGGGGCAGACCAGCAGGGCCTCCTAGTGTCTGACAGTCAGTCTGTCTCTGTGCACCTGCCTTGTGATTCTGTTGGGGGAGTCAGGGAAGGGTCAGCAGAGAACTCTTGTGGAAAGCCCGAGTTAAGCAAATAGGGAGTGTTAGGGCTACAGGGCAGTAAACACGCTGCCACGTTTTTAAGATCGTTTTCAAAAGTTGAAATGGAATGCACAGCCAGTAGGGTGAGTTTCTGTGCTTGCTGAGGATACAGTGTAATGGAATTTCAGTCGTTATTTATTGCATCTCTGGCTTTGCACACATTTCCAGAGATCACCCCTCTTTATTTTCAGTGTTTACTTTTCATCTGAAAGCCACATTCCAAAAAACGCACTGGGACTCTCAGACTCAGGAAAGCGGTTTTTGCGTTGTGCAGAAATGAATCTCTGGGGAATGGGGATTTCTGGGAAAAGGAATTTCCAGAGATGAAATTTACAGAGTCATCATCACCAAAGGTGAATCCGAGTCACTTTGGAGAGAATCCTCCCTACACAGGTGGCACAGTCTCTGATTCTCAGGCATATTGGAAGGTTTAATCATTCCAGGTCTTTCTTCCTAAGTGATGTTAACTAGATTTGGGAAGGCAGAAGTGGTAGGGTTAATGAGGATGTTCTGCAGCTGGCTTCACCACCTACAGGCTTTCCCTTTCTCTGCCTTGATTTCCTCATGGTGGGTTTGCTTCTCGACCTCTCCCTACCTCTCCCCCACCACGCACACACACATTCATCTTCTCATTACTTGGAGCAGAGGCCACAGTGGCTGAGCCTGGTCAGGACACAGGATAAGCAGGTTTGTTAACCAGGTCACCTTAGCTTTATCCACAACACTGATCTGAATATATGGGCAACTTCAACACAGACTCCTCCAGTCTGCTCAGGTGCTAAGGGTTGGTGAGGTAGAGGAGACCCTGCCCAGGAGGTTTATCAGGTTCTGTCCTTGCATCCGCATTCAGAAGGGATGTTAGAGGGTGGCTCTAGATGAGCCTGGAATGGAGGCTGAGGGGTGGCTGAGGTGCTCACTGAGACCTGAGATGTTAGTCTAGGATGTGAGCCAGTAACCAGCCTGGGCAAAGTGAAAGCAGTGGAGTTTGAGGCCCCGGTGGTCTGCAATCTGGCTGATGCCCTACTGCCAGTGAGAACAAGAGCATCAGGGAGTGTGGCCACTGAGCCCTCCAGTGACCTGATGAGCCTAGCTGGGCGAGTGTTGTAAATGAGCCAGTGGTGAAGGCTGCCCGGGGCCTTGGACCTGCCTTCCCTTGGAAGCTCCTCTCCCTGGATCTTTGGGGAGGAAGCAGCCCTGATGCATTTTCCAGAGTGTTTTCAGGACAGACACACCCTGTCCAGAAGTCCAGCATGATGCTGTTAGTGGCCAGTTGTGTGGCTGAGGGACTGGGAGCAGGTGTACCCCAGTTCTGAGTGTGCCAACAATTCCACCCATAGGAGGGAAGGAGCTGCCTCCCAACTCCCCGGTATCTGCCCTGAAATCTTCTCTGGGCTGGTCCCCAAGGGTGGTGCCTGGGATCCTTCCTCTGCACGTGGGTACCCAAGATCACCTGGGACAGTCCCCCTTCCCGCCACCTGGGGTTTTGAGCCGGTATTTCCACTGACAGTGGGGCAGGCCACCTGAGTGTCCTTCCCTCTCTGGAGGTGTAGGGAGAGTGGAGACTGCACTGGGTCTGTCCCAGGTGGGGGTCTTTCTACAGCAAGTGTGCTTTAAGGGATAGAGGATGTTCCCATTTCTAATTACCTCTGTTCTCGGGACCCTCTTTGCTGTGCTGTCTTCAAAATTGTATAACAGTGATTAATAACAGCGTGAAAATATTTAAGTCTCATCTACCTGTAAGTCCTTTCTCCCCGTGTGTCCCTGAGCCATGGGGCTCATCTGTACCTGGACCAGCTGCCCCCTCCCTGTCCAGTGGTCATGAGCCCTACACAACTTATTGCAAGCCTGTAGGATCATCATGTTTGGATGAGCTGAGAAGAAAGGGAAATGCAATTGGAGCTGCCTTCAATTTAATGAACTAAATGTTTAAACTCTTACTAAAATCCAAACATAATAATTTTGAAGGTAAAGAAGCCAAAGGCTAAGTCATTGTATACTCAGTACAAGACCACATGAAAGTATATCCAGAAAGAGCATTTTCTTGAGTTGGTGATAATTTTTAAAGACAAAATTAAAGCTGAAAAGAAAGTGCTTTACTTTCAAGTCCAGTAAAAATTAGTTGAGAATTTGTTAAAAAAAAGAAAGAAAGCCTTGTTTCTTGAAGATGCAATATCTTTTTAAAAACTTATTTCTCATTTTGTTAAACTTGACCTAAATTTAAAATAAGTTTCTCTTCTGACTTGGCAATATACTAGATTATCTTTTTAATATTCTCAAATTAAACTATAAATATTGAATATTAATAGCTCCTTTTCTATTGCTTTCATTAAAATCCAATGACTATAACTGCAAATTAATCTGGCTATTTAATTTCTAAAGAAATTAACAATTTCAAGAGTTGAGCATTAAGCTTATAACACTCATGAGAAACTCAAATTGGAATATTGTCTAAAATCTAATTTTCATGCAAAAAAATTAAAGCTCCTGCCACACAAGAAAACGCTTTGGAAATGGATGCAATTATTACCATCCTCATTGTGAACTACACACATTTATAAAGCATCTATTATGAACAAAGATCTTTTGTGAAAACAAAAATTCCAAATCGTTGCTTCCTGGAGTTTATGGTATGTCTAGGGCAATAGCTTTGGATTCATGAAACCAGAGGGTAAGATAGTATGGTCATCGAGTTAAGATTTGAATTGCAAGGAGAGTTGAATTTTGTTTTATTTTATTTTTGGAACTCTTAAATAAATCCTATACCTTATGAAGAACATGAGGATCTTCCATCATTTGCTTTGGCCAAATGGTGGAGTTAGATTTATCAGAAACTCTGCGTCTTACTCATCTTTTTCCTAGGTCATTGTGGAAAAAAAAAGTAATACAAAAACACACCAAAAATGTGTACAAAGGCAGTTGCATTAAAATAACGATATTACTTTGCAAAACAACAAATATTTGGACTTCATTAGAACGGTATATTTCAAGGACATTACTTTTAAATTACCTATAATATTACAGTTTACTTTCCAAATGCTGTATAAGGATTATTTATAATAGCGTTGTCATACCTTTAAGTTCATGGTTTTTTATAAATTGGGAAACCAGGAATTAGGAATGTAAAATAACTTCACCCTCATCACAGAGGCAGGAAGGTGAAGCCAGGCTGATAATCCTCAGTGCCACATCTTACTAAGACATCATGTAGCCTTGAATTTATATGACTCTCTTTCTTACCACTACATTCTGAACAGCAATTGCTGGAATACCAAATGACATGTTTCATCAAATGGATGCAGCACTGGAGGCACTTACTTGTCTATGCCAAGAAATTGGAAGATAGATACCTGGCCAACTGACTAGAATACATCCATATTTGTGCTCATTCCAAAGAAAGGTGATCCAACAGAATGTGGAAATTATCAAACAATATCATTAAGATTGTATGAAAGTAAAATTTTGCTGAAGATCATTCAGAAGTGGTTACAGCAGTACATCCACAGGGAACTGACAGAAATTCAAGCCGAATTCAGAAGAGGACTTGGAACATGGAATATCGTTGCTGATGGCAGATGGATCTTGGCTGAAAGCAGAGAATACCAGAAAGATGTTGACCTGCATTTTATTGACTATACAAAGGCATAAGACTGTGTGGGTCATGACAAATTATGAATAACATTGCAAAGAATGGGAATTCCAGAATACTTATTTGTGCTCATGAGGAAACTGCACATAGACCAAGAGGCAGTTGTTGCAACAGAACAAGGGGATACTGAGTGGTTTAAAATCAGGAAAGGTATGTGTCAGGGTTGTATCCTTTCACCATACTTATTCAATCTGTATGCCGAGCAAATAATCTGAGAAGCTGGACTATATGAAGAAGAACAAGGCATCAAGATTGGAGGAAGGCTTATTAACAATCTAAATTACGTAGATGACACAACCTTACTTGCTGAAAGTGAAGAGGACTTGAAGCACTTACTGATGAAGATCAAAGACCACAGCCTTCAGTATGGATTACACCTCAGCATAAAGAAAACAAAAATCCTCACAACTGGACCAATAAGCAACATCATGATAAATGGAGAAAAGATTGAAGTTGTCAAGGATTTAATTTTACTTGGATCCATAATCAATACCTATAGAAGCAACAGTCAAGAAATTAAATGACATATTATGTTGGGCAAATCTGCTGCAAAAGATCTCTTTGAAGTGTTGAAAATCAAAGATGTCAGTTTGAGGACTAAGGTGCACCTGACTTAAGCCATGTTATTTTCAATTGCCTTATATGCATGTGTAAACTGGACAATGAATAAAGAAGACTGAAGAAGAATTGATGCTTTGAATTATGGTATTGGCAAAGAATATTGAATATGCCATGGACTGCTAGAAAAATGAACAAGTCTATCTCGGAAGAAATACAGCCAGACTGCTCCTTGGAAGTGAGAATGGCGAGACTTCGTCTCACATACTTTGGACATGTTATCAGGAGGGATCAGTCCCTGGAGAAGGACATCATTCATGGTAAGGTAGAGGGTCAGTGAAAAAGAGAAAGACCCTCAATGAGATGGATTGACACAGTGACTGCAACAATAGGCTCAAATATAGCAATGACTGTGAGGATGGTGTAGGACCCAGCAATGTTTCATTCTGTAGTACATAGGGTCACTACGAGTCAGAACTGGCTGGATACCACCTAATAACAACAACAAGGAAACATTCTACACTAATTTTTTGGGACGGTTAGATAATTTTTTTCCATCAGTCCAAAAGTTTTCAATGGTGCTAACAAGGAATTGAAGTGTTTGAAATCTTTTTCACTTTCCACTTATCTGATCTTGTAGCAATGCACACATAAAGCTAATAAATAAAACTAAAATATTGGTTTGGCCCATAAATTCTTGCAACCATAAAGATAATTTATACTTTAAAGAATAAAGAATTCGATATAATAACATACATTTTAAAATATGTCACAAATGAATTTACAAAGCTTGTGTAAAAATTATGACACCTTTTCAAAATATATATTATGATTGGACAAGGTTTAAAAAGAAAGTTTAGAAATGAAAAACATATTGCTGAACAGACTCATATTTATGGAAAGAAGTCTTCTATGTATTACCAATTTGATAGAACTGGATTTGAGTTTCCTTTAGCAGGTCCCTGGGTATCAGAAAGTGGATGACTGTGTGTGCGATGTGGCTTTGCAGTGTGTGGAGAGTGTGTTCTGTGCATCACAGGTTTTATTTTCAGGGGTTATCAAGAACACTATAATGAATGGCCAGTTCTCATTCATGGTGGTGCTGCAGGGATGGTTAGTGCTGAAGATACACGGGTGGTCTTAGTTCCATTTTACTGCCAGCAGCCATCTCTACAGGTGTAGACACTGGTTTATTAAACATCCTTTTACCTCTTCTGGTTAATGAATTAAAGGAGAATCAACAAAGCAGCAAATTAAAGATGAAGAATAATAGGGAATTGGTGCATTTAATCATAGGCTGCTAAAGGAGAACAGTTGCCTCACTTTGCTTCCAGATACATTTTTTACTCTTTGTCTTTTCCAGAGGGTGGATGGAATATGTTCCGATGTTCTTTCCAACTCTCTCTGTGGATGGAGACAATGGGATATGCAAATGTATTCATCTTTTACAGGGATGGAGACTTACTCTTGTTTTGTGTTTCCAGGTTTTTAAACTGGAAAAGCTAGGTTTTTTTCTGTTTGTTGGTTGGTTTTTTAATCACAGTTATTCTACTTTTGGTAGAAAAGCTAGACATAATTAAAAAGTCACTGTTTGATGATTTTGAGTGCTAGCTCCGCAGCAAGATTTTCTGTGTTGGGTCCAGGAGATGGGAGTAGCCGAGAGCCTTGAGCCTGACATTGGGGCTACATTTGCCCTCCAGCAAAGGTTGATTGTGAAACTATGTCTGAGAGGCTGAGCGGAGCCGAGCATTCTCACAGGTCTGGAGGATGGGAGTACACCGAGAAAGGTGATGTCTGGAGAATACCCAAGGCTTTCAGTGGGTGCTGGAAATAAACTAGCCCCCGTAGGGTTGAAACACTAAGTCAAACTATCTGAATCCCTCTTTGGTTTAGGGTGATCTCCTGAGAACATCTGCCTCTCATAGGCTAAGTGAATCAAACTAGGGGAAGATGGCACTTTCCTGGAGCTTCAAAATGTTCTTACAAGTTTGCACACATGGTGTCCTGCACACAATAAAAAACAACCAGGTGCACAAGAAGGCAAAACATAATAAAAAACCAAGACCCAAAACAAAAGCAACAGAAATAGATCTATAGTGATCTAGATGTTAAATTTACAAGATAAACCAGACCTACAGTTGATCTAAATGTTAAATTTACAAGATAAACCAGACCTACAGTTGACCTAGATGTTAAATTTACAAGACAAACAAATCATGCACAACTGGAGAGATAGTGCACAGGAAAACAGAACAGAAGGAAATAGACTGAAGCTTAGACAAAAGGATAGACTACTCAATAACTGCAAAACACTATTTTTTCCTGCAATAATTAATTATTTAACAAAATTGATCACGCATTGCTTTATGCAAGAAGTCTCGATAAATTGCAAATGACTGAACTCTTACTTTTTCAGAATATGTTCTCTAACCGCAGTAAAATTAGGAGAAGAGAGCAAGAATACGATAACTAGAAAATCCTCTATGCTTAGAAATTAAGCAATATAGTTTTAAATAGCCCATGAGTAAAAGAAGAAATCACCAAATATTTTAAATTAAATGATAATGAAAATTATATATATATAAACTTCTGTGATGCAGCTAAAGTCATACTTAAAAATATATTGCATTGATTTCATGTATTTGAAAATAAGAATGAATGAAAATTCATTATTCAAGTACCCATACCAAGGTGTTAAAAAAAGAACAGCCACTTAAATCTAAAAGAAGGAAGGGACTAAAAAGGGGTTAATGTTAAAAAATTAAGCAAATATTTAATAGACGAGATTAAGAAAGCTAAAAGTTGGTTCTTTGAAAAGAATAACAAAATTGATAAACCTCTGGTAGGATTGGTCAAGAAGAAAAAGAGAGAGGGTATCATTAAAACAAACAAACAGAAAAACTTAGATGACCAATGGATCCTCACTACAGATCTTGTTGTTGTTGTTAGGTGCTTTTGAGTCTGTTTTAACTCATAACAACTCCATGTGACAGAGTAGAGCTGCCTCATAGGGTTTTCTAGGCTGCAGGTTTACAGGAGCAGATCACCAGATCTTTTCTCCCATGGAGCCACTGGGTGGATTAAACAGCCAGCCATCTGGTTAGAAGCCAAGACTTAATCACTACCGATCTTACAGACATTGAAAGAGATAAGTAGGTATTCACAAAAAATTTTTGAAAATGTATTAAAATTGTTAGATAAAATGGGCACTTTTTTATTTTACTAAAACTGACCATACAAAGAGAAATAGAAAATATGAATAGTCCCATGATTATTAAATAAATTGAACCCATAGTGTAAAACCTTTCTACAAAGAAAACAGATTATTTTGTAGAAAAAATCATTTATCTTGAACCACCATTGTAAATTTCCTATAATTTTTTAAAGTTTCCAATCAGCAATCATTTAATATTATTAACTAACGTTGCAAATCACCACTCGTCTGTCAGTTTGTCATATTGTGGTGGCTTGTGTGTTGCTGTAATTCTGGAAGCTATGTCACCAGTATTTCAAATACCAGCAGGTACACCCATGGTGGACAGGTTTCAGAGGAGCTTCCAGACTAAGACAGAATAAGAAGGAGGACCTGGCAATCTACTTCTGAAAAAACTGGTGAGTGAAAACCTTATGGATAGCAGCAGAACATTGATACAGTGCCGGAAGGTGAGCCCCTCAAATTGGAAGACACTCGAAATACGACTGGGGAAGAGCTGCCTCCTCAAAGTAGGGAAAAACAAACAAACAAACAAACCCATTGCTGTCGAGTGGGTACCAACTCATAGTGACCATATAGCAACAGAGTATATAACTGCCCCATGAGGTTTTCAAAGAGAGGCTGGTTGATTCAAACTGCAAACCTTTTGGTTAGCAGCCTAACACTTAACCACTGCACCACCAGGACTCCCATCAAAGTAGAGTCATCTTTAATGAGTGGATGGAGTAAAGCTTTTGGGACCTTCATTTGCTGATGTGGTATAACCTAAAAAGAGAGGAAACAGCTGCAAAATCCACTAATAATAGGAACATTGAATGTATGAAGTATGATTCAAGGAAAATTGGAAGTTGTCCAAACTGAAATGGAATTCACGAAGAAGATCGATACCCTAGGCATTATCCTTTGGAAACAAACAAACAAACAAACAAAAAAAAACTGTTGCTGTCAAGTGGATTCTGACTCATAGTGACCCTATAGATCAGAGTAGAACTTGCCCATAGCGTTTTGAAGGAGCTGCTGGTGGATTCGAACTGCTGACATTTTGGTTAGCAGCCTTAGCTCTTAATCACTTTGTTCGTGAGCTGAAAGGACTGGTATTGGCCATTTTGAATCAGACAATTATATAGTCTACTATGCTGGGAATGAAAAATTAAAGAGGAATGGCTCCACATTCATCATCAAAAAGAACATTTTAGGATCTATCCTGAAATAAATGCTGTCAGTGATATGATAATACCCATATGTTTACCAGGTAGACCAGTTAATACGAGTATTATTTAAATTTTTGAACCAATCACTAAGGCCAAAGATGAAGAAATTGAAGATTTTTACCAACTTATGCAGTCTGAAATTGATCAAACATGCAATCAAGATTAATTGATAATTACTGGTGGTTGAAATGTGAAAGTTGGAAACAAAGAAGAAGGACCAGTAGTTGGAAAACCTGGCCTTGGTGATAGAAACGATGCCAGAGATCACATGATAGAAATTTGCAAGACTAATGACTTATTCATTGTAAATACATTTTTTCCAACAATATAAGTGGCAACTATATATGTGGACCTCACTGGATGGGATACACAAAAATCAAATCCACTACATCTGTGGAAAGAGACAGTACAGAAACTCAGTATCATCAGTCCAGGGGCCAACTGTGGAACAGACCATCAACTGCTCACATTCAAGTTCAAGGTGAAGCTGAAGATAATTAAAACAGGTCCATGACAGCCAGAATATGATCTTGAGAATATCCAGCCTGAATTTAGACACCATCTCATGAGTAGATTTGATGCATTGAAAACTAATGACCGGAGACTAGACCAGTCATGGAATGACATCAAGGACATCATATATGAAGAAAGCAAAAGATCGCTGAAAAGACAGAAATTAAAAAAAAGGATGTCAGAAAGGACTCTGAAACTTGGTTTTGAACGTAAAGTAGCTAAAGCGAAAGGAAGAAATGATGAAGTAAAAGCGCTGAATAGAAGATTTCAAAGGGCGTCTTGAGACAACAAAGTAAAGTATTATAATGAAATGTGTGAAGTCCTGGAGATCGAAAACCAAAACGGAAGAACATGCTGGGCATTTCTCAAGCTGAAAGAACTGAAGAAATTCAAGTCTTGAGTTACAATATTGAAGGGTTCTATGGACAAAAAATTTAACAATGCAGGAAAGCCTCAAATGAAGAAGGAAGGAATACACAGAATACTGAACCAAAAAGAATTGGTCGAAGTTCAATCATTTTAGGAGGTAGCATAAGATCAAGAACCTATGGTTCTGAAGGAAGAAGTTCAAGGTGCACTTAAGGCATTGGCTAAAAACAAGGCTCCAGAAATTGATGGAATATCAATTGAGATGTTTCAACATACGGATGCAACCCTGGAAGTGCCCACTTGACTGTGCCAAGAAACTTGGAAGACAACTATCTAGCCAACTGCCTGGAAAAGATCCATATCTGTGCCCATTCCAAAGAAAGATGTTCAAATGGAATGGGGGAAATGATCAAACGATGTTATTAACATTACATGCAAGTAAAATTATGCTGAAGATAATTCAAAAACGGCTGCAGCAGTACATTAACAAGGAACTGCCAGAAATTCCAGCCAGAATCAGAAGAGGACTTGGAACAAGGGATATCACTGCTGATGTTGGATGGATCTTGGCTGAAAGCAGAGAATACCAGAAAGATGTTTACCTGTGTTTTATTGACTATCCAATGGCATTCGACTGTGTGGATCATAACAAATTATAGATAATATCGTGAAGAGTGGGAATTTCAGAACACTTAATTGTGCTCATGAGGAACCTGTACATGGATTAACAGGCAGTCATTCAAACAGAACAAGAGGATACTGTGTGGATTAAAGTCAGGAACGGTGTGCGTCAAAGTCGTATCCTCTCACCATACCTATTCAGTCTGCATGCTGAGCAAATAATCCAAGAAGTTGGACTATATGAAGAAGAACGGAGCATCAGGATTGGAGGAAGACTCATTAACAACCTGTGTTATGCAGATGAGGCAACCGTGCATGCTGAAAGTGAAGAGGACTTGAAGCATTTACTGATGAAGATCACGAACTACGGCTTTCAATATGAATTACACCTTGACATAAAGAAAACAAAAATCCTCACAACTAGACCAATAAGTAACATCATGATAAATGGAGAAAATATTGACATTGTCAAGGATTTCATTTTACTTGGATCTACAATCAATGTCCATAGAAATAGCAGTCAAGAAATGAAAGGATGTATTGCATTGGGCAAATCAGCTGCAAAAGACCTCTTTCAAGTGTTAAAAAGCAAAGATGGCCCCTTAAGGACTAAGCTGCACCTGACCCAAGTCTTGGTGTATTCATTCTCCTCATACGCATGCAAAAGCTGGGCAATGAATAAGGAAGACTGAAGAAGAATTGATGCCTTTGAATTACGGTGTTGGCAAAGAATATTGAATATACTATGGACTGCCAGAAGAATGGAAAAATCTGTCTTGGAAGAAGTGTAATAATGTTCCTTAGAAGCAAGGATGACAAGACTTCGTCTCACATACTTTGAACGTGTTATCAAGTGGAAGCAGTCCCTGGAGAAGGACATCATGTTTGGTAAGGTAGAAAGTCAGCAAAACAGAGGAAGACCCTCAGTGAGATGGACTGACATAGAGGCTGTAACAATGTACTCAAACATAGCAATGATTGTGGGGATGGTGCAGGACTGGGCAGTGTTTCGTTTGTTGTACATAAAGTCATTATGAGTTGGAACTGACCTGACAACACCTAACAACAACAACAATAATTTTGCAAAAGGACATCGAGCATAATTTCATTAAAAATTTATGAGCACCTATGAATCTACATGATATTTCTTATTAAACATTTTATTTTGTTTCAGAATATGTTTCTCATCCAATATTAAAGAATATTTGAGTGACTATATCTATTAAGCTGCCAGTCCATTTTGTATATTATCAACTCCCCCCACATCTTTCCAGGGCAGCTCTGTATCCATAAGTGGTGGATGATGGACAACCCTTTTGCCCTGGTCTGAACAGCTCTTCAGGGTCGTCACAGCTCCGGGTCCCCAGCTTGGCTGATGCTTCTTTGTGACTGCATCACAGCCTTTGCCAGTCCTGCTTTCTTTGCTGCCTCACAGGGTTGACCCTGAGAGCACCACCCAAGGAGGCTTCTTCACTCTAATCATGGAATCATGGACTTGGAGTGGGCTTTTCTTGGTAATGCAGCTGTGGCAGGCTCATCCTTAGTTAAAAGGGGAATAGAAAAGATATTCCCTGGAAGTAGCCAAGGAGAGTTGTTTGTATATGTGCTACAAATGAAAATAGTCTTATTTAACAAAATAAAACACTGGTCTGTTCTATCACAGTGCTTTACATTCTCAATTGCCACTGCGAAAGGGGTCCAAGAATGACTGATGAAGAGTGAATTGGTAACCTAAACAGAAAAGTAGATGGTAACTAAAGGGAAGTGTAGGTTACTATTCTAATAAGTAATCTAAACTGAAGAGCAATGAGAAATCTAAATTGAAGAGGGGTAAGTAAACTAAACTGTATCGGGATCAGTAATCTAAACTGAGGAGGAATCAGTATCTAAATGAAGAGGGCTGAGTAAACTAAACTGAGGAGCAATGAGTAATGGAAATTGAAGAGGGATGAGCAATCTAATTTGAAGTGAGTAACCTAAACTGAAAGGGGATGAGTAGTCTAAACATGAGAGGAGATGAGTACATTTCACATTTATGACAATAGTAAAAAATCTACTATCTGACTATTTTGCACAATAAAAATGTACATCTGGCAGTAACCCTTTCATAACCAGTGGGACATATAGCAACCACCTATGTTTTCCACCTCTTGGTTCCAGAGGGACATATGTGTCCTACATACTATTTTGTGATCTGATGTGGTCATTCTTCATTTTTGCATAATGCCTATTTTTGCATAACAACCTTGTCTTTCTAACCTAACCATGTCTATAAGTGAGGAGTGAGTGTAAACTAAACTGAAGAATGAATGGGTAATCTAAATGGAAGAGTGAGTTGTGAACCTAAATGGAAGAACAGAGAAGTAATCTAAATTGAAGGATTGGATGAGAAATGTAAAATGAAGAGGTGATTAGTGTTCTGGAAGAAATATCTGAATATTTGAAAAGGATACTTCCTACAACTGTGGGACAAAACAGACTTCTAACATACATCTGTGTTAACCTCGAAAGAAAAGGTTAGAAAAAAGGAGAAGGGACACTATTTGAGGAATAATTCCAGGGAGTTTTCCAGAATTTATTTTAGACATAAAGTCTCAGATTCAGAATAGAATTGAATAGATTAATAACACAGAAACTCCTCTGTAATAAAGATCAATTTAAGCCAGAGAGTAGGCATGTAGATCCAGTACAACAATTCCAAGAATAACATAACAAAGTGTTGTAGTACAGATTGGAAAAAATCATGAGAGAAAAAGATCAATAATTTGATGGGAATAAATGTAAATATAGGAATGAATCAGATAATTCATCCAAAGTATGCATCTGCTAAGTGCAGCAGGGATACGTTCAGGACCAGGAGCCCCACAGACAGTGCAAATGGGAGTGAGGGGCTCACACAGCTGTAAGAGGGAAAAGGAGACAGGAGTGGGGACACTGTTCATTCAGCCCAGGAGCTGAGCATGTTAGGGCAGAAAGAGGGCTCGTCCAGCAAGAGAAGCTGGTTCCTCAACCAGATCTGCTCACAGTGAGGCTCTGATCTGAAGGGAGAGAAATCACTCAACGATGATTCTTATAATAAATAGACAAATGAATTAATGAAAAAAATAAATGACCAGTCTCTCTTCACCCCCAACACCTACCATCCCCAACATATAGTAGGTGCACAAACAATAGTTACAGAACTAATGAAAGATGCTTACCATTCCAGCATGGTAGAGTATGTGCAACTACTTACAAATGAGAGGTGGGGTTGAGAAGAGTTAAGTTTCGTACATGCAATCTGTGCACACGTTTCTGGTCTTGGAATGAGGTTAAGAATCACTGCATCAGGAGAGGATTCATTTACTGACTCTAATTGGGAGAAGTAGCATAGAAATTGTTATTTTAAAATCAAATCTATTTTATCTATGAACCATGAATAAAAAATTAAGTAAGTGGGACTTTATATTTCAGGTAGTGCTTCAAGTAATCCTTATTGTGGAGATTCAGAGTTTGCCCTGTGTTCCCTTAAGAGCCTTCATTTTACTTCCGGGATACTCTGTGGACTGTTTCGTAGCATTTCGATAAAAATTAACTTTATGTAAATGTTAATTGAATTTACAATTTTTGTTTTGACAAAAACCATTTGTAAGTATTTTTATGTGAATATTTACTTGGATGGAGAAATAACAGTTCTTATTTAATTATGCCTGTGTTGATTAGATTCTTTTGCCTGTGACATTTTAAGTCATGAATAATTTCAAACTGAACAGATGTTTATAAAAGGAAACAAGTTAAACTCTAAGAACAAGCCATGACCTGAATGTCAATTTAACTCTAGTATTAAATACATTCGGATTATCATCAATTTGAAAATTTACTAGTTTATTGACCTAATCTCTAAGGATTCAGCCCATTTAAAATAGAATATTCTCATATAAATACATAAATGTTCTGCCAGTGCATCACCATATGTCTAGTAACACATGAAATTGTAAATGAATTACTTATTTTCATGAAAGATATAGACAAAAAGCACTGTTGGGTATTTTCCAATTTAAGGGGATTATGTTAAGATGCCTACTACTAAACTCATCAAATAAACCCACATATTGTCTCATAGGGCAGGAACTGGTCTTTGTTCTCTTCCCGTTTCTAATGTTGAATACTGGTTGGCCTCTGTTGGTGATCAATTAGTATTTGCTGAATGAACGAGTGGAAAAACTTCACAACCTTTGATAAAGCCTTCACCAAGTCTGTTAGACAGGAGCTAAGCTTGCAAAAATGAGCACACGAAAGATTAAATTTATCACATTTACGTGAAACATGCAATTAGCGTACAGCCTTTCTATGGCAAAACCATGACTTTTTTGGTCATATACAAAACCTGAGCATGAGAAAAGATGTGTAGGCACAAAATGGTTTCAGACGTCATTGAAAATCAGTATCAAGAGAACTAAACTAGTGGAGTGATGGTTGTGAGGCCATTTTACTTCTCTGTTGCTCCAGCACAGCCTGCAGGGCTCGTCAAAGCCAGATACAGTGTCCTGCAAGGCCAGCTCCAAGTCCCGGCAGGGCGGGGTGCCCAGGGCCCATCTGGATACAGACAGCTCGCTTCTAGATGTCCATGGTTTAACACACACGGTGTTTCTATTTAACTTGAAGTTGTTCTGCAGGGGGTTTCTTTCTGCCATCACCACTTACGTCTTTTTCATTAGATCAGTCTTCTCATCGGTGTGTAGCCTTAATTTACAATCAGCAGAAGAATTAAGAACGATGCTGCAAGCTTCCATTTACCAACTTAGTGCAAATTCTGTCAGCCATTTTGTATTTTATGGAAAAGAAAACCACATTACGAATTGACTTGTTCTTCCTCCCGCGCCAACATTATCAGAATCATCCAGATAGGTACCAGCCATTTTGGCCAGTCTTGTTAGCCGTGATTTGCTCATGTGGTGGATCTAAACGGCCCATTCACTTGTTCTAGAAATAATGTTTTGCCTAGCAGAATTTGGATTCTCTGATTAAAATACATCTGGTTTATCATTTCTCCTTGTCCTCCTCTTATTTAGGATACTCATTAGAAGTAGGCTCAATTTTGTGCCAGATTTTCCTGAAATTCACTGTGATTCCAAATTCATTGATCTAATAATTATTAAATACCTGTAATACATATGTATCATATATAATATCTACTAATAAAATGGAAATAAATGTTTTTAAAATATTTATTTGAATCTCTTCAGAAAATCATATCACTTGACTCTTTTCCATTTTCTGAAAAAAATTTCTATTTTCCAAAAGAAGTAAAATATAGTTTCCCAGTAAATATTTCCCTAAAAATATGTTATTTTCCTCCACAGAATCTTGTAGTGTGCAGAATGTTTTAAGTTTTTGTAGCTAAAATGATTGAGTCTTCACTTCAGGAAGGCTCCTGCAGTTTTTATGCTTAAAACACTCTCCTATTAATTTACAGATCAGTTAAATTTTGCTTTTCTCAGTAGATTTACACTATTTTAACACACACAATATTTCTATTTAACTTTCCAATTAATTTGGAGTTACTTTTGTACATGATGGGATAAAATTCTCTGTTGACTTTGGCAAGTGGCTTATTTTCCTACTAACAATTTTGATTAATTCATTCCTTCTCATTATACCCGCCACACCCACTCACCCCATGGTCTGCTGAAGGACATTACCCTCTGTTGCACCTGAGCCAGTTTTTAACCATTGAACTGTTGTCAGGTTATCATTTTAGTTCCTAGGGAGGCAAGCCAGTGTGGACTGTGATTCTACCCACTGATTCCAATAGCTAAAGGGAGCATTTCTTCATTTATTCATGTTGATTTCCCATTCAAAGAGCTTAGGCTTGGGCAGGCATACCCGTGGGAGACAGTGCTGGGGGGTGGCAGCAAGGAAAGCTCTTCAATTCTTTAGGAAAATGGATATTTTCCTTTATAGCTCAAATGCTGGGAATCCTCTTTATGTTACATTTATAGAATCAGCTATACTGATCTCATTTCCACTTCCACAAAAAAGTTAAGTGTAAAGTTAATTTATGCTTGTCAGTGGAAGAATTTCATACCTAAAATTGGGGTTGATTCTGTGTTTTCCTAAGCATTTAATTTGGGGGATAAAGCAAACTAAATCAAAAGGACCCCTTGGCAGAGAATTCAGGGGAATGTTGGAGGATTCCCCTGTTATCAGGATGCTGTGGGCATGTCAGTACAGTGAGTCCATCACTACAGGTGCATTCTATGCACCAGGGTCACCTGAGCCCAGGAATACATAATGTGGTCGTACCTTTCCTTCTCCAGGCATCTGCCTGCTTGCTGTAAGCATCAGCCTTCAAGATGATGTTTAATTTCCTTCCTGACTGTGCTATCATCTTATCCCAAACTATCTCAATGGCATTCTGCATCTCAGCACCAGAGCTTGATTTTCATAAACGGGGGGACTGTAGGTAGGTTCTGTGCTAGAGATCCTGGTAGGGGGATGCACCTCCTGACCCTCTCTCAGCTTTCTCAGCACCTGTTGCAGGTAATGTTGACAAGGGCAGGATGTGCCATGAATATAAGCAGTCAGCATGCCTCAGCGTCCATCCTGCTGCGATGGATGTACCCTTCTCACAAAATGGGCCATGAAAATCGCTAAAGGAGGGAAATAGGCATTTTGAGTAGGGGGAGGGCAAGATGAAATATAAGAGGGATGCATAACAGCATCCCCCGCTAGCTAGCGTCTGCGGTGTGTATATGTGACGGATGCTGGCGGGCTGGGCTGAGCCAGCTGCTGTCCACTTGCTGAATGAGTGTTTACAAAAACTCCACATAAAACCAGAAGTGTGGTTACCAACACTGGCATCATCTGTCTGAAATGCTTGCTTCACAGCTTGGGCCACTCCTGACCTTTAGGAACCCATGGTTTGTGAACAGTCCTTTATCGATCTCTCCTGAATCTCTGCCCCCTCCTCTCATGAACCTGACAACATTTCGTTCTGTTGTACACGCGATCACCTTGAGTCTGAACAAACTTGATGACAAATAACAACAACAAAAAACAACTACGAAAGGTAAAATATATTCTCTCTTTCTCGCTCTCCGTCTCTGTTGCTCCCTTGAAATAAAATTTAACTATGAATATAAACATACAGAAACTTAAACATATAAATATACATAAAATATAAATTTATATATAAATAATATACTAATACATTTATATAAAATATTTATACATTTACAGAATTTAAAAATATATAGTTACAAATTTTTATTTTCATAAATTGAATTTATATTGAATTATCAATAGATTCATAAGACATAAAATAATTTACAGTATAACAAAGTTATCTTTATAATTTATATTAGATTAAAATAATACATTTCTAAAATAACTTTTCATTTTAACTAATTGTAAAACATATTTTATATTCTGTAGAACTAACTTTATAAATAAATACACATCCACTCCTCACTTATCGACATGGTTAGTTTCCAAAGATCAGGTCATTAAGGAAATCGGTATTATGCAAAAATGGAGAGTGACCATATCTGTTCACAAAATGGAGGATGACTACATCATGACATAACCACCAAATTACAACATCACATAACTGCCAAACCGCTGATAATCACGGCCCAGCAATTTGACACGTAACGTTAACCATCACAGCCAGTGTTACTCTTGCCTTGTACCTTGGTGTTCATTATTGCCAGACGTATGTTGTTAATGGGCAAACTACTTGGATAGCAGATTTTATACTATTGTCGTAAATGTGAAATATTGGATAAAGAGAGAGTTGGTAAGTGACAAGTAAGTGTATATTTATAATTTATAATAATTTTATTTATACTTTAAACTTTTTTTTAAACCTATAAGCTATTATTTATAATACATTATATTTATAACAAATTATTAATTTAAATTTTATTATCTTTCTAAATGATATAAACACATTTCTACTTGAATTTTATAAAATTAATATGAGCATAGAATATTTATATCAAATTATATATTTAATGTATGTAAATACATTAATGAATTTTTATATAAATTATGAATAGATTGTATATAAGTTTAAGTACAAATGACAAATTTGTGTATAATTTCATATGTAAGTGATAACATATAAATATGTTTATATGCTCAATTTTCATATAAATAAATTATAAATTAAATATATTATTTATATACAAATGCATTATATATTAAGGTAATTTTATATAAAATATATTTATTTTATTATAAACATTTATTATGTATTATATATAATAAATATATTTTACTTATGCATTTATAATATATAAATATATGTATATATACTGGTATGTTTCAATTTTATAAATTTATTTTATAAGTTATAAACAAATTTATACTTAATTATAAATATATCTTACAGTATGAAAATGTTATTTATACTTTGTAATAAATTTTAATAATAGATTTTAATTTTATGTAAATGCAAAATACAACATAAAATATAATTTATATTGTTATTGTTGTTGTTAGGTGCTGTCAGTCAATTCCGACTCATAGTGGCCCTATGTACAACAGAAGGAAACACTGCACGGTCCTGCACCATGTTCACTTGGTCTGTCACTTGGACTGCCTCTTGTTCTCTATACAGGCTTCACATGAGCACAATAAAATGTTCTAGAATTCCCATTTTTCACAATGTTATCCATAATTTATTATGACCCACACAGTCAAATGCCTTTGCATATTCAATAAAACACAAGTAAAGGTCTTTCTGGTGTTCTCTGCTTTCAGCCAAGATCCATCTGACATCAGCAATGATATTCCCCGTTCCACATCCTCTTCTGAATCCAGCTTGAATTTCAGGCAGTTCCCTGTCCATGTACTGCTGCAACTGTTTTTGAATGATCTTCAGCAAAATTATACTTGCTTGTAATATCAATGATATTGTTTGATAATTTACACATTCCATTGAATCACCTTTCTTTGGAATTGACTCAAATATGGATCTCTTCCAGTCCATTGGCCAGGTAGCTGTCCTCCAAGTTTCTTAGCACAGATGAGTGAGCACCTCCAGTGCTGCATCTGTTCCTTGAAACATCTCAACTGATATTCTGTAAATTCCTGGAGGCTTGTTTTTAGCCAATGTCTTCAGTGCAGCTTGAACCATTGGTTTGTGGTCATATGCTACCTCCTGAAATGGATAAACGTTGACCAACTCTTTTTGGTACAGTGACTCTGTGTGTTCTGTCCTTTTTCTTTTGATTCATCATGTGTCATTCAATATTTTCCCCAAAGAATCCCTCAGTATCACAACTTGAAGTTTGAATTTTCTCTTCATTTCTTTCAGCTTGAGAAATGCTGAGGGCATTCTACCCTTTTGGTTTTCTAACTCCAGGTTTTTGCATATTTCATTACAATACTTTGCCTTCTCAATCCACCCTTTAACATTTTCTGTTAAACTCTTTTACTCCATTTCGTCCTTTTGCTTTAGCTATTCTAAATTCAAGAGCAAGTTTCAAAGTCTCTTCTGGAATCCCTTTTGGTCCTTTCTTTCTTTCCTGTCTTTTTAATGACCTCTTGCTTTCTTCGGAAATCCTTGTGGCATAGTGGTTAAGATTTCGGCTGCTAACCAAAATGTTAGCAGTTCGAATCCACCAGGTGCTCCTTGGAAACCCTATGGGGCAGCTCTACTCTGTCTCATAGGATTGCTGTGAGTCAGAATTGACTCAGTGGCAATGAGTTTTCTTGCTTTCTTCATGTATGATGTCCTTGACGTCATTTCACAGCCTGTCTGATCTTCAGTCATTAGTGTTCAATGCATCAAATCTATTGCTGAAGTGGTCTCTAAATTCAGGTGGGATATACTCAAGGTCATATTTTGGCTGTACTGGATTTGCTCTAATTTTCTCCAGCTTCAACTTGAATTATCCTATGAGCAATTGATGGTCTGTTCTACAGTTGGCCGATTGTTGATACTGAGCTTCTTCATTGTCTCTTTCCATGCATGTAGTCAATTTGATTCCTGTGTATTCTATCTTGCTCGCAAGTGTATAGTTGCCTTTTATGTGATTAATGATATTGTTAGATAATTTCCACATTCTGTTTGATCACCTTTCTTTGGAATAGGCACGTATATGAATCTCTTCCAGTTGGTTGACCAGGTAGTTGTCTTCCAAATTTCTTGGCAGAGATAAGTGAACACTTCCAGCGTTGCATCCATTTGTTGAAACATCTCAGTTGGTGTTCCATCAATTCCTGGAGTCTTGTTTTTTGTTAATGCCTTCAGTGCAGCTTGAATTTCTTCCTTCAGTACCATTAATTCTTGATCATATACTACCTCCTGTAATTCCCTATACAACTGATTTACTATATAATTGTGGAAAGAGTTCCTTTATGTGGTCTTTTGCCTTGGTCTATTTGAAAAACAGCTTGAGGGATTTTCCCTTAAACCCTGAGGGGTTACCTTTGCCTTAGTTTTTCTACCCCAGAGGGTCTGTTACTTTTGTCAGGTTTATTGGCATTTCCTGGGGAAGCTGTAAATAACTTCGTTTGATACTTTTTGTCTGATCTTGGGCTGTAGCCTGTCCTGTGATTCGTATGCACCTTGCAGGGATTAGCCAATAGACAATGCAAATGAGTTCAGTTGTTGCTTACTATGCAAATTAAGTTTCTGTGGCCTACCAAAAGGTGATTGGTCAGTTCTCCTGGTGGGAGTGTCATGCCTTGAAATTGACAAGAAGCTTGTGTATTTAAGCAGCCAGCACCTCAGTGGTTTGTCAAACAGAAAGAAGCAGGAAGAGAAGCAGCAGGAAAAAGCAGAAGGAAGAAAGAAGAGAGAAGAAGCAGAGAGAGAGGAGGGGAGGAACCCTCCAAAGAGCTTTAACATGAGTCAAAGGCTGTAATAATGAAGACAGCAAGAGGCCCAGAAGGAGCCTAGCAGCAGAGCTGGCAGCAACAAACAGCAGGCCAAGAGGTGCATGCTCTGAGGGGGCTGGAAGGAGGCCTGCACAGTCAAGAGGAGCTGAGAGTTGTCCTGCATTGAAGAAGGGAGATACAGCCTACATACTTCCTGATCCTGATCCTGAGTTTAGCCTGTTGATTCTGATCCTGAGTTGTAGCTTGTTGATCCTAATCCTGAGTTATACCCTCTTACTTCCTTAATAAACCACTTAACTCTAAGTGTGGTCTGTGAGTTTGGTTTTGCTATTGAAATGGATTATCAAATCCAGAAGAGAAGTAGAGAGTGCCGTGTGAGGGACTGCTGGTGTCAGAATTGGTAAAAAGTTTGGAGAGAGGAGGTATCTCTGACTTCTTCCTCATGGGAATTAGCCTTGGGCTAAGCTCGATTCTCATTACAGCCCGTGAAGTTAGACAGGTTCGGATACTACTACTATCACTATTCCCATTAGAATTTTACAATAACCTTGAGTTTTTTTAATTAACAACATTATCTCTAAATGAAAAGTTCAAGTGCAGAGATTTTTGTGACCTGTTAAATAGAACTATTAAACGTTCACAAAAACAATGGTGTAAGCTTTCATACGAGTTGTCATTTTTCTTAATCATGTTGGATAAACACAATGTCAGTGTCTCACATATTGTGAACCCACGTGCCCCAACAACCTTGCTGTGGAGGGGGTGCTCCATCATGGCACTGATGGTGGAAGAGCCATACTTGTTCTAGTTCTGCTCCAGAGTTGGACCCTGGGGGCAAGGCAACACTCAACTATGGGGAATGATGTCTAACAGAGTGAAGAGGGGCTGGAGGTCAACATCAGTTCCTGACAGTGGATGCCTCATTTCCACCCTTGTCACCCTCCAGAGGGTCACCTTGGAGGCTAAACAGGCACCATGGCAACCTGGTTTTTTTTGAGAAAAGGAGTGATTGCAGTTACTTTACAGTTTATATTATAGTTACATTCTAGTTACATGGAGTCATTATAGTCATATAGTTTATATTATTAACTATTTGTTCTCCCAAGAAGGGTGATCCAACCAAATGCAGAAATTATTAAACAATATTATTAATATTACAAGCAAGCAAAATTTTGCTGAAGATCATTCAAAAGCGGCTGCAACAGTATATTGACAGGGAACTTCCAGAAATTCACCCCAAATTCAGAAGAGGATGTGGAACCAGGGATATAATTTCTGATGTCAGGTGGATCCTAGCTGAAAGCAGAGAAGACCAGAAACATGTTTACTTGTGTTTTATTGACTACGCAAAAGCATTCAGCTCTGTGGATCATAACAAATTATGGATAACATTGTGAAGAATGAGAATTCCAGAACACTTAATTGTGTTCATGAGGAACCTCATGACATAGATCAAGAGGCAGTCATTCAAACAGAACAACGGGATGCTATGTGGTTTAAAGTCAGGAAAGGTGTGCGTCAGGGTTATATCCTTTCACCATACCTATTCAATCTGTATGCTGAGCAAATATTCTGAGAAGCTGGGCTCTATGAAGAAGAACTGGGCAACAAGATTGGAGGAAGATGCATTAACAACCTGCATTATGCAGATGACACAACCTTGTTTGCTGAAAGTGAAGAGGACTTGAAGCACTTACTGATGAAGATCAAAGACCACAGACTTTAGTATGGATTACACCTCTACATAAAGAAAACAGTCCTCACAACTGGACCAATAAGCAGTATCATGATAAATGGAGAAAAGATTGAAGTTGTCAAGGATTTCATTTTACTTGGATTCACAATCAACACCCATGGAAGCAGCAGTCAAGAAATCAAAAGACACATTCCATTGGGCAAATCTGCTGCAAAAGACCTCTTTTAAGTGTTGAAAAGCAAATACTTCACCTTGAAGACTAAGGTGCACCTGACCCAAGCCATGGTGTTTTCAATCACCTCATATGCATGTGAAAGCTGGACTATGAGTAAGGAAGACTGAAGAAGAATTGACGCCTTTGAACTGTGGTATTAGTGAAGAATGTTGAATATACCATGCACTGCCAAAAGAAAGAACAAATCTGTCTTGAAAAAAGTACAACCAGAATGCTCCTTAGAAGCAAGGATGGTGCGACTACGTCTCAAATACTTTGGACACGTTATCAGGAGGGATCAGTCCCTGGAGAAGGACATCATGTTTGGTAAAGTAGAGGGGCAGTGAAAAGGAGCAAGAGCCTCAACGAGATGGATTAACACAGTGGCTGCAACAATCAGGTCAGGCATAGCAGAAATTGTGACAATGGCGCAGGACTGGACAGTGTTTTGTTCTGTTGTACATAGGGTCACTATGAGTTGGAACCGACTCGATGGCACCCAACAACAACATAGTTTATATTATAGCTACATTCTAGAGATTATAGGTCCATGTAAAATCAGTAACCAGTTGCCATCAAGTCAACCTTGGTCATGGAGACCACATGTGTGTCAGACTAGAGCTGTGCTCTATAGTGTTTTCAATGGCTGATTTTTCAGAAGTAGGTCACTAAGCCTTTCTTCTAAGGCATCTCTGTGCGGACTTGAACCTCCAATCTTTGGGTTAGCAGCTGAGTCCATTCACTGTTTGCACCACCCAGGGACATTCTTCTCACAATTTTGCTCAAATGTGACCTCCTCCAGGAAGCACCTCCTGAGGCTATTGCCCTCTATTGTTGGACAGAACCCTACACCTTCTGCCCTTACTGTTCTCCTGGAAGGCTGCTGGCCCATCTTATTCCCCGAGACCTCTGAATGACACTTTCCCAGGATAACCCACTCCTATGCCCTGACAACAAGTAACTCACTTGGCCTCCCAGTTGCTCTCTCCTGGAAGGGACGATTGGTTCACATCAGCTACATCTGGCTCTGATCCATGTAGGGCCCAGTCGACCCAGTCTGGAACCTGAAAGTTCAGTGGGTGGACTCTGAATCTCTGAGGGCACCACAGTGGTGCCACCTGGGAGACATTTGTGCTAGCACCTACCTCCGTGTGTTCCCCGAAGAAGTTCAGGAAGTATCTTGTCATGGTAAGCACTGACGACAAGTATTTGATGTAAGATTTTCTAAGTTTGAATCACAGTTTGCATGTGTTATGGATACAAACTTTGCCAATATTGAAAATCAAGGAAGACATTTATTTTCAATGAAATATAATAGTGGAGCTATTTCAGACTATTTTAGTCTAACCATTCAAAGGTATTTTCCATTCAAGATGTTTAAACATATGGAAGATTGTGGGCGGGGGGTAGTGACAAATATACATTTTCTCCAAAAGCTCAATACACGACATACTTGAAAATGAGTACTGTAAACAATAATTCTCCTCCTTTAGCACACAGTCATGTCATATTGTGCTGCAGACCATACACCTCTTCATACTAATGAAGTAACAAAAATTGAACATCAAAATTATGAACCTACATGATAGATTCAAAGCCTGGAAAAAGAAGCCCATTCCTGTGGCCCTTTACCTCTCTTTGTAATAGGAAGTTTATTAAATTCCAGACATTTGAGATAAAAATAGCTTACAAAAGTTTATCCTATGTGATCTTTAAAGGCCACTCTTGACAAACTTGCTGTGAAGCTAACAAGCATCCAAAAGCAAACTAGAGGTGTGAGGCTATGTTTCTCTGACAGACATTGATAGTTTGAGTTTAAGAAATATGCTTTGTAAGTGCACTCCCAATATTTCAACAGAAAAGAATACAAAGACAAAACAAACTAACAAACAAAAAAACAAAAAACAAAACTGGGAAGTATTGATGTTATCTGTTGAAAAACCATGTTAGGACAGCATGAGTTTGTGGACTTATTATTTACAGCTGTAAAAAGGAAAGGAGGAAAAAGAAGCTGTTAAGCCTGACACTAGTATTTAATTTTCTTAGCAAACCCTAGAGGGGTACTTCTCCGTAACACATCCCTTTGTGCCAAGGATCCGTTCTATGGGTGCAATCCCCCTCTGTGTTTGGGTGCAAAGCCCCACACCACATCCTCACAGTATCCAAACTTAAACAGAAGGAAACAGAAACCCAATTTTTCAAATGGGCAAGAGATTTGAACAGACATTAAACTGAATAAGATATACAGATGGCAACTAAGCCCAAAGAAAGATGCTCAACATCATTATTCATTAGGGAAATGCAAATTAAACCCACAATAAGATATTGCTACACACCTAATACAATTGTTCAAAACGTGCATATCATTTTGTGTACTTACCTTAATAAATGTGATAAATAAAGACGTAAATAGATTCAATGTGAGGAAGTACCTGAAGATGATTCCTGAAGCTGACTCAGACTGAGGAGGCAAAGAGCATTTCCTCCAAGTGGTGACATCTATCCAACATTCTTTGCCTGAATATGGGCATCCCAGGGTGGTGGACACTGGGACATCTTCCTTGGACCCCAAAGGTCATCCTGGACAAGTGGGTGCCGTGTCTGTTAATGAGTCATGAAATCAGGAATCCACCTTCACAGGGATCAGTCCCCTGTGTGGTAAGTTAGAACAGAAAGGTGCTGGGTTTTTGAGGCTCCCCACAACTGACCATCTCCTGGTTGTGACCACAGGATACACAGGGCCCCTGTCTCTGTTCCATACCCTGTCTCTCCAGGTCTAGACTGGCCTCCCTATATGCCAGACCTACCCAGCTCCTGGGACTCCACCTCAGACCACCCCTCTGTGAAGCATCTCCACAGTGGTAGCCCCTAGGCCCCTTTTCTTATGAGTTGTCTCCCTTTGAAGGGCATCAACTGGTCTTCTGGTGTGTCCTCTGGGGGTCCCATGTTCATCTGTAACAGGAGTTTAGGGGTAGTTTCTGTGTGTTTCTCAGCCAAGGTGAAAGGCAGTCCTACATAATGGCTTGATGGGCTCCGGATCTGGGTAGACCTGCACTTTTATCTCCATCTGTCACTCGTACCTGAGCACCCACACCTTGGGCAAATCGCTGACGCTTTGAGTTTCTTGATCTGTAGAAAGGAGCAGTAATGCCTATCCTTTGGGATAATTGTGAAGATTAAAAGATTAAAAGAACACTTCCAAATACTACCCAATGATAAGTAATTGAAATATTGAATATCTGATAGCCCAGACCATTACCCTAGCTCCTCCTACACACAATTATATGCAAACAGCTCTTCTGGGAATAATTACTTCATTCCAACAAGAGTAAGAATACAAGAGAGCATGCATAAATAGATGGACTGCAGCAGAGATGAAAGTCTGTGAAAAGGATCAGGAAAAGTAAAAGACATAGTAAAAATATTCTTTAGAAAATTACTCCCCCAGGGAAGTTAAAAATCACAACTAAACTCAGTGTCGTGAGTTAAAGAAACTTTAATTTTTAAAATGCTTCTTTAATAAATGCTCATAGCAGAGATTCAGGAGTCAGGGAATGTCAGAAACAACAGAGAGGTGAGACACTTGCTGCCAGGCTCAGGGAGGAGAAGAGAATATTAATCCATCTCAAGATGAGTCATGTTGAGCTCTGCAGACAGCACAGTGAGAGACAGGGAAGTCAGGTACAAAGAAAGAGAGCAAATCAACTACACATAAAGGATTAAAGGAACTGGCAGAAAATAACAGATATGCAGATTGGAAAAGGAAACATTCATGTAATTGTTGACCCTAGAATGAACAGAATAGAGCAGTAAGAAATATTTCAGGATATAATTCAGGAAAACTCTCCCAGTTTGATGAGGGCAGGGACTGGGGCTAGAAGCAGACTGAATCTTGTAGACGGGGAGGGCACAGAGAGCCCCAGGAAAACATGACACACAGAGATCAAGCCTAAGATGAAGTCAGCAAACTTCTGCACTTCTGTTGGACTTCTAAAATAAACAATATTTTGGAAATTCAAGTAAAACATCAGGTTATCAATGTTGTTGTGTTGTTAGGTGTCATCGAGTCAGTTCCCACTCATAGTGACCGTATGTAAGACAACAAAACACTGCCCAGTCCTGCGCCATGCTCACAATCATTGTTACGCTTGCACCCATTCTTGCAGCCACTGTGTCAATCCATCTCATTGAGGGTTTTCCTCCTTTTCGCTGACCCTCTACTTTACCAAGCATGATGTCCTTCTCCAGGGACTGATTCCTCCTGATAACATGTCCAAACTATGTGAGATTCAGTCTCACCATCCTTGCTTCTAAGGAACATTCTGGTTGTACGTCTTCCAAGACAGACCTGTTCGTTCTTTTGGTAGTCCATGGTATAGTCAATATTCTTTGTCAATGCCACAACTTAAAGGCATCAATTCTCTTTGGTCTTCCTTATTCATCGTCCAGCTTTCTCATGTATATGAGGTGGTTGAAAATACCATGGCTTGGGTCAGGCGCATTTTAGTCTTCAAGGCGACATCTTTGCTTTTCAACATTTTAAAGAGGCCTTTTGCAGCAGATTTGTCCAATGGAATGCGCGTTTTGATTTCTTGACTGTTGCTTCCATGGGTGTTGATTGTGGATCCAAGTGAAATGAAATCCTTGACAACTTCAATCTTTTCTCTATTTATTATGATGCTCATTATTGGTCCAGTTGTGCAGATTTTTGTTTTCTTTATGTAGAGGTGTAATCCATACTGAAGGATGTGGTCTTTGGTCTTCATCAGTAAGTGCTTCAAGTCCTCTTCACTTTCAGCAAGCAAGGTTGTGTCATCTGCATAACCCAGGTTGTTAATGAGTCTTGCTCCAATACTGATGCCCCATTCTTCTTCATATAGTCCACTTCTCAGATTATTTGCTCAGCATACCGATTGAATAGTTACGGTGAAAGGATACAACCCTCACGCATATTTGTCCTGACCTTAAACCATACAGTATACCCTTGTTCTGTTTGAACAACTGCCTCTTGGTCTATATACAGGTTCCTCATGAGCACAATTAAGTGTTCTGGAATTCCCATTCTTCACAATGTTATTCATAATTTGTGATGATCCTCACAATCAAATGCCTTTGCAGAGTCGATAAAACACAGGTAAACATCTTTCCAGTATTCTCTGCTTTCAGCCAAGATCCATCTGACATCAGCAGTGATATTCCTGTTTCCACATTCTCTTCTGAATCCAGCCTGAATTTCTGGCAGTTCTCTGTCGATATACTGCTGCAGCCACTTTTGAATGATCTTTGGCAAAATTTTACTTGCGTGTGATATTAGTGATATTGTTTGATAATTTTCACATTCAATTGAATCACCTTTCTTGGGAATAGGCATAAGTACAGATCTCTTCCAGTTGGTTGGCCAGGTAGCTGTCTTCCAGATTTCTTGGCATAGGTGAGTGAGCACTTCCAGTGCTGTATCCATTTGTTGAAACATCTTAATTGGTATTATGTCAATTCCTCGAGCCCCGTTTTTTGCAAATTCCTTCAGCTCAGCTTGACCACTTCCTTCAGTACCATCAGCTCCTGATCATATGCTGCCTCTTGGAATAGTTGAACGTCGACCAATTCTTTATGGTATAGTGACTCTGTGTATTCCTTCCATCTTGTTTTGATGCTTCCTACGTCGTTTAATATTTCCCTATAGAATCCTTCACTATTGCAACTTAAGGCTTGAATTGTTTCTTCAGTTCTTTCAGCTTGAGAAATGCCGAGCATGTTACTCCCTTTTAGTTTTCTAACTCCACGTCTTTGCACATGTCATTATAATACTTTACTTTGTCTTCTCGAGCCACCCTTTGAAATCTTCTGTTCAGCTCTTTTACTTCCTCATTTCTTCCTTTTGTTTTAGCTACTGGACATTCAAAAGCAAGTTTCAGAGTCTTTTCTGACATCCATTTTGGTCTTTTCTTTCTTTCCTGTCTTTGTAATGACCTCTTGCTTTCTTCATTTATGATGTCCTTGATGTCATTTTGAGTGGACAATGTTGCTTTTATAGAGTTTGCAAGGATGAGGTTTGGTTCAGACACTACTCCTGCCCTTCACACTATATTGTGATACAGCGTAAGTACACAGGTACTGCTAGTGAATTCTTACAAAAGCCACTTAGAATGCACTCGTATGGTTAAGGATGCAGACTCAGAAGACCCTCTTGCGTTGAGTTTGATGGAGGGAATGTCCACAGGCCAAGTATGAAGTTGGGGATCTACTTACATAGTCTCTTGGTTTCAGAATTTTCTTCTCTGATTTTTCCTATTGTGTATTTCATTGTATTCTCAGTTGTAAATCACTCAGGTTTGAGCAGTTGTCCCTGTTCTTTTTAGTTTTAAGTGATCAATAGGGTGTTTTAAAAATAATCCTTTCTTTTTAAATGTTTTTCCACTTCTCTCTGTGTCACGTCTAAAAATGACAGGGCTTTTAAAACCGTTTGTCAAAACAGAAAGAAAGAACAGCTATTTAATTTCTGGTAGATAAAGGTAAAACTATTTCAAAATCACTCCAAAGGAAAAAAAAATCAAGTCGGGGGTAAGAATGGTGACTCATAAGAGTCTCTTAGCAGAGTCTTTAAATTAGAGATGACATTTCTGGCATGCAAAACAAGCAAAGTTGCACTTAATAGATGGTATTAATTCTTAGTCACAGCTAGCTGGCTGTAGATAATGCTTTCCTATACTTTAATCAGGTGTTCCTCACAAGATCTTCATCAAATGAGATGAGTCTTTTAAGCCTTGCCAGTTATGTTGTGAGGGTAAGGTATGAAACCCATGTTTCCAAGTACTCAGGGGTGTGATGTCACTAATTGTATGTGTAACATGCACACTTCAACTCTCTCCTCACCACCCCTGGATCTGCGTCCCCCAGCAGATCCTGCTCCACATCCTATCAGAGGGATGGGGTCTCCTCCCCATCCTCTCCAAAAGAAATCATCATCCTTGCTTTGGCTGGTTTCCCCTTCAGGGTACCCTTCCTCTTCTGCTGTTGTCAACATCTTTTCACCTTTCAACATCACCCCAAAACTAGTGTTTATCTACTCAAGGCTTTCACCTTCAAAGAACATGGTCCTCTTTGCAAGGGCCCCTCTCTCCCTCTCCAGCCTCATCTAATCTTGCTTGCCCATTCAGCTCCTCCAAGGAGTATTTTTATCTGCCCTCTCTATTCCTTTAACTCTCTAATACTGCATAAACTTCTCCAAGCTCCCCTCTCCCAGAACTACATGGAGATTGTCCTCTCTGGGACACCCACAACCCCATGTTGTCACCAGCTCACTTGAGTTACTAACTGTTGCCCAGCCTCCAGCCCCACTTAGTGCTGGGGCCATGTCTTTTACACAGAGGCAGCGCAGCCCTCCTCAAGCCTTTGTCAACCACTCTCCCCTCACTGTATCCTTTCATCAGTGGCTCCTCCTCAACCTGTTCTCTACTTCTGGCTGCCTTAGCCACCCAGGTGGCACCAGCATTCTTTGGATCTGACACAGTCCTCTCCTCTCTCCCTGTCCTCTCTCTTCCTTAAAAATTGAGTCCACCTCTGTGGATCCATCCTCATCTCAGTGACGGATGATCTGTCTGTCCTCCTCTCTCACTAATGCTCCCCTCTCTTCTCCCAGGTGGAGAAGAGCTATGACTATCAATGGAGAAGCATATGGTCTCCATTGATCCTTGGTTTCTGTCTCTGGAAGGCCTTGCCCAGAGCTCCAGGTGCATCTCTCTGTCCAGGGACAGGTGTCTGCTCCTGGGCATCTTACAGACTGCAAAATCAATAGGACATTTCACTCCCTTAGCCTGTCTTCACTTTGGAAAATGGTACCCTCAGGCAGCCAGGTCCCCAGACTCCAAGCTGGCAAACATCCCTAACACCAGCCTATAAACCCACTACCAAGCCTGCAGAGTGAACTTTTCTGAGTGAACCTCCATCTTTGTGCTGAGCCTCCATCCAGCAGTGGGGTAATGTGACTTCCTTTAGTTGCTGGAGTAAATCACTCCCTCTCTCCTTGACTTTATTCAGTCTTTGCACTCCCCACTTCCCTAGCTGTCCCCACCTCATCACTGCTGACTCTTCCTCACTACTCAGGACTAAGCCCAGGTGTCACTTCCTTCCTAAATTCAAGATAGGTTATATCACTGATGATGTGATCCCAGATCAAAAAACCAAATCCATTGCTGTGGGGATGATTCTGATTCATAGTGACCCTATAGGACACAGTATAACTGCCCCATAGTGTTTCCAAGGAGTGGCTGATGGATATGAACTGCCGACCTTTTGGTTACCAGCTGAGTTCTTAACCACTGTGACAGTGGGGATCCAATCCCAGATCACCTGTACTTAAAGACTTGTATCACTCATCAGATCTAATACTTGTACAACAAGGGATTCTCCTCTGTACACAGCACCCTTCACCCTTGCTCTGACTTTCTCCCCCACAATATATATCTCCATTGATATTCATAGCTTTTTACCTGGGAGAGAAGGGAGCATTAATGAGAGGCAGGAACAGACAAGATGGGTGGTTTCCATGGCATGTGTTTTCCACTGGGTCCTTGGAACCACCTGTGAGATTGTGACAGGCTGTGGTCAGGGGCTGGACTGGCATCCAGACGTTGGGCACATGAGAAGCATCGTTTAGGGAACCTGCTTACAAGAGAGGGGAGCTCAGTGAGGGTCTGAGCTCTGAGCTCTGCCAAGCTGGCTACCTCTCTCGAAGATGGGTTATTCCATTTTAGAGGGCGGTCTTCGTGGTTATGAGCTCAGAGATAGGGCAGGTAGCTAGTGATTAGAAGGTATTTAATAAATATGCATTAAATAAGAATTTAATTCAACAGAACAGGTATCAAAGTGATCTAAGAGAGTGGTAATATAAGCCTGAAAAAGGAAAGTGAGATTTGGGATAGAGAGTAAGGGAGTCAAGCACACATCACGAAGTGCTCCAACTCTGGGCAAATGTCCTGCTTCTATGAGGGACCAAACACGAGTTAGGCAATGGTGGCCACTGTCTGGCTTCAAGCTGGATGCTAGCATGATCTGGACCACACAGTGTTTGAAATAGTGAATTTATTTCATATTTTCACTGACTGAAAGCAGCACATAATGAGGGAGTGAGAAGAAGGACAGCTCAAAGATGACCTGAAGGAAAAGGCCAGAATGACCATGTGCCAAGAGAAGCAAGAGGGGAGGGCTTAAAAAAACCCATGAGGCTCAACAACGTGAACGGCTGCTGAGCCCAGGAAGGGGTAGGGGGTGGAGGGAGCAAGGATGGGTGGACAAGGAGGTATTTGGGCCATCATGGCGCCACCTCAGTCTCAGAGCGACACACCAATAAGAGAGTCTCACGTTGATTCGATCCGTCTTTAGTATGAACAGAAGCAGTTCCTGGCCCGTGTTGCTCTGACATCTGCTTTTGGATGGTTTTGGAAGGATGCTAGACACAGTAGTTCTAGACAATGTATTCTTTGTCTGGCAGTAAACTTTACATTAAACCCACTTTTTCCAAAAATGTTACCTCTTGTGAGGAGAGGAACTTCTTGCCACAATATTTAAAGGTAGTTTTGTAGTTTTATCCTGTCTTCTGTTTCTCCCACTTCTCAGAAGTAACTTCTTTTCCAACAAAAGGTGACTTTATGGGGTGTTAATATAAGGTCACTATGAGTTGGAATCCCACACGCATCTGTCACTTTGTCATACTGTGGGGACTTGTGTGTTGCTGTGATGCTTGAAGCTCTGCCACCTGTATTCAAATACCAGCAGGGTCACCCATGGTAGACAGGTTTCATCTGTGCTTCCAGACTAAGACAGACTAGGAAGAAGGACCCAGTGGTTTTACTTCTGAAAAGAATTAGCCAGTGAAAAACTTATGAATAGCAGGGGAACATTGTCTGATATTGTGCTGAAGGTGAGCCCCTTAGGTTGGGACGCACTCAAAATACAACTGGGGAAGAGCTGCCTCCTCAAAGTAGAGTCCACCTTAATGAAGAAGATGGAGACAAGCTTTTGGGACCTTCATTTGCTGATGTGGCATGACTCAAAATGAGAAGAAATAGCTGCAAACATCCATTATGATTGGAACATGGAATGTACGAAGCATGAATCTAGGAAAATTGGAAATCCTCAAAAATGAAATGGAACATGCAAGTATCGATATCCTAGGCATAAGTGAGCTGAAATGGACTGGTAATGACCTTTCTGAATATAAAAATCATATGGTCTACTATGCCAGGAATGAAAACTTAAAGAGGAATGGCATTGCATTCATTGTCAAAAAGAACTTTTCAAGATCTATCCTGAAGTACAATCTGTCACTGATAGGATAATATCCATACGCCTACAAGGAAGACCAGTTAATACGACTATTATTCAAACTTTTGCACCAACCACTAAGGCCAAAGATGAAGAAATTGAAGATTTTTTACCAACTTCTAAAGTCTAAAATTGATCAAACATGCAATAGGGATGCATTGATAATCACTGGTGATTAGAATGCAAAAGTTGGAAACAAAGAAGAAGAATCGGTTGTTGGAAAATATGTCCTTGGTGCTAGAAACTATGCCAGAGATTGCATGATAGAATTTTGCAAGAGCAACAACTTCTTCATTGCAAATACCTTTTTCTACCAACATAACAGGAGACTATACACGTGGATCTCATCAGATGGAATACACAGGAATCAAATCGATTACATCTGTGGAAAGAGACAAGGGAAAAGCTTAACATCATCAGTCAGAACAAGGCCAGGGGCTGACTGCAGAACAGACCATCAATTGTTCCTATGCAAGTTCAACTTGAAACTGAAGAAAATTAGAAAAGTCCACAATAGCCAAAGTATGATCTTGAGTATATCACACCTGAATTTAGAGACCATCTCAAGAATAGATTTGACGCGTCAAACACTAATGAATGAAGGCAAGATGAGTTGTGGAATGATATCAAGGATATCATACAAGACGAAAGAAGAAGTCATTAAAAAGACAGGAAAGAAAAGACCAAACTGGATGTCAGAAGAGACTCTGAAACTTGCTCTTAAACGTAGAGTAGCTAAAGTAAAAGGAAGCAATGATGAAGGAAAAGAACTGAACGGAAGATTTCAAAGGTCAGCTCGAGAAGACAAAGTAAAGATTATAATGACACGTGCAAAGATCTGGAGTTAGAAAACCAAAAAGAAAGAACATGCTTGCCATTTCTCAAGCTGAAAGAACTGAAGAAAAAATCCAAGCCTCAAGTTGCAATAGTGAAGGATTCTATGGGGAAAATATTAAACGACGCAGGAAACATCAAAAGAAGATGGAAAGAATACACAGAGTCACTACACCAAAAAGAACGGGTCGATGTCCAACCATTTTAGGAGGTAGTATATGAACAGGAACCGATGGTACTGAAGGAAGAAGTCTAAGCTGCACTGAAGGCATTGGTGAAAAACAAGGCTCCCGGAATTGGCATAATACCAATTGAGATGTTTCAACAAATGGATGCAGTGCTGGAAGTGCTAACTTATTTATGCCAAGAAATCTAGAAGATAGCTATCTGACCAACCAACTGGAAGAGGTCCATATTTACGACTATTTCCAAGAAAGGTGATCCAACTGAATGTAGAAATTATCGAACAATACCATTAATATCACAAGCAATTAAAATTTTGCTGATGACCATTCAAAAGTGGCTGCAGCAGTATATCTAGAGGGAACTGCCAAAAATTCAAGCCAGGTTTAGAAGAGGATGTGGAACCAGGTATATCATAGCTGATGCGAGATGGATCCTGGCTGAAAGCAGAGAATACCGGAAAGATGTTAACTTGTGTTTTATTGATTATGCAAAGGCATTTGACTGTGTGGATCATGACAAATTATGGAAAACATTGCAAAGAATGGGAATTCCAGAATACTTAATTGTACTCATGAAGAACCTGTACATAGATCAAGAGGCAGTCATTCAAACAGAATAAGGAGATACCGCATGGTTTAAAGTCAGGAAAAGTGTGTATCAGGGTTGTATCCTTTCATCATGCCTATTCAATTTGCATGCAAAGCAAACGATCCAGGAAGCTGGGCTATATGAAGAGGAATGGGCAGTCAGGATTGGAGGAAGATTCATTAACAACCTGAGTTATGCAGATGACACAACCTAGCTTGCTGAAAGTGAAGAGGACTTGAAGCACTTACTGATGAAGACCAAAGACCACAGCCTTCAGTATGGATTACACCTCAACATAAAGAAAACAAAAATCCTCACAACTGGACCAATAAGCAACATCATGATAAATGGAGAAAAGTTTGAAGTTGTCAAGGATTTCATTTTACTTGATCCACAATCAACAGCTATGGAAGCAGCAGTCAAGAAATAAAATGGCTCATTGCTTTGGACAAACCTGCTGCAAAAGACCTCTTTAAAGTGTCAATTAAAAAGCAAAAATGTCACTTTGAAGACTAAGGTGTGCCTGACCCAAGCCACGGTATTTTCAATTGCCTCACACACATGCGAAAGCTGGATGATGAATAAGAAAGACCGAAGAAGAATTGACACCTTTGAATTTTGGTGTTGGTGAAGAATTTTGAATATACCATAGACTGTCAGAAGAATGAACAAATCTGTCTTGAAAGAATTACAGCAATTATAGCCAGAATCCTCCTTATAAGCAAGGATGGCAAGACTATGTCTCACATACTTTGGACATGTTTTCAGAAGGGATCAGTCCCTGGAGAAGGACATCATGCTTGGTCAAGTAGAGTGTCAGGGAAAAAGAAACCCTCAAGGAGTTGGATTGACCCAGTAACTGTGACAATAGGCTCAAGCATAACAACATTCGTGAGAATGGCACAGGACAGGGCAGTGTTTGGTTCTATTGTACATAGTGGCGCTATTAGTAGGAATCGACTTAATGGCACCTAACAAAAACAACAACATGAGTTGGAATCAACTTGAAAACAGTGGGTTTGATATTTTAATGAGGACAAATTATCTACACATTCTATTTCCTTGAAGTTATATCTACTTCTTAAAGGATATGGAGCCCTGGTGATGCAGTGGTTAGGAGTTTGGCTGTTAACGAAAAGATTAGTAGTTCAAATCCACCAGCCACTCCTTGGAAACCCTCTGCGGCAGTTCCACTCTGTTCTATAGGGTTGCTATGAGTCAGAATTGACTTGAAGGCAATGGGCTTGTTAAAGTAGGTAATTACCTCAGGAAATCTGACACAGATATTTATTAATCAGAAATCTTATGAATAGATTTTCAGAGGAAAGTGTCATTGAAACGTTGAATTCTGCTGCAGTTTGTCGATAAGATTCAATTCAGTGAGAGATCATGAACTGTGTTGATTCTAACGTCCTACATAAGATCTGGGGTTTGGATTATTCTTACTATAAGGTTGTGACAACAAATAATTATGAACCCTGAAATCTGAATTCTAATATCAGTTCTGGGACTAGTTTTCTGTGAGATCTTTAAGTAAAGTTTTCGGCTGGGCTGTTCCTCAATCTCTTTTCCTGTTAAATGGGAAGAACAATGACACAATCCCTCAGTTGCAAATACAACTACGAACATAAGCTCTAGAGGGTTAGCAGCACAATGATGAATTTTAAGTTAGTGTGTTTTGATATGGCCATAAAGCTTGATGAATTGCTACCTCCACATCCATACTCAAATGCCAGCACTTCATCTTTCTTCTCCTCTCATCCATGATAATAGTCTTTATCTCTATAGACTGGCATATATTTCCTCTAAAGTTCTATCCTCAAGAGAAACTGTACATATTTACAGAATGTCCCTGAGAAAACATTCCCTTCTTAGGGGACTAAAATTGTATTAGATATTTCCACTGAGCTGCCTTACAAGTGTAGGTGAATCAAAGCACCAACTCTTGAAAACTTGAGGCTCCTGGAACAATGGGCTGCCAAATTAAAGTGCTGTTTCTCATTTTTTGTCTCCTCTCTTTGTCTGGGGTGTGTAACTGAGTGGAAAGAATATTTAATCAATAAGGTGCAGTTCATTAATTCAGCCAGTCCTGGCTTTCCACTGTCATTGTGGTCTTTTCTCTCTCTGGATCTCACAAAGCCCACATACCAAATAATTAGAACATGCGATGCTAATTCTTTCTCACCAAGGGTATCATCTCCTCACCTCATTGCCAAAACCAATCAACTCTTTGAATCTTCTGACTGACAATGCCCTCTAAGCCTTCTTGAGTCCATCTTGACTTGAACCCAACTGAATGATTGACATTTGATAGTATTTGTTTTTAATGCATTTTATAGACACTTTATATTACACTAAAATCTGATGATTCTAACCAATCATATGCTCTGACAGTGTTTGAAATTCTCAATATCACTGTGCTTTTTATTTCTTAGTAAACAAGTACAGTATGTTGGATATCAATTCCAGCTCTTCATTCCTTCCCCAACACCAGAATCACAAGTCCGGATCTTTTGCCAGGTAAATTTGCAAAACCTTCACTCGGTGGGTGGAGGGGAAGTATATTTCCATGCTCCTCTGCTCTAGGATTGGCCATGTGGATAATGTATGTTCACTGAGAGGGCAAGTCCAGCCCTTTCCTCCTCCTTGTGCCTCTGCCAACCCATTAAACAGAGCCTCCCTCTCATGACTGCTGTCCCTTAGGTGGGTCAGAATGAATGCAGGTAGAGAGATGAGCCCAAGCCTCAGGGAGAGCCATCCCAGCCATAGCTGTAGCCTGAAGCACAGTTCCTGATTTGGGCTCCCAGTTTCCAAAACTGTGAGAAAATAAATTTCTGTTCTTTAGATGCACCCATTTTGTAGTATTGTGTTATGGCAGCCCCAGGAGATTAAGACCAATCTCCTGGCAACCCAGCTTCATTTCTCAGTTCCTTCTTGTCCCATCCTCTTAAAAAAAAAAAAAAAAAACCCATTGCCATCGAGTCAATTCTGACTCATAGCGACCCTATAGGACAGGAATAGACCTGCCCCATAGGGTTTCCAAGGAGTGGCTGGTTGATTCGAACTGCCGACCTTTTGGATAGCAGCTGTAGCCCTTAACACTGCACCACCAGGGCTCCTTATTTTCTACTCTTCCCACTCTTTCCCTAGTCTTCCCAATCCAAGTGCATGAACTTTGTCCCTCCATTGGTACATCCCAAACCCGTAGAATCATCCTTGGCATTTCTCTTTTTCCCACACCTGCATCTGATATATCAACCATCCTGCAGTGGTACCTTCAGAACAGATGCATGGTGGATGTCTTCTCACCACTTTTGCTACTGCTGGTTTGGGCGCATTGTTCTATATATGACACTTCGGTCAGGTTTGAAAACTTTATGGTTCATACCTTTTGTTAATGACTTTTTGTCCACTCTTTCTACCAGTAACAAAGAGTTTATTGCATTCACTATGACTGTAGATATGCCATGCCTGTTTCTCTCTTTTAGCTCTGTGAATTTTCATTAGCATATTTGGGGGCCATTGTACTCAGTGCATCTAAATTTAAAGATGATATATCTTCCTGGTGAATTAACATGTTAGCATTATGCTTTATCCCTCTTTAACCCAAATAATTATTTTTGCCTTAAAGTCTATTTGGGATGCTATTAAAAGAAAGAAGTGCTTTGTTTTAGCTAGTATTTGCATGGAGTATCTTTTTTCTTCCTTTCCTTTTAACTTTCTGTACTTCATACTTAAAGTGTGTCTCTTGTAAGCAGTATATCATTGGGTTTTGTATTTTTATTGTCTAACAAGTTGTGCCTTTTATCTTTTAATCTCTGTTTATTAGTTTATTGGTATTATCCAAAATCTCTATGTTTAGGCATCTTCCTGAAATCACCCCAAAACAAATACACACTGAGAAATCAAGAAGCCAGGTATAACAAAATTGAACCCCATCACAAAAGAGTGTAAAGTTACAAGATCACTCCTTTAAGGCACTGGCACATAAAAGAACCATCATTGTAAAATTATCGAGTTGTAAAATTGTTTCCTACACTTTCAGCACACTCTTAAGGAATATGCAGTTGAATTTTACAACACAGAAATACCATTGTTGAAATTGGAGATTTGGAGCTGTAACATAAAATACAACTGTTTTCTTTCCACACATATATTTATAAAAGGTCAAAACACAGTTGGTATAAATGTCAATGTAAAAAAAATACATCCTATATTGAATTATAATTGCGTTCAAAAGCTAACTTAATTGATTCGTGACATTTTTTAATAAATGGAAAAATTACTTACAACCAGCATTTTTATCATTCATAAACGTCATTGCGTCTACTGTCAACAACATCAAAATAATAGAGCTACTATATATTTTAAGCTTATGCTGTTAGGGGTGCGTTTTCACGTTTGTCCAACAATGTGTGGTTAGGAAACTATAGCGCCTTCATGTAAAGAATAGTATGCATCCTTCTGCTTGTCCTCTGGAAAGCAAACCAGACTGTCCCTCCTAATGACCCCGTGCTACTTTGCATCTTCCCTATTGCTTGATTAACAAACAAGGCAACTGACAGTTATTGAATGATACAGACTTTTGATTTCCATTTAGGAATAAAAATTGTTTGTATACAACTTTTTCTGCCCCACCATGATTTTGCTGCAAGTTCAGATAACAATATTTTTATTATTTTACAAAGTAAATAAAACTATAATAATTAAAAAAAAAAAAAAACAAAGATAAGTACCATGTGATGGGCATTTATAAAAGACAATAAGATGAATTTTAAAAATATATTTACTTAGTATTCACAGCGTCAAAGAGCTTATTTTTGTTTGTTTTACAATTACAGGGTGGTTTTTGGTTAACAGAACAACCATTGTTCATGTAAGCTTTATCAAAGTCAAGGGAAGACAAAAAGAGAAACTTTCCAGTCATTAGAGGAGTATGTGCTCTGCACTACAAGAATGCTTTAAATTCCACACCAGTTTACAACCAGCTACTCTAGCAGACAAGATTAGGAGTCATTGAAGTTACTACCAAAAGAGAGAGACTCTTAAGACACATTAGGTATTGTGTTGACTATAAAAATGGACACTGTATATATTGAAAATAAAATTTATGCTTCAATTTTCCATAAAAAGGGTGATACAGGAGTGTTAAGCGCTCTAATAGGTAAGAAAGAAGTGAATTAAATTCATTTTATACATCACCATCACCATTATTTCTTTGTTTTCCTGACAACCTTCTCCCCTTGCTCTCTCCTGCCTTGACTCACTATTTCTGGCAGGACACAGGCCTTTTCCTATATTTAGAAATATCATCCTAGTAGTTCTCTTTCAGTTCAACTACCTTCTTTTAATGAGATCACTTACCACCTGGAACAGGGTCCTTCCACATTTTTCCAGTTTCTTTGCAAGATCACCAATGGCCAGGCCAGGATGTTTTCCCTTGATTTTTGATTGATTGGCAGAAAAATCAAGGAAAAGGCCAAAGCAGACCACATTAGCATATTAGGCTCTGTCTTAGTTATCTAGTACTGCCATAACAGAAATACCACAAGTGAGTGGCTTTAACAAACACATTTATTTTCTCACAGTATGGTGTTGTTATTGTTAGGTGCCGTCGTGAAGGTTCTAACTCATAGGGACCCTCCTCACAACAGAACGAAACACTGCCCAGTCCTCCACCATCCTCACAATTGTTATGCTTGAACACATTGTTGTTGCCACCATGTCAATCCATCTCTTTGAGGGTCTTCTTCTTTTTCTCTGACGCTCTACTTTACCAAGGATGATGTCCTTCTTCAGAAACTGATCCCTCCTGATAATATGTCCAAAGTATGTAAGGTGTAGTCTCCCTACCCTTGCTTCTAAGGAGAATTCTGGTTGTACTTCTTTCAAGACAGATTTGTTCATTCTTTTGACAGTACATGGTATATTCAAAATTCTTCCCCAACATCACAATTCAAAGGTATTAATTCTTCTTCAGTCTTCCTTATTTATCATCTGGCTTTCTCATGCATATGTTGTGATTGAAAATACCATGGTTTGGGTCAGGCGTACCTTAGTCTTCAAGGTGACGTCTTTGCTTTTTAATTGACACTGTAAAGAGGTCTTTTGCAGCAGATTTGTCCAATGCAATGCATCATTTGATTTCTTGACTGCTGCTTCAGTGGGTGTTGATTGTGGATCCAAGTAAAATGAAATCCTTTACAACTTCAATATTTTCTCTGTTTATCATGAAGTTGCATATTGGTTCAGTTCTCACAGTTTAGGAGGCTAGAAGTCTGAATTCAGGATGCTGGCTCTGGGGGAGGGCTTTCTTTCTGTATAGGCTCCGGAGGAACGTCCTTGTCTCTTTGAACTTTTGTTCCTGTGTGATCTTCGTATGGTTTGTCATCTCTCTTCCCTCATCTCTGCTTGCTAGCTTTCATTTAATCTCCTTTATCTCGAAAGAGATTGACTCAAGATACACCCTACACTAATCCTGCATCATTAACATAACAAAGACAACCCATTCTCAAATGGGATTATAAACACAAGCATAGAGATTAGGATTCACAACACATATTTTTTGGGGACACAATTCAATCCATAACATTCCACCCTTTGGCCCCCCAAAATTCATGTCCTTGCCACACGCAAAACACATTCACCCTAACACATCATCCTAAAATTCTTTAATCAACTCCAAAATTTTATCTTCCAAATCACCTGAATCAAATATGGATGAGACTTTAGGTGTATTCCATCCTTGGGCAAAATTATTCTTCATCTGTGAACCTATGAAATCTAGATTACAATTTATCTGTTTCCAAAGTACAACAGTGGAACAAGCACAAGGTAGACATTCCCATTATGACGGGAGAAACTGGAGGGTAAGAAGGATAACAGACATCAAGAAAGTCCAAAACCCAGCATAAAAATTTACAGTAGCTCTGGGGATGGATTACCCAATAAGCAAGGTAAGCATGAGCTTTACTTGTGCTTATTTACTAACTAATCTGTAGTGAACAATTTCACATGGTTTTCACCTCATGATGTGGTGAAATCTTTGATGTAGTGGAAAATGTGAAATTGTTCACTACAGATGATATGGTAAGCGAGATGTCTTAGTTATCTAGTGCTGCTATAACAGAAATACCACAAGTGGATGGCTTTAACAAACAGAAGTTTATTCTCTTACACTTTAGGAGGTTTGTTATTGTTGTTGTTAGGTGCCATTGACTTGGTTCTGACTCATAGCGATATATGTAAAACAGAACAAAACAATGCCCGGTCCTGCGCCATCTTAGCAATCATTGTTATGCTTGAGCCCACTCCTGTGGCTACGGTGTCAATCCATCTCATTGAGGGTCTTCCTCTTTTTCTCTGACCCTCTACTGATGGAAAAACTCAATATCATGAGTCAGAACAAGGCCAGGGGCCAACTGTGGAACAGACTATCAACTTCTCATATGCAAGTTCAAGTTGAAACTGAAGAAAACTAGAACAAGTCCACAAGAGTCAAAGTAAGACCTTGAGTATATCCCAGCTGAATTTAGAGACCATCTCAAGAGTAGATTTGAGCACTTGAACACTAATGATGGAAGACCAGACGGATTGTGGAGTGACTTCAAGGACATCATACATGAAGAAAGCAAGAGGTCATTAAAAAGACAGGAAAGAAAGAAAAGACCAAAGTGGCTGTCAGAAGAGACTCTGAAACTTACTTCTGAACATAGAGTAGCTAAAGCAAAAGGAAAAAATAATGAAGTAAAAGAACTGAACAGAAGATTTCAAAGGGCGGCTTGAGAAGATAAAGTAAAGTATCACAATGACATGTGCAAAGAGCTGGAGATAGAAAACCAAAAGAGAAGAACACACTTGGCATATCTCAAACTGAAAGAAGTGAAGAAAAAATTCAAGCCTCAAGTTGCAATAGTGATGGTTTCTGTGAGGAAAATATTAAACGACTCAGGAAGCATCAAAAGAAGATGGAAGGAGTACACAGAGTCACTATACCAAAAAGAATTGGTGGACATTCATCCATTTCAAGAGATAACATATGATCAGGACTGATGGTACTGAAGGAAGAAGTCCAAGCTGCGGTGAAGGCATTGGCAAAAAACAAGGTTCCAGGAATTGATGGAATATCAGTTGAGAAGTTTCAACAAGTAGATGCAGCACTGGAAGTGCTCACTTGTCTATGCCAAGAAATTTGGAAAACAGCTATCTGGCCAACCAACTGGAAGAGATCCATATTTATGCCTATTCCCAAGGAAGGTGATCCAACTGAATGTGGAAATTATCAAACAGTATCGTTAATATCACACACAAGTAAAATTTTGCTGAAGATCATTCAAAAACGGTTGCAGCAGTGCATAAACAGAAAACTGCCAGAAATTCAGGCTGGATTCAGAAGAGGATGTGGGACCAGGGATATCATTGCTGATGTCAGATGGATCCTGGCTGAAAACAGAAAATACCAGAAAGGTATTTACCTGTGTTTTATTGACTATACTAAGGCATTCGACTGTGTGGATCATAGCAAATTATGGATAACATTGCCAAGAATGGGAATTCCAGAACACTTAATTGTGCTCATGAGGAACCTGTACATAGACCAAGAGGCAGCTGTTCAAACAGAACAAAGGGATACTTCATGGTTTAAAGTCAGAAAAGAAGAGGAATGTATATTATTCCACCTGAATACGGAGGAAGGAGGTGATACCACAGTCTATGGGCAAAGACTGGCAAGTTTACCTGTGAGTTAAGGCCTACTGCTCCCATTTAGGAGCCCTGGTGACACAGCACAGTGGTTAAGGGACAGCTGATAACCAAAAGGTCGTCAGTTTGAATCTACCAGCCACTCCTTGGAAACCCTATGGGGCAGTTCTACTCTTGTAAGCAACTCAAGGGCAAGGGGTTTGGCTTTTTTTTTTTTTTTTTTTGTGCTCCCATTTAGAGAGTAGGGAGTTAAGGGTAGGAGTGAGTGACCCAGGCCTGGACCAATGGCCCATAAATGTCACTGACTTGTCATTTCTTGCAATTTGCATCCTCTCTACCATGTAACTCTGTTAGGAAAAATTTGATTTAAAGTCTTGAATTTGAGACTGGACTTGAAGAAAGAGCATTAACTTGACAGAAAGGTACCAGTCAGTCCAGGTGAGAAGAAGCCTGTGAAGCTGGGGGCCAGGGGAAGCTGGAGTGGAAGATTAAGTGGGGAGGCTCAGGGAATAGGAAGGCTGGCACTCAGGGGAGAAGCATGAGGTGTCCGACCTGCTCTAGACTGGATCTAGGAGTCTATACTGATCTGATGACCAAGAAGATCATTAAAGCAAAGTGCAGGAGAGAAGTGGTCCAAGCACCTTCCAGAGTCCTTAGGAGGATCTTAGGGGAGAGTGAGGGAAACCCTGAGAGGCTGGGAGAACCCTGTCCTTTAAATAGCAATGAACTTGTTACTCTGCACCAAGCCCAGCACATGCCAGGCCAAGTCCTTTACCTGTATCCCCACTTACCCCCCAAACAACCCTGCTGTGAAGGTGTTGTTATGTTTCTGTTTTACAGAGGGGCCATCAGGAGCCAAGAGGAGTTAGGTGCTGTGCCAAGTCCTGGAGTTGGGAAGAAGCAGAGGCAGCCATGGTCCCACTGGTCGGGTGGAGCTGATACCTGTCAACCGGAGAAGGAGTTCTCCTGCAATGCTGCAACCTTCAATATCCCATGGGATGCTGGCAGGATGTGCAAGTCCAAGGACCCAGGCTGGGGGCCAGAGAGATAAGTGGGAAACATTTGTTTGTGGCCAAGGTTGAAACTGTGGGTTTGGGTGAGGTTACAGTAAGAGAATGGGCAGGTCTGACGAAGATAGGAAATGAAACTGTGGGGACAAGGGAAAAGACCTTTGGAGACAGAAAGAAGCCAGTCAAAGAATGAGAAGAGGACAAGACTGGGCAGAGCCAGGTCAGCTCACAGCCCATATGGTGAGCTCAGGAAGGAAACGGGAGCTGACCTGCAGAGGGAGCAGGAGGGAGAGGATGATGTAGAGAAGGTGATTTTCAGGAGAAATGAAATAGGTGGTGCTGGTTGTACAACAGAAGAAGAGGGCTAAGAAAAGGGTGGGGAGAATCAATGGGATTAGAGAAGGAACTGCAGAACTAGGGAGGACTCAGGAGTCAGGGTGAGGGGCAGCACCTTGTCAGAATCAGGGAAGGAGGAGGGGAAAGGGGGCACAGGGAGAGGCCAGCTAAGGGGAGCAATGAGGAGACCCTGTCATCATCCTTCAAGCCAGCAGTGACAGATGGGGAGTTGCCTGGAGGCATGGAAACTTGCAACCTCAGCAGTGAGAACTGGCTCTTAAATTATTCAGGGATAAATCAAAGGGTGGCTCTTCTCCAATCTGATGCAAGTATAAAACCTGTCTCTACAGATTAATGTGTAATTAATTTTTTTTAAACTAGACCAAGGAGAAACAGGGAACTTGTTCTTTGCCCTAGTTAACAGTATGCCCCCATGTCTAAAAAGCTTTCATTGTAGTTACCTAGCACACTTGTGAATCTATCTAATGCAAGTCCTGGAGGGATCCTAGAACAGAAAAAGGATATTATGGAAAAACTAAGGAAATCTTAATAAGGTGTGAACTTTAGTTAATAATAATGTATCAATATTGGTTTATTAATTCTTACAAATGTAAAATGTTAATAATAGGGTATTTGGGCACCCTCTGTACTCTCTTTACAATTTTTCTGTAAATTAAAAACTGTTCTAAAATGAGATGGTTATTAAAAATATATAGACTATTATTTTCCAGACCAGGAGGTAATATTGCATATATTAAGTGTATAGCAGAATTACTTAGTGTTTTCAATAACATGATAATATGCTTGAAAATCCGGTCCATTCAAATATGAAACTGGATATTCTGTAAAATGTTATATAATTTTAGGTAACTTAAAATAACTTACTTACCAAAGATCACCTGCAGTCCTGAGAATAATGAAAATATTTGTAAGTCTACCCATTACCTGCTTTTCAGGAAAGCTTTGTCTTAGTGTGAAAAGAGTGATTTGTTCTTGTTGTGTCTGTCACTTGGATTTCAGAGGGTACCAGGGAAGGAACAAGCTATCCAACACTGTTTCCAAGTGGATTCTTTTTGATGAGTATTCACTAACCCTATGTTTCCAAAATTTGGGTTGTTTGCAAAGCAATTTAACTTGTAACTAGACTAGGATTCATCTAACCTGACTGAAAGAAGACCTGTGTTCTTTCGTATACATGCTATTTTCTGGACAAACAGGGTGTGTCAAAATCCTTCTTCTTGCTTTAGACAGGAAAAGAAGAAAGCAATCTCTTTGAAGAAGACAGAATGAATGGCCATGCAGTTAAGAAGCAGTTTATTGCTTGGGTTTTAATCAACTGTTCCTTCATAGTGATCAATGTCAGTGACTTCTGGAAGCTTTTTCTGTATGTTGATCAGATGAACTGGGATACTCTCCTGTTCTGTTTAATGTTTTTTAGGTTGCCTGACACCTTAATTTGCATGAGATGCTTATGCCACCCTATGCCACTACCGGATCTTAATTTCTCTCCATCAGATGATTTTGCTCATCACTATTCAATGAGATATGTATTCATTTACACATGAATCTGTCATTGAAAACACACAGTGATAATATTCACAATCATCTTCCATTAAAATAATACTTTTACCCCGCCGACCTCCCAGTAAAACAGTACATGTTGTTTATATCTACTCACTAAAGTTAGTAGGTGTATAACACACTCATTTTAAAATAAATCAAGGGCACATACCAAATTCAGATGTGAGCTCATACATCAGCAAGCAGATCTGATTTCTCTATAATAGGCCAAACAAGAAAGAAGGAAGTCATAATCAGCTTAATTGTGGAATGACAAATCCTTACAGCCCAAGTGCCTGTCTAGATCTAAGAAACATCAATGGAAGAGACAATTATTTTGATTAATCATCTGTTACTACTTAAATTACTCATCCCAGTTTCATTCATTTTCAAAACAGAAAATATTGACCTTTTGAAAAAGATGTATGTTATCTGATAGGCTCGTTTTCTGATATTTCTGTAGAGAGATGGGAACTTGGAGCTGCCTACTCTGCCATTTTGTTAATACCACTCTTCAGATGTGTTTTAATCCAATCTACCTAACCAGTAAATTTTCCAGTGGGAACTTAAACTATGGGTTTCTAACTCCCTCTCTGATCACTCTATTACACACCAATCAGAGATTCAAGAAGGAATCAAAAGGGATACAAAAAACAGAAGCAAAATGGAAATACCATTACCCAGGAAAATAAAACAGCACCTCCTCTCCATTCCCAAAAAAACAACATCAAAAATTTACTATTTAGAATGGAAATCAGCTATCATTATAAAAATTCTTACTGGAAGAGTGTCATTTATCAATTGACAAGAGACCCTGTTAAGCTGGAGAAGTAAATACCGTTTTTGCAAACTATTATTCCCGTGTTTAATGGAAATGTATTATGTTTAGAAGGATTCCTGATATTAACCAGATAATTTTTTAGAGCACAGTCCCAAAATTCAGTCTAGTCCTACCAGGCAATCTTATGCTGCATTCAACATGAATTTGAATACCCAATAATGTGTTATCCACAGTCTAAGGAACTCTTTCTGAACGGTTCCCCCTGCCAGATCCACAGATGTCTAGTAGTGGTTTGTGTGCTCTCTTGGGACTCCAGGTAGGATGACATTATCTACCACACTTTATTCCATTTCCTTTCTTTAGACCCTTAGATACAGGAATCACATGCTTCTCCACTTAGACCCCAAGTGCGTGGAAGTCAATCTCCACCACGTCATGACACATCCTCATCACAGTAGATATCTCAGTTTGACCTTTGCCCATACCCTAACTGGTTTGTGTCATATTTTACCGCATTCTCTCTTTTTTTCATTGAAGCAACTGTAAGAAGAACATGCCAGAAGGATACAGGGAGGAAAGGCAGGTCCTAGGATCCAAGCTATTTGGTAACATACTGTCCATTTGCTGACAAGTATGACTCATTTCATCATTTTAGAATAATAGTACTCCACAGTAGTTTTCTGTGGTGCCAACTATCACAAAGCTTCATTCTTGGGATGTGGAGTTTGCCACACTTGCCAACACATTGTGTAGATGCAATTACCTTAGCTGAGGCTGTGGCAGCTGCAAGATTCAGGTGCAGTAGTTTTGAAGTAAATACTTGTCTCCCTGGTTGTTTCCCTGCAGTCTATTCCACGTGAGGAAATTGAACAATCACAATCATCTTGGGGAGAAAAGAACGTTGGTAGGAAACGATCAGTTCCATTCTCTGGACTTCTTTTTTATGTCAAGGAGATCCCTAGGCTAACTGCCTGATAATAAGCAAATGGGATGTTAAATAACATTATTTTTCTCTTCACCAAAACACGGCATGGTTTCCCTAATTTAGTATGCAGAATTTACTTTTGCGTTTGCACGTGGGCACAGAAGATAAACCATCTTAATCGGAAAAGTAGATGGCAATCAGAGGTCTGGCATCATCATTCTTATTTATAAAAATATAGTTAAAAAACCTCTATAATTGTTGAGTGATAACACAACGAAGTAATATCAACAGCATTTGAAGAAAATATGAATTCTAGATTCAGCCAATTCCAGGTCACATGCAGGAAAACAATAAATCTTGAAAAACGTATTACTGAGATCAATATGTAAAACAGAAGAAAGATTCTAGATATTGGAGAATCTAGTATGAAAGAACTGGTATGAGCAGTGACGTCAGGAAAATGTAATATCTGAATAATTATTGTTGACATGGCAGCTACTTCTAGTGCAAGTATAAAAAATGATTCTTGAAATAGAGCATAATGCTCAAACATTAGTTATCTATGATTCTAATTCTCTATTTAAAAACTTACCATTACTCCAAATAAATATCTGAGCAAAGATGGAAGGAGTAATACATGGTATTTTATCTTGCATGTATGGAATAAATATACACTTTTATTTTACATCGGTAGAGTATTACAAATATCAATAGTTATTTTTCCAATTCAGATAAACTGGTATAATAAAAACCAAATACATATCATAAAAATCACTAGAGAGAGGTTCCGGCAAGATGGCAATCTAGGCAGAAGCACCATGCCTTCCCTCCACAGCAAAGATCCAAAAAACTAAGCCAAACAGAATGCAACAATCCTGAAACCTTAGAACATCAAATGAAGAGATAAAGAACTCAGCTGAGCACCAAATGGAGTGAGAATACTGAAAGAGAATGGAGAGCAAGGAGAGATTCATGCAGAGGTCCCCTACCAGCTAACGCAGCACGGATCCACCATCTTGGACTCCTATCGGAGACCAGCAAACGGGGGTATGAGAGAGCAGCCTCACGGAGCGTCCAGTGGGAGACAAAACAGCCGGTAATTTGCGGTGTGAGCTTTTCTACCCCCCACCCCTCTTCGCCCGGGCTCAGGCTCCTCTGCTTCCATGACCGCGGTCTCTTGACTGGGAAGCGCCGGCTGCTTGGATTCCACACACCCAAGCGGGTGGCTCTCTGGGTGCCATTTGTTGCCTGCTAGTGTTGCTTTTTTTTTTCCTGCTTCTTTTGATTTCTCACTTGCCTCTCACAACCTCCCCCTCCTTTTGCTCGAGTGCCTGGCTCCGGGCGCCATCTTTGCCTCCTCCTGAGGGGCTGCTGGGCTCCATCCGCGTGTGCAGTTGCTTCCCGGTCTGGGCTGCCGTGCTGGTGGGATCCCGGGGCTTTTGTTTGTTCCTCTGCTTCCTGTGGCCACAGTCTCTTGAACGGGAGGCGCCGGCTGCTTGGATTCTACACACCCAAGCGGGTGGCTCTCTGGGTGCCATTTGTTGCCTGCTAGTGTTGCTTTTTTTTTCTGCTTCTTTTGATTTCTCACTTGCCTCTCGCCACCTCCCCCTCCTTTCACTCAAGTGCCTGGCTCCATGCACCATCTTTGCTTCTTCCTGAGGGGCTCCAGAGCACTGGCAATTTGTGATATACGCTTTCCCACTCTCCATACTTCTTCACTCACACTCGGCCTCCTCTGCTTCCCACGGACACAGCCTCTTGTCCAGAAACACCAGCCCGCATTGGCTGGCTCTCTGAGTGCCATTTGTTGGCTGCTGGTTTTGCTTTTTTTTTTCTCTGCTTCTTTTGATTTCTTGCTTGCCTCTCACCGCCCCCTCCTCCTTTTGCTCGAGTGCCTGGCTCCAAGTGCCATCTTTGCTTCTTCCTGAGGGGCTGCGGGGCTCCATTCCAGTGTGCAGCTGCTTCCCAGTCTGGGCTGCCACGCCGGTGGGATCCCAGGGCTTTTGTTCGTTTTGAATTGTTTGTCTGTTTTCTTTTCCTTTTCTTGAGTTGGGAGCCCTTTCTGCCAGGCGGAGCTGCGTGCCAGAGAGACTCCGCTTCGGCTTCCACAGATGTGCAGAGGGATCCCTGAGGACATTTCTTTTTTCGTTGGTTTTTTTTTTTTCCTGTTATTTTTTGGGGTCTTTCTTGTTCTTTTTTTTTTTTTTTTTGATTTATTTTGTTTTCTTTTCCCTCTTTTTCCCTTTTGCCTTTCTTCATTGCTCAGTTTCTCATCTATCTCTTCCTTCTCTTTCTGATCCCTGAATACCAGGCATTGTATGCCTCTGCGCCTTTTGGCCAGGCTGTGCTGCGACACCTGAGAGCGACTTCCCCAGACCTCATAGCTGCATCGGTGGGATCCCTGGGAACTTTGCGGTTCTTTAACCTTTCTGATTTTTATTTGTTCATTCGTTTCTTTTCTTCCTCTTCCCCCTTCTGTTTTTCTCCATTTCATAGTCTCTCATCTCTCCACTCCAACGGCAAGCTCCCCTAGCATTCTTTTTTGTTTGTTTGTATGTTTTTTGGCTCCTATTCCTCTCTCCTCTCTCCCATATCCAGCTTAGCTCCATACATAGCTATCTCCCCACTGCATCCTGCCTACCTGCACTGTGCACTTGACTTCACACCACCAAGCAGTGCAGGCACAGCCTACTGGAACCTGCCCAGCACTGATTACTGACCCGCCATGGTGGCTGTAGTGGGTGCCACAAACTTCCCATCCCAGTGGCTCCTCTTCAGCTAGACCTGCCCTGCTATACCACATCTGAGTGACTGAACCTGCCAGTTGGAGAAGGAGGCAAAATGAATTGAGCACACAGACGAGCAAACAACAAATAGCATGCAGTCCGCCTGCTCAGACATACTCAATTTTTTTTTTAAAAAAACAGGGACGAAACAAACAAATCTACAGTCAATAAATGAGAGAAATATCTACTGAATGCCCCCCAAACAGCAAAAAAATCTCAAAATATTTACAAAAACAGGACAGGATGGCTCCAGTAGGCATCCAAATTAAAACACCAGATGACTCTCCTGTGGAAGAAAATTCACTAGAACTACCTGATAGGGAATGCAAATCTCTAATACTTGGAATTTTCCAAGAACTAAGGCAAAAAGCTGATAAACATGAGAAAAAAATAGACAAATTCATGGAAAATACAGACAAAAAATTGGAATAATTCAGGAAGATGATGCAGGAACAAAATGCCAAAATAAATTCACAACTAGAATTTATACAAAAACAACAATAAGAAATCCAAAAGATAAACAACAAGATTTCAGAAATGGATGATGTCATAGAAGGCCTGAGAAGCAGATTTGAAACCGTGGAAGACAGGATCAGTGGAACTGAAGACAAACACTTGGATACAACTCTGTTTGAGGAAAACTCAGAAAAAAGAACAAAGAAAAATGAAGAGACCCTGAGAGTTATGTGCGACACAATTGAAAGCAAAAATTTACGAGTGATTGGCATTCCAGAACAGGAGGAGAAAACAGAAAACACAAAGAGGATCATCGAGGAACTGCTGACAGAAAGCATCCCCAATATCATGAAAGATGAAAAGCTGGGCATCCAAGAAGCTCAATGAACCCCATATAGAAGAGACCCCAAAAGAAAATCACCAAGGCATATCATACTCACAATCGCCAAAACCAAAGACAAACAAAGAATCCTGAGAGAAGCTTGTGAAAAACAAGAAACATACAGAGGAGAAACAATAAGACTAAGCTCAGATTATTCAGCAGAAACCATGCAGGCAAGAAGGCAGTGGGATGACATATATAAAATCTTGAAAGAAAAAAATTATCAGCCAAGAATAATGTATCCTGCAAAATTCTCGTTCAAATTTGATGGTGAAATTAGGTCATTTCCAGATAAACAGAAACTAAGGGAATATGTAAAAGTCAAACCAAACTTCCAAGAATTATTAAAGGGAGTTCTTCGATCTGAGGACAAACAGCTTCTGCCCTCAGGCAGGACCTAGGACACAGGATTGTATAAGCCGGATACCAATCTAGGAAATGAACTCTCGAGGACTATCCAAAACCAAAAGAAATACAACAGTGAATCAGAGCAGTCAATCGATGGATGACAACAACATCAAAACAGTGAAAGAGGGAATAAACGGCATAGGTATAGAACCTTCTAAAGGAGAGGAAGGCAAGGCGATACCAAGTAAGGGTAGACTGCCTCAAACTTAGAAAGATAAGGGTAAAATTTATGGCAACCACAAAGAAAGTTAACAAACATAAACATAAAGACAAAAAACGTAAAGTCACAGCAAAAACAAAACCTACAAAAACAAAAGAAATGAAAAAAAAAATCCACAAAAAGTAACTCACCACAAGAGAGTAAGAAGAACAAAGAAAACTTCAGCAATACAAAAAAAAAGCACTACAAAATGACAGTAACAAATGCACATCTATCAATAATTACACTGAATGTAAATGGACTCAATGCACCCATAAAGAGATGGAGAGTGACTGAATGGATAAGAAAACAGGATCCATCAATATGCTGTCTACAAGAGATACACCTTAGAAACAAAGATGTGAATTTATTAAAAGTCAAAGGTTGGAAACAAATATATCAAGCTAACAACTACCAAAAAAGAGCAGGAGTGGCAATACTAATCTCAGATAAAATAGTCTTTAAAACAAAATCTACCATTAAAGACAAAGAAGGACACTATATAATGATTAAGGGGATGATCCATCATGAAGACATAACCGTAATAAACATCTATGCACCCAATGACAGGGCTCCAAAATACATAAAACAAACTCTAACAACACTGAAAAGAGAAATTGACAGTTCCACAATAATAGTAGATGACTTCAACACACCACTCTCAGTAAAGGACAGAACAACTAAGAAGAAACTCAGCAAAGATACAGAAGACCTAAAGGGCACAATCAGCCAACTTGACCTCATAGACATATATAGAACACTCCATCCAACCACTGCAAAGTACACATTCTTTTCCAATGCACATGGAACATTCTCCAGAATAGACCACATCTTAGACCACAGAGCAATCCTCAACAAGATCCAAAATGCTGAGATAATTCAAAGTATCTCCTCTGACCACAATGCCATCAAGGTAGAAATTAACAACAGAAAGAGCAAGGAAAAAAAATCAACTACATGGAAACTGAATAATACTCTGCTTACACATCAGTGGGTAATAGAAGAAATCAGAGATGGAATCAAAAACTTCCTAGAATCAAATGAGAATGAAAACACATCATACTAAAACCTTTGGGACACAGCAAACGCAGTCCTCAGAGGACAATTTATAGCAATAGATGCACATATCAAAAAAGAAGAAAGGGACAAAATCAAAACATTAACTACCGAACTCAAACAAATAAAAAGAGAACAGCAAAAAAAGCCCACGACCACCAGAAGAAAGGAAATAGTAAAGATCAGAGCAGAAATAAATGAAATAGAGAACAGAAAAACCATAGAAAGAATCAATAAAACCAAAAGTTGGTTGTTTGAAAGAATCAACAAAATTGACAAACCACTGGCCAGACTGACAAAAGAAAAACAGGAGAGGACACAAATAACCCAAATAAGTATTGAAATGGGGGACATTACGACAGACCCAACTGAAATCCACAGGATTACAACAGAATATTATGAAAAAGTATACTGCAACAAATTTGAAAACCTAGAGGAAATGGATAAATTTCTAGAAACACACAGCCTACCGAAACTGCAACAAAGTGATGTTGAAAATCTGAACAGACCCATAAGAAGAGAAGAGATTGAAAAGGTAATAAAAACACTCCCAACAAAAAATGGCCTGGCCCAGATGGCTTCAATGGAAAATTCTACAAAACATTTACAGAAGAGCTTTTACTGGTTCTACTCAAGATATTTCAGAGCATAGAAGAGGAAGCAACACTTCCAAATTCATTCTATGAAGCCAGCATAACGCTGATACCAAAACCAGGCAAAGACATCACAAAAAAAGAGAATTACAGACCAATATCTCTGATGAATATAGATGCAAAAATTCTGAATAAAATTCTAGCCAATAGAATTCAGCATCATATCAAAAAAATAATACACCTCAACCAAGTAGGATTCATACCAGGCATGCAAGGATGGTTCAACATTAGAAAATCAATCAACGTAATCCTCCACATAAATAAAAGGAAAGAAAAGAATCACATGATCATCTCCATTGATGCAGAAAAGGCACTTGACAAAGTCCAACACCCATTCCTGATAAAAGCTCTCAATCAAATAGGTATAGAAGGGAAATTTCTCTACATAATAAAGGGCATCTATGCAAAACCAACGGCCAACATCATTCTTAATGGAGAGTGGCTGAAAACATTCCCCTTGAAAACAGGAACAAGACAAGGATGCCCTTTATCACCACTCCTATTTAACATTGTGCTGGAAGTTCTAGCGAGAGCAATAAGGCAAGAAAGAGAAATAAAGGGCATCCAAATTGGTAATGGAGAAGTTAAACTGTCCCTGTTTGCAGATGATATGATACTATACCTAGATAGCCCTAAAGACTCCACAAGAAATCTACTGGAACTGATAGAAAGATTCAGCAGAGTAGCAGGATAGAGGATAAATATTCCAAAATCAGTTGGATTCCTATACACCAATAAGGAAAACGATGAAAAGGAAATCAGGAAATCAATAGCATTTCCAATAGCCCCTAAAAAGATAAAATACTTAGGAATAAATCTGACCAGGGATGTAAAAGACCTATACAAAGAAAACTATAAAACACTACTGCATGAAACCCAAAGGGATCTACATAAACTGGAAAACATACCATGCTCATGTATAGGCAGACTCAACATTGTGAAAATGACAAGTCTACCCAAAGCAATTTACAAATACAATGCAATCCCGATCCAAATACCTGCAACATTCTTCAAAGAGATGGAAAAACTAATCATTAACTTTATATGGAAAGGGAAGAGCCCCGAATAAGTAAAGCACTACTGAAGAAGAAGAATAAAGTTGGAGGACTCACACTACCTGACTTCAGAACCTACTATGCAGCTACAGTAGTCAAAACAGCCTGGTATTGGTACAATGACAGATCCATTGACCAATGGAACAGAATTGAGAACCCAGATGCAAATCTATACACCTACGGTCAGCTAATCTTCGACAAGGGCCCAAAGTCCATCAAATGGGGAAAAGACAGTCTTTTTAACAAATGGTGTTGGCAAAACTGTATATCCATTTGCAAAAAAATGAAACAGGACCCATACCTTACACCATATACAAAAACTACTACAAAATGGATCAAAGACCTGAATATAAAGGCTAAAACTATAAAGTTCATAGAAGAAAAAATAGGACCAACACATCAGGCCTTAATAAATGGCAATCACAGGATACAAACCATAACCATCAACGCAAAAAACCCAAAAGATAAGCTAGATAACTGGGATCTTCTAAAAATCTAACACCGATGCTCTTCAAAAGACTTCACCAAAAGAGTTAAAAGAGAACCTACAGAATGGGAAAAAATTTCTGGACACTACAAGTCAGACAAAGGTCTAATCTCCATAATCTACAAGAAAATCCAACACCTCTACAACAAAAAGACAAATAATCCTATTAAAAAAATGGGCAAAGGAAATGAACAGACACTTCACCAAAGAAGACATTCAAATGGCCAACAGACACATGAGGAAATGCTCGCATTCACTAGCCATTAGAAAAGTGCAAATTAAAACCACAATGAGATACCATCTCACCCCGGCGTTACTGGCACGAATCAAAACACTGGAAATAACAAATGTTGGAGGGGGTGCGGGAGATGGGAACTCTTATGCACTGCTGGTGGGAATGCAAAATGATACAACCATTTTGGAAAATCATATGGCGTTTCCTCAGAAAGCTAGAAATAGACATACCATTTGATGCAGCAATCCCACTCCTAGGAATATATCCTAAAGAAATAAGAGTCATCACTCGAATAAACATATGCACACCTATGTTCATGGCAGCATTGTTCACAATAGCAAAACGATGGAAACAACGTAGGTGCCCATCAACAGATGAATGGATAAACAAACTATGGTACATACACACAATGGAGTACTATGCAACGAGAAAGAACAACAGTGAATCCGTGAACCATCTCATAACATGGATGAAACTGGAGGACATTACGCTGAGTGAAATAAGTCAATCACAAAAGGACAAATATTGTATGAGACCTCTATTGTTAAAACCCATGAAAAAGTTCACACACAAAATGTAACAATCTTTGTTGGTTACCAGGGATGGGAGGGGTGGGGGGGAACACTAAATAGGCAATAGATAAGTGGTATCTTGGGTGAAGGGTGAGACAGTACACTATACAGGGGAAACTAACACAACCTGTAGAAGGAAAGGTCATGGAAGCCCCATAGACACATCCAAACCCCCCGAGGGACTGAGTTGCTGGGCGGAGGGCTCTGGGGACCATGGTCTTGGGGAACATCTAGCTCAATTGGCATGACACTACTTATAAAGACAATGCTCTACATTCTACCTTGGTGAGTAGTGTCTGGGGTCTTAAAAGCCTGTGAGTGGCCATCTAAGATACTCCACTGGTTTCATCCCTTCGGGAGCAAGGGAGAATGAAGAGGACAGGATACAAGGAAAAGATTAGTCCAAAGGACTAATTGTCCACAGCTACCAAGACCTCCACTGGACTGAGTCCAGTACAGCTAGATGGTGGCCAGCTATGACAGCTGACTGCTCTGACCAGGATCACAACAGAGGGTTCTGGACAGAGCTGTAGAAAGATGTAGAGCGTAATTCTAACTCACAAAAAAAACCCCACCAGATTTACTGGCCTAAAGGAGACTGGAGAAACCTCGATTGTATGGCCCCCAGACACCATTTTAGCTCAATGTTGAAGTTACCTCTGAGGTTCACTGTTCAGCCTGGGAGTGGACAGCCCTGTAAAACCAAATGAGACTAACGAGGTACAGGAGTCTAGTGACAAGGGCCAGAAGGCAGAAGGGGACAAGGAAGCTGGTGATAGGGAACACAAGATTGAGTAAGGATATTGTTGATGTGTTGTGAGATTGTTAACCATTGTCATAGGGCAACATTTGTAGTAACTGTTAAATGAGAAACTATTTTGTTCTGTAAGCCTTCATCTTAAGTGAGAATAACAGCACAATTGGAAGAGCGTAGTCAATGTCACTGAAATGTGTATGTAGAAATTTTTGAAATGGTGTATCTTTGGCTATGTGTATTTTCACCAAAAAAAAAAAAAATGTTGAGAATTTAGAGGGTTAATATGTTGTGGGGTTGTTAACCAATGTCATAAAACAACATGTGTACTTTTGTTTTATGAGAAACTATTTGTTCTGTAAGCCTTCACCTGAAGTACAATAAAATATATATAAAAAAAAATCACTAGAAAAATGAAGCCACTAAATAAGATCAAAAAGAGCCCTGTTGGCTCAGTGGTTAAACACTCAGCTGCTAACCGAAAGGATGACAGCTTGAACCCATCAGCTGCTCAACGAGAGATAGATGTGCCAGTCTGCTTCTGTAAAGACTGAAGCCTTGGAAACCCTGTGGGACAGTTCTACTCTTTCCTACAGGGATGCAATGAGTCAGAATCACCTAGATAGCAACAGGTTTGGCTTTGGTAAATAAGATCAAAATGCAGTATATAAAACAAGCCTTGTTTTATAGGTATAATGAGAAACAGAAGAACAATTTAAAGGCTATATTAACTTATATCTCGGACTTTGTCTGAACAAGCAAACAATACACAATTATTTTGATTCATCAGGTTAAATGAAGCCTTGTAACTTTAAAGAAATGTAAAAAGTTTATATTCAAATTACAAGGGGACATTAAAAAAAATGTTACTATCCTAAGTCATCAAGCTAAAACTCAATAAATCACTGATCGTAGAGCATGTGGAGGTCACAGTCCCTGACAAGCACAATACATGGAGGAAGCAATTATATAACTACATAATGATTTCATCAGTGAAAAGTGAAATTAAAACTCTAAGATGAGGGTTAAAATAAAACTACATATCAAAACTAGAGCTAAAACTATAGTAAAGAAACATAAAAATAGTGTAATCTTTCAACTCAAGTGGCCATAAAAGGACATGCTATTTTTATATGTAAGAAAAAAACAGTAAAGGAATTGGTAAAGACAAAAGAAGCAAAAATTAATTAAAATTATAGTTTATTGTTGAATAAATCCAAGAACTACCTCTTTGAAAAATTAAATAATATAAATTTATTATAAAGAAACAAGGAGGGAGTATAATAAATATGGGCTTCAGCTATGTTTAGAATTTTCTTTTCAGCTGAGCAGTAAACCATTATTCTTTAAACTTCTTTATATGTGTGATGTATTTTGGAAGAATTTAGAAATGCTTTGTTTTTTAACAAAATATAACTCTCTAAAATATAAGGCTTATTTTAGGAATTAAAAATTACTAAAATTGATTAAAGAAAAGTAAGAAAACATAAATAGACAACCACAGAACTATTTTAACTTATCAGAAATTCTCTCCCTGAATCCCCTCCCATCCCTTCATGTGAATACCTACAGTATTTCCCAGAGGGCTTGTTTCAAACCTACCTTTGGCACACGAGCACTCCCACTGCAGTTTGGGAAACTTGCATACCCCTGATACATAAGCCATAAAATGAAAGAAACAAAAAAATTATAAGTGGAATATTACAGACCCGTTCCAGCAGAGTTTCCCTCTTTTTATTGGGGGTAAAACAAGCCATCATTGCAGTAGCGCAAGGACAGCGAGATGCCCTGCAGGTGCAATTCCCAGGAGATCTCAAAGGATAAAGTCACCTAATCAAATCTATGTGTGACAAGAAACTTTTGATAAAACTTAACATTAATTTGTGAAACAAAACATGAAATTAGTAATCTAAAGAATAAAGGCTACATTTCTAACAAAATAAAAACAAATCTCAAAAATAGCCATTTTCTCCCTCTCATCATTATTATAATGATAGAGTTGACTACAGAGATCCCCTCGAAAAGATCATCATTTAGAACTAAAAGGGGCACCATAGCTCCTTTGGATACTCTCTGAGGTTATCACATAATGGATCTTGGCAGAGGATGAGATTGCATGGAGAGAGAAGAAAGGTTCTAAGATTAAGAGGTCTTGGCTAAAGCATTAGTGATGGGGGTTTGATAGATCTTGATCACAGAGACGTGTAGAGGATGTCAGCTCTCTATCTATACACATACAGAGGAGCCGTAATCAGAGGGTTACCCTGTGAGGTGGAAAGGTGTACCTGCTGCCTTGTGGAAGGGTGCACTAGCTTCCCTGGCTGGAGGCAACCAGCACTTCCAGTCACACAGATGTCCTGCCCAAGTCTGTTTACCAGCCACTTTCTCTTGTATCTAGAACTGCCATGTAGACCTGTGTTTTTCCTGCCATTTTATTACTCTGTATGAGTTGCCTGTTTTATCCCTTGTGGTACATTTATCAGTGGTATTAATGTTTACGCCTTACCTTCAATGAGCTTAGACAATGGACAGTCACCCCAAGAAGGGACTTGCTCTCAATTTGCAGACAAGTCTCATTCTGAGTGCATGCGGTCAGGCACGTACTGTGAAAACCTGGCTATTGAAGTGACACCATCTACTTCTCCTTTCTAAGCACTGCTTTCTATTTAAATCTTTTTTTTTTTTTTTTTAATCTCACTTCCTTTATTTATTTATTTATTCTTTTATATTTTATTGTACTTCAGGTAAGGTTTACAGAACAAATAGTTTCTCATGAAACAGAAGTACACATGTTGTTTTATGACATTGGTTAACAACCCCACAACATATTAACTCTCTAAATTCTCAACTTTTTTTTTTCTTTTTTTTTTTGGTGAAAATACACATAGCCAAAGATACACCATTTCAAAAATTTCTACACACACAGTTCAGTAACATTGACTGCGCTCTTCCAATTATGCTGTTATTCTCACTTAAGATGAAGGCTTACAGAACAAAATAGTTTCTCATTTAACAGTTACTACAAATGTTGCCCTATGACAATGGTTAACAATCTCACAACACATCAACAATATCCTTACTCAATCTTGTGTTCCCTATCACCAGCTTCCTTGTCCCCTTCTGCCTTCTGGCCCTTGTCACTGGACTCCTGTACCTCGTTAGTCTCATTTGGTTTTACAGGGCTGTCCACTCCCAGGCTGAACAGTGAACCTCGGAGGTAACTTCAACATTGAGCTAAAATGGTGTCTGGGGGCCATACAATCGAGGTTTCTCCAGTCTCCTTTAGGCCAGTAAATCTGGTGGGGTTTTTTTTGTGAGTTAGAATTACGCTCTACATCTTTCTACAGCTCTGTCCAGAACCCTCTGTTGTGATCCTGGTCAGAGCAGTCAGCTGTCATAGCTGGCCACCATCTAGCTGTACTGGACTCAGTCCAGTGGAGGTCTTGGTAGCTGTGGACAATTAGTCCTTTGGACTAATCTTTTCCTTGTATCCTGTCCTCTTCATTCTCCCTTGCTCCCGAAGGGATGAAACCAGTGGAGTATCTTAGATGGCCACTCACAGGCTTTTAAGACCCCAGACACTACTCACCAAGGTAGAATGTAGAGCATTGTCTTTATAAGTAGTGTCATGCCAATTGAGCTAGATGTTCCCCAAGACCATGGTCCCCAGAGCCCTCCGCCCAGCAACTCAGTCCCTCGGGGGGTTTGGATGTGTCTATGGGGCTTCCATGACCTTTCCTTCTACAGGTTGTGTTAGTTTCCCCTGTATAGTGTACTGTCTCACCCTTCACCCAAGATACCACTTATCTATTGCCTATTTAGTGTTCCCCCCCACCCCTCCCATCCCTGGTAACCAACAAAGATTGTTACATTTTGTGTGTGAACTTTTTCATGGGTTTTAACAATAGAGGTCTCATACAATATTTGTCCTTTTGTGATTGACTTATTTCACTCAGCGTAATGTCCTCCAGTTTCATCCATGTTATGAGATGGTTCACGGATTCACTGTTGTTCTTTCTCGTTGCATAGTACTCCATTGTGTGTATGTACCATAGTTTGTTTATCCATTCGTCTGTTGATGGGCACCTACGTTGTTTCCATCGTTTTGCTATTGTGAACAATGCTGCCATGAACGTAGGTGTGCATATGTCTATTCGAGTGACGACTCTTATTTCTCTAGGATATATTCCTAGGAGTGGGATTGCTGCATCAAATGGTATGTCTATTTCTAGCTTTCTGAGGAAACGCCATATGATTTTCCAAAATGGTTGTATCATTTTGCATTCCCACCAGCAGTGCATAAGAGTTCCCATCTCCCCGAAGCCCCTCCAACATTTGTTATTTCCAGTGTTTTTGATTCGTGCCAGTAACGCCGGGGTGAGATGGTATCTCATTGTGGTTTTAATTTGCATTTCTCTAATGGCTAGTGAACGCGAGCATTTCCTCATGTGTCTGTCGGCTATTTGAACGTCTTCTTTGGTGAAGAGTCTGTTCATTTCCTTTGCCCATTTTTTGATAGGATTATTTGTCTTTTTGTTGTAGAGGTGTTGGATTTTCTTGTAGATTATGGAGATTAGACCTTTGTCTGACATGTACTGTCCAAAATTTTTTTCCTAGTCTGTAGGTTCTCTTTTGACTCTTTTGGTGAAGTCTTTTGAAGAGCATAGGTGTTTGATTTTTATAAGATCCCAGTCATCTAGCTTATCTGTTGGGGTTTGTGCGTTGATGGTTATGGTTTGTATCCTGTTAATGCCATGTATTAAGGCCTGAAGTGTTGGTCCTATTTTTTTCAACTTTATACTTTTAGGCTTTATATTCAGGTCTTTGATCCATTTTGAAGTAGTTTTTGTATACGGTGTGAGGTATGGGTCCTGTTTCATTTTTTTGCAAATGGATATCCAGTTTTGCCAGCACCATTTGTTAAAAAGACTGTCTTTTCCCCATTTGATGGACTTTGGGCCCTTGTCGAAGATTTGCTGACCGTAGGTGGATGGATTTACATCTGGGTTCTCAATTCTGTTATATTGGTCAATGGATCTGTTGTTGTACCAGTACCAGGCTGCTTTGACTACTGTAGCTGTATAGTAGGTTCTGAAGTCAGGTAGTGTGAGTCCTCCAACTTTATTCTTCTTCTTCAGTAGTGCTTTATTTATTCGGGGCTCCTTCCCTTTCCATATATAGTTAATGATTATTTTTTCCATCTCTTTGAAGGATGTTGTTGGTATCTGGATCGGGATTGCATTGTATTTGTAAATTGCTTTGGGTAGAATTGACATTTTCAGAATGTTGAGTCTGCCTATCCATGAGCATGGTATGTTTTTCCATTTATGTAGATCCCTTTGGGTTTCATGCAGTAGTGTTTTATAGTTTTCTTTGTATAGGTCTTTTACATCCCTGGTCAGCTTTATTCCTAAGTATTTTATCTTTTTAAGGGCTATTGAAAATGGTATTGATTTCCTGATTTCCTTTTCATCGTTTTCCTTATTGGTGTATAGGAATCCAACTGATTTTGGAATGTTTATCCTCTATCCTGCTACTCTGATGAATCTTTCTATCAGTTCCAGTAGATTTCTTGTGGAGTTTTTAGGGTTTTCTAGGTACAGTATCATATCATCTGCAGACAGGGACAGTTTAACTTCATCATTACCCATTTGGATGCCCTTTATTTCTTTTTCTTGCCTTATTGCTCTCGCTAGAACTTCCAGCACAATGTTAAATAGGAGTGGTGATAAAGGGCATCCTTGTCTTGTTCCTGTTTTCAAGGGGAATGTTTTCAGCCTCTCTCCATTAAGAATGATGTTGGCCGTTGGTTTTGCATAGATGCCCTTTATTATGTTGAGATATTTCCCTTCTATACCTATTTGATTGAGAGTTTTTATAAGGAATGGGTGTTGGACTTTGTCAAATGCCTCTTCTGTGTCAATGGAGATGATCATGTGATTCTTTTCTTTCCTTTTATTTATGTGGAGGATTACGTTGATTGATTTTCTAATGTTGAACCATCCTTGCATACCTGGTATGAATCCTACTTGGTTGAAGTGTATTATTTTTTTGATATGATGCTGAATTCTATTGGCTAGGATTTTGTTCAGAATTTTTGCATCTATATTCATGAGAGATATTGGTCTGTAATTTTTTTTTTTTTTTTTTGTGACGTCTTTGCCTGGTTTTGGTATCAGTGTTATGCAGGTTTCATAGAATGAACTTGGAAGTGTTGCTTCCTCTTTTATGCTCTGAAATATCTTGAGTAGAACCGGTAAAAGCTCTTCTGTAAATGTTTTGTAGAATTCTCCAGTGAAGCCATCTGGGCCAGAGATTTTTTTGGTTGGGAGTGTTTTTATTACCTTTTCAATCTCTTCTCCTGTTATGGGTCTGTTCAGATTTTCAACATCACTTTGTTGTAGTTTGGGTAGGCCATGTGTTTCTAGAAATTTATCCATTTCCTCTAGGTTTTCAAATTTGTTGGAGTAGTTTTTCATAATATTCTGTTACAATCCTTTTTATTTCAGTTGGGTCTGTCGTAATGTCCCCCATTTCATTTCTTATTTGGGTTATTTGTGTCCTCTCCTGTTTATCTCTTGTCAGTCTGGCCAGTGGTTTGTCGATTTTGTTGATTCTTTCAAACAACCAACTTTTGGTTTTTTTTAATCTTTCTATTGTTTTTCTGTTCTCTATTTCATTTATTTCTGCTCTGATCTTTACTATTTCCTTTCTTCCAGGGGTTGTAGGCTTTTTCTTTTTTTTGCTGTTCTCTTTCTATTTGTTTGAGTTCTGTAGTTAATGTTTTGATTTTGTCCCTTTCTTCTTTACGATATGTGCATCTATTGCTATAAATTGTCCTCTGAGGACTGCGCTTGCTGTGTCCCAAAGGTTTTGGTATGATGTGTTTTCATTCTCATTTGACTCTAGGAATTTTTTGATTCCATCTCTGATTTCTTCTATTACCCAGCGATGTATGAACAGGGTATTATTCAGTTTCCATGTAGTTGATTTTTTTTCCTTTGCTCTTTCTAGTGTTGATTTCTACCTTGATTGCATTGTGGTCAGAGAAGATACTGTGAATTATCTCAACGTTTTGGATCTTGTTGAGGATTGCTCTGTGGTCTAAGATGTGGTCTATTCTGGAGAATGTTCCATGTGCATTGGAAAAGAATGTGTACTTTGCAGTGGTTGGATGGAGTGTTCTATATATGTCTATGAGGTCAAGTTGGCTGATTGTGCCCTTTAGGTCTTCTGTATCTTTGCTGAGTTTCTTCTTAGTTGTTCTGTCCTTTACTGAGAGTGGTGTGTTGAAGTCATCTACTATTGTTGTGGAACTGTCAATTTCTCTTTTCGGTGTTGTTAGAGTTTTTTTTATGTATTTTGGAGCCCTGTCATTGGGTGCGTAGATGTTTATTATGGTTATTTCTTCATGATGGATCGTCCCCTTAATCATTATATAGTGTCCTTCTTTGTCTTTTATGGCAGATTTTGTTTTAAAGACTATTTTATCTGAGATTAGAATTGCCACTCCTGCTCTTTTTTGGTAGTTGTTAGCTTGATACATTTTTTCCAACCTTTGACTTTTAATAAATTCACATCTTTGTTTCTAAGGTGTGTCTCTTGTAGACAGCATATCGATGGATCCTGTTTTCTTATCCTTTCTGCCACTCTCCGTCTCTTTATGGGTGCTTTGGGTCCATTTACATTCAGTGTAATTATTGATACATGTGAGTTTGTTGCTGTCATTTTGTAGTGCTTTTTTTTGTGGTGTTGAAGTTTTCTTTGTTCTTCTTACTTTCTTCTGCTGAGTTACTTTTGTTTGTGGATTTTTTTTCATTTCTTTTGTTTTTGTAGGTTTTGTTTTTGCTGATAGGTTATGTTTTTCGTCTTTATTTTTATGAGTTGGTTTGTTTACTTTCTTTGTGGTTGCCATAAATTTTACCCTTATCTTTCTAAGTTTGAAGCAGTCTACCCTTACTTGGTATTGCCTTCCCTTCCTCTCCATTAGAAGGTTCTGTACCTATGCCGTTTATTCCCTCTTTCATTGTTTTGATGTTGTTGTCATCCATCGATTGACTGCTCTGATTTCCTGTTGTATTTCTTTTGGTTTTGGATAGTCCTCGAGAGTTATTTTCCTTGACTGGTATCTGCCTGGTACGATCCTGCGTCCTAGACTCTGCCTGTGAGGTAGAGCTGTTTGTCCTCAGATCGAAGAACTCCCTTTAATAATTCTTGTAATTTTGGTTTGACTTTTACATATACCCTTAATTTCTGTTTTTCTGGAAATGACCTAATTTCACCATCAAATTTGAATGAGAGTTTTGCAGGGTATATTATTGTTGGCTGGAAATTTTTTTCTTTCAAAATTTTATATATGTCATCCCACTGCCTTCTTGCCTGCATGGTTTCTGCTGAATAATCTGAGCTTAGTCTTATTGTTTCTCCTCTGTATGTGACTTCTTGTTTTTCATGAGCTGCTCTCAGGATTATTTGTTTGTCTTTGGTTTTGCCGAGTGTTAATATGATATGCCTTGGTGATTTTCTTTTGGGGTCTCTCCTATATGGGGTTTGTTGAGCTTCTTGGATGGCCAGCTTTTCATCTTTCATGATATTGGGGAAGTTTTCTGTCAGCAATTCCTCAATGATCCTTTCTGTTTTTTCTGTTTTCTACCCCTGTTCTGGAATGCCAATCACTCGTAAATTTTTACTTTTAATTGTGTCCCACATAACTCTCAGTGTCTCTTCATTTTTCTCTGTTCTTTTTTCTGAGTTTTCCTCAAACAGAGTTGTATCCAAGTGTTTGTCTTCAGTTCCACTGATCCTGTCTTCCACGGTTTCAAATCTGCTTCTCAGCCCTTCTATGACATCATCCATTTCTGAAATCTTGTTGTTTATCTTTTGGATTTCTAATTGTTGTTTTTGTATAAATTCTAGTTGTGAATTTATTTTGGCATTTTGTTCCTGCATCATCTTCCTGAATTATTCCAATTTTTTGTCTGTATTTTCCATGAATTTGTCTATTTTTTCCTCATGTTTGTCAGCTTTTTGCCTCAGTTCTTGGAAAATTCTGGGTATCTCTGATTTGAATTCCCTATCAGGTACTTCTAGTGCATTTTCTTCCACAGGAGAGTTATCTGTGTTGTAATCTGGAGGCCTACTGGAGCCATCCTGTCCTGTTTTTGTAAATGTTTTGATATTGTTTGCTGTTTTGGGGGCATTCCGTAGATATTTCTCTTGTTTATTGATTGTAGATTTGTTTGTTTCATCCCTTTTTCAAAAAAAATTTGAGTATGTCTGAGCAGGCAGACTGCGTGCCCCTTGTTGTTCGCTCGTCTGTGCGCTCATTACTTTTCACCTCCTTCTCCAACTGGCCAGTTCAGTCACTCATATGTGGTATAGCAGGGCAGGTCTACCTGAAGAGGAGCCACTGGGATGGGTTGCCTGTGGCACTTACCACAGACACCAGGGCAGTCGGTAATCAGTGCTGGGAAGGTTCCAATAGGCTGTGCCTGCACAGCTTGGTGGTGTGATGTCAAGTGCAACATGCAGGTAGGCAGGATGTAACGGGGAGATTGTTATGTATGAATCTAAGCTGGATATGGGAGAGAGGAGAGAGGAACAGTAGCCAAAAAACATACAAACAAACAAAAAAGAATGCTAGGGGAGCTTGCCATTGGAAGGGAGAGATGAGAGACTATGGAATGGAGAAAAACAGAAGGGGGAAGAGAAAGAAAAGAATGAACAAATAAAAATCAGAAAGGTTAAAGAACCGCAAAGTTCCCAGGGATCCCACCGATGCAGCTATGAGGTCTGGGGAAGTCGCTCTCAGGTTTCACAGCACAGCCTGGCCAGAAGGCACAGAGGCATACAACGCCTGGTATTCAGGGATCAGAAAGAGAAGGAAGAGATAGAGAGACGAGAAATTGAGCAATGAAGAAAGACAAAAGAGAAAAAGAGGGAAAAGAAAACAAAACAAATTTAAAAAAAGACCAACGAAGAAAGAAATGTGTTCAGGGATCCCTCTGCACGTCTATGGAAGCCAAAGGGGAGTCTCCCTGGCACGTAGCTCTGCCTGGCCAGAAAGGGCTCCCAACTCAAGAAAAGGAAAAGAAAACAGACAAACAATTCAAAATGAACAAATGAACAAAAGCCCCAGGATCCCACCAGCACGGTAGCCCAGACCGGGAAGCAGCTCCACACTCGAATGGAGCTCCGCAGCCCCTCAGGAAAAATCAAAGATGGCGCACAGAGCCAGGCACTCAAGCGAAAGGAGGGGGAGGTGGCGAAAGGCAAGCAAGAAATCCAAAGAAGCAGAAAGAAAAAAAAAAAAAAGCAACACCAGCAGTCAACAAATGGCACTCAGAGAGCCAGCCTGTGTGGGCTGGTGTTTCTGGAGAAGAGACTGTGCCCATGGGAAACAGAGGAGGCTGAGTGTGAGTGAAGAAGGGTGGAGAGTGGGAAAGCATATATCACAAATTGCCGGCACTCTGGGGCCCCTCAGGAAGGAGCAAAGATGGCGCACGGAGCCAGGCATCCGAGTGAAAGGAGGGGGAGACAGCAAGAGGCAAGCAAGAAACCAAAAGAAGCAGGAAAAAAAAAAAAAAAAAAAGCAACACCAGCAACCAACAAATGGCACCCAGAGAGCCGCCCACCCGGGGGCGTGGAATCCAAGCAGCCGGCGCCCCACAGCCAAGAGACCGCGGTCACGGGAAGCAGAGGAGCCCGAGCCGGGGCGAAGAGGGGTGGGGGGTGGGAAAGCGCACACCGCAAATTACTGGCTGTTTTGTTTCCCGCTGGACACTCTGTGAGGCTGCTTTCTTGTACCCCTGTTTGCTGGTCTCTGATAGGAGTCCAAGATGGTGGATCCGTGCTGCGTTAGCTGGTAGGAGACCTCTGCGTGAATCTCTGCTCGCTCTCCATTCTCTTTCAGTATTCTCACTCCATTTGGTGCTCAGCTGAGTTCTTTATCTCTTCATTTGCTGTTCTAGGGTTTCAGGATTGTTGATTCTCTGTTTGGCTTAGTTTTTCGGATCTTTGCTGTGGAGGGACGGCGTGGTGCTTCTGCCTAGAGCGCCGCCATCTTGCCGGACCTCTATTTAAATCTTAACATGAGTATTACTGTGCATGTATTAAAATCTTTATATGAAAATGATACTTAACATTATTATATTCTGTTTAGCCATACTCTTCAGAAAATCTTTTGTCAAAAATTGAGAAAATGATGGTCTACACATTGCAAAATGCTTCTAGCTACAAACTCTTATATTTTAATGGCCCTTTTTGTGACAAAAGATATAAGTATATTTAATTTAATATGAAAATATGTAAAAAGAGTTATTTTCCACATCTCCCATCTTTGAAATATTTAGTCTATGACAAAAAAATTTTTTCCTCCTAATTCAAATATAATTGTGTGGGTATTTGGATAAGTTTTTAACTTTTTTGTCTAAATTTCCTTACAATTTTTGAAGCTGTTATCTTTGACATCAAAATAACAATGTTCAAGTTAGAGAAAACATTTCTAGTATAGAAGAAATTGCATTTCTTTCACAAAGTGTCCTCTCACCAGCAGAGACCCCTCCCCTTCCTTACTGACTGCCTTGCACAGAGGCCACACATTTGGGGGCAGGAAGCTGCCTCCCCAGCAGTGGTCCTGGGACATAGTTCACTCAGGGAGAAAGAAGACAAGGGTGGGGCCTCCACGCAGCACTTTAGGGGGTGCTTTCTCATTGCTATCCCTTCTCTCTGGCTTCGGTAAGGACGAACAGTTGAGACCCCGCAGCCACCAGCCACCGAGGCAGCAGAAGCGTTAGGGTGACCAGACCTAAAAACAAAGAAACAACAACAACAACAAAAAAACGCTATTGTTTTTCTACTTAAGGGTCATCATCTCTTACTATTAGCAGTTTTCACTTTGGTTTTGGTTACACCTCTCCCTCTACCCAATAGGAAATGTTTTCTGGATTTCTCTTGGAAAACACAGCTGGTCAACAGAAGCATGGTTGACAAGCAGACAGCATTTGCAGAAGATTCCTTCCCTCCACAGGAAGTCCGTCAGTGGCCAGGGGCTCTTTGGGGTTACCTGTCATGGGGGTGGCATTTGCCAGGAAGTTCAGGACCCCTAGAGCCATGCCTTCTGGCTGCCGTTGTGAGATGGCTCGAGGACAGTGTGTGCGAGGAAGTGCTTATGTGGTGGATGGGGGAAACGCCATGATTCTGAACCTCGGAGACTGTCACTCTGAGGAGGGACAATCTCTGTGGAGAAAGCAGTGTCACTGAGCATACAGCTTTGTCCCAGGCTGGTCCTTGAAGATGAGTCCTCAGTGGTCCAGCCCAGCCTAGAAGCCCAAGCAAACTCATTGCAATGAGGTAGGGGCTGTCTCCCCTCCTGCTTCTCTCTCAGGGCCCCTCCATCCCCTTCTGCAGGGCCACTTCCCCCCTCCCTCCAGTGGACTCGGCATGGAGCTGTAGGAGACACTCAAGGGTCAGTGGGAACTCCATCCCCACTCTATGCCCATAGGCAGGGCTCTGACTGCCCCACCTGCTGAGCTCACATGAGACTCTGCCGCCTGTACATGAGTTCTGGGGATGGAGGATAAGTTGGAAGGTCACAAGTCACAGGCTGGGGCATTTCCAGGGAGTGGAAGATGCAGATGGACACATGATAGGTGCCCACCGCAGTGACACACCATCCTCCAGGGCCTCCCAGGTTTCAGCAGTCATTGCACACCACAGACCAGAACAGTCACGAGGAGGGATGCTGGTGTCCTCTAGGGGCTTATCTCCACTCACGAAGGGAGCTTTTGTTCTGGCCTCCCAGGAGCGCCTTTCCTCAGGAAGTGGACAGGACCCCGCCCCTTGGTCCTTTACCTGCTTCCCCTCCGAGATCAGTTTGAGAGTTACCTGAGAGCCACCTCTCTGCCTGCCCATGGTGGGGTGCCTTCTCCCACCTCTGAGGGTGATGGGGTCCAGGTGGCACCACAGAGAACAAGATTCAGCAGGACAGTCAGGGTCACCTTGACTCCTGTCCATGCCCCACTCTGAAAACCACTGTACTGCTAAGAAGGAGCTAAGTTGTCCTAAAACAAAAACAAAAACAAAGAACAGAAACATGGTCTATACCTACCTGATATTTGTTTTTCATGTAAAAAGTTGTTTAAAAATGCTTGATCTTACTGACTGATCACTGACCATCAGAAATTGCCTCGACAAAGATAAAAAGCAAGCATGCACTCTGAAAAGGCCTTTGATGATGCAGGGATGGGAGGGAAATTTTTGCATTATTAGTGGATATTTTCCCATTGGTGTCTTCAGTTTTACCATTTTGTTATTTCAAATACGTTTCTCACAGTTGGAAGAGCAGCAAGAGAAAAGTAATAAAGCATTCAATATTTAATTTGCAAGCATAGAGTGCTAATTAAAGTCTGTGGTTCACAAAGATTCTGGTTAGATTTTGAGACCCATCCCCTATTTGATTTCAGGTCCTTTATTCTTTCACTGGTTATATCTCTAATTGTGAAGCTTCATCTGAAAGGATTTGGGGGGTGTTGATTTCATAAGAGCATTATAAAAAATAACTGCTAAAAGTATTCATTTGAATATAAATGATTTCCCAGACTCGGTGAGGGCAATATTTTTGAATAACTGAGTCTCAGCATGAGCTTAAAATTCCCCACCACATGAATGATTAACTTTTACTTCCCAAAGAGGAATTCAGGGGGGGTGAAATTCCTAACTCTGAGAAGTTTCTAGGCACAGTCCTGTCTGTGGGTGGAGATGGAGTGTATTATGTGTATTCTCTAGTTATTTTAGGAGAACGGGGTATGAAGAGATGAAGGAATGCTGCCTCCCACTAAGACTGTTGTATCCTTGTTTGTGTGAATCCACACGTCTGTCTTCTGTTAGGAAAATAACCTAGGATCATTATTAAAAATCAAAACAGTGAAACCATCAGGAGCAAAAACAACTACAGTAATGAAGTTATAATATGCACCAGACATCTAAAGTCCACAACAATCCTAAAATTATGCGCTTTATTCCTGTTTCAACGAGAAACTCACTGAGGCTTGGACAGGCCTTGAGTCACAACAGAACCCAGGCGTGATTCCAATGCAGGTCCGAATGGTCCCTGGTGGCCCCACCACTGAGCTCCTCCTCCCCTGAATTTCCTCTGTAGGTGAGACACCAGGGCAAGGTCTGCTCTGATGTCTCCTTGGGGCAGTCCCACCTGCCACACAGTCAGCTTGTGAGGAGAAGCCAGCATGGGCAGCTGTTCCCGAGTGGGAGTGACATCCTCGTGGTCCACCAAGAAGGTCCTTCAGTGTGGATTTGTGAGTAGTGGTCTTTACTCTTCTGATAAAACAGTATCTGAAAACTCAGAGAAATACTAAAAATACTTTTCTACTGACTTCAAAGGAAGGTCCCATAAGCAAAGACAGCCTATGGAAAGGGTTTATTTTAAAAAAACAAAAAAAGGTAAAACAAGCTGAAGAAAACAAGTCCTCTCCATAAACTATCAAGTTCTGTGAAACTGTTCAGTACAAAACAATCATAGAGAAATCCTTTGACTCTCTCCTAAAGAAAGCAAATCCTAAAGGGAAAACCTACATTCCAGCCTAGTTCTTGTTATTATAAACATCAGGGAGCAACTTAATAATTTACAGATTTTACTAGTTTCAACTCGGTTCCCAAATTAGTAAGAATGCTAAAAGCTCAGGCTGACTTCAGGATTTGCTGGTTTAATATCAACGTTGCCCAGGAAAGTGTTGTATACAAGGAAATGAGGAGCAAGTCTCATGCTTTAAATTTAGAACCTGTCCCTCTAATAGTTTAAAAACACCCTCTTTGTTAGTACTGATTTGATAAAAATATTAATTTCTTTCCATTTGTCCCTCCAAGAACTACCATTCACAGAATTTCAGTTCTTGACATTTTTTTCCCCCAGTTTGGGAAGTTTTGGCAAAATTGGACTGAGACACAGGGGTGCTCTGGGCACGGAAATATCTGAATCCCAATCAAACTGATATTTCCTCAAGGTTTATCCTACTTAGAGAACACGTGGGAAGCCTGGGAGACAAGCATGCAGCCCGAGCTTCCCAACCCCACACCCAGAATAAAAAATACCCCATGGTTAATAACCACTCCCTCAGAAGAAACATGAACATCAGGTCACACATGGGGTGATCCTCTTACCTTCCAGACACCCTGCCCAAAACTATGAAGAGCTGATACAAGTACTGCTTAACTACATAAAACACTTGACGGAAGGCAATTTTCTTCATTTCCTCAAATTCTCCATAAAGTTTTATTTCTGCCTCGAAGACTAGTATGTGGCTTGGTGGACCAATCCCATCAATAAGCTTGGAGTTCTTCCTAAGAAAAGGGAAAAAGGATAAGTTCACACACACACACACACACACACACACACACACACACACACACACACATACAGAGTCTGGTGTTGAGCCAAGGTCACTCTTCGGAGGAGAATTTAAACACTGAGTTTATCTAAATTGTACTGTCTTCCATGGCCTTACAAATGGATGCTGAAGCCCAGGACCAGACAAAAAGTATCAAACTAAGTTGTTTATGCTTACCTAGGAAATGGCAATAAACCCGACAAAAGTAACAGACCCTCTGGAATAGAAAACTAGGGCAAAAGTAACACCTCAGGGATTAGGGGAAATAATTTCTCAAGCTGTTTAAAAATAAATAAATAAATAAAAGGCTACATAAAGGAACTCATTTCATCACAGTTATTTAGTAAATTTCAGGAGGTAGTACATGATCAAGAATTAATGGTACTGAAGGAAGAAGTTAAAGTTGCAATGAAGGAACTCGCTAAAACAAAGCTCCAGAAATTGACAGAATACAAGCTGAGATGTTTCAACAAACAAATGCAGCTCTGGAAGCACTCCCTCCTCTATGCCAAGAAATTTGGAAAATAGCTACCTGGCCAATCTGCTGGAAGAGATCCATATACACACATATTCCAAAGACAAATGATCCAGTAGAATGCGAAAATTGTTGAACAATATCATTAATATCACACACAAGTAAAATTTTGCTGAAGATCATTCAAAAGCAGTTTAAGCAGTACAGCAACAGGAAACTGTCAGAAATTCAAGCTGGATTCAGAAGAGGACATGAAAGCAGGGTTACCATTGCTGATGTCAGATGGATCCTGGCAGAAAGAAAAGAATACCAGAAAGATATTTACCTGTGTTTTATTGACTTTGCAAGGGCATTTGACTGTGGGGATCATAGCAAATTATGGATAACATTGTGAGGAATGTGCTCGTGAGAAACGTGTACATAGATCAAGAGGCAGTTGCTCTTACATAACAAGGGGATACTACATGATTTAAAGTCAAGAAAGATGTTTGTCAGGGTTGCATCCTTTCACCATACATATTCAATCTGTATGCTGAGCAAATAATGCAAGAAGCTGGACTAAATGAAGAAGAACTGGGCATCAGCATTGGAGGAAGACTCATTAACAGCCTGTGTTATGCAGATGACACAACCTTCCTTGTTGAAAGTGAAGAGGACTTGAAGCACTTACTGATGAAGATCAAAGACTACAGCCTTCAGTATGGATTACACCTCAACATAAAAAAACAAAAATCCTCACAACTGGACCAATCAGCAACATCATGAAAAACAGAGAAAAGGTTGAAGTAGTCAAGGATTTCATTTTACTTGGATCCACAATCAACACTCATGGAAGCAGCAGTTAAGAAGTCAAAAGTTGAGGCAGGGCCAAGATGGTGGAGTAGTCACACACTTTCTTTGGTCCCTCTTACAACAAAGAAAAAACAGGTGAATCAATTATATGTGACAATCTAGGAGCCCTGAATATCAAAGACAAAGTTGAGGAATCAGACTGAGTGGCAGTGGGAGGGAGAGACGGTTTGGAAGCAGCAAGGAGTTGCCAGACCTGATCCAGCAGGAGCCAGAACCCTTCAGCCCGGATCAGCTTGGGGGTGAGCAGTGAGGCAGGCAAACAGCAGTGCTTGGGAGCTGTTTCCACATTGGGAGAGACCCAGTGGCACAGAGTCTACTTGGCCATCCACAACCAGTGAGAAGCAGCCCTGATTGGTGAAAGATATGTATTTCCATCTGGCCTACTGTGTGGATCAAAAACATACCCCTTAGGGAAAAACCTCTCTCCCATTTACCTCCCTGCACCCTGTTCTGCACTGGGTTCAGGACGGCTTCAGCAATCGCTGAGTCCCTTGGGCCAGAAGTAGGACCCATCATGCACCCTGAGCCATTCTCCTGGCCTTGGAAAGGGAACGAATTAACAAACAGGGGGGAAAATAATCTGCCAGCTCCCCTAAGCCAGGAACTCAGGGTAGACACAGTGCCTTTGCCTAAGCACAGGCATAAGAGATCCACAGACTTTGAGTGCCTTTCCCGCTCCATAGACTTGTGTGGGCCCGTTTAAACAGCATGGGCCCTCATTACCGCAGTACAACAGGGTATATACCGGAACTCTAACTTCAACTGTTTCAGCTGTGAAGTGGTAGGTTCATGATGTTTGACACTGTTCTGCCCATTAAGCAGGATCTTCACCTACCCACATCAGGGGCCTGAGGACTGGTGGCTCCCCCACGCCATCTAGCCACCTGCAATGGAGCCAAGAACAAGAAGCGCCCCCTAGTCCTTACAGCCAACAGCATTAGGTGCTCATAGTCCGGCGGCAAAACCCACCCACCTATGTGCTCTAGGGAACAGGGACATGCTTTCCTCCTGGACACTTGGGGGCTGTCAGCCCCCTGCCTTGTTCAGTGTGTGTCCCCCTGCTGCAGCAGGTTGCCTCTGCCTACATCAAACACCCATGCCTGTCTAGGAGTATAGGTGAGAGCCTACACCACACACTTGGTGGCTAACTACCTGGACACCTGAGCTGCATCCATACAGGAGAAGTGGGTGGACTTCTGGGCTCACATACTTAGTGGCAGTTCTGGCCAACTGGTGGCAGGACATTGGAGCTTCCAGGGCACCAGGGATGAGTCTAGTTCACACGAGTAGCCTATTTGGGCGTATTAAAACAAAACAAACAAGAAGCTAGGACACAGTAAGCAAACATAAAATAAATAAATACAATAACTTATTGATGGCTCGGAGACAACAGTCAATATCAAATCACATAAAGAGGCAGACCATGATGGCTTCAGAAAGCTCCCAAAATAAAGAATCTAGAGATTTTCTGGAGGAAGAAAATTACTTGGAATTACCGGAGGGAGAATACAAAAGATTAATATATAGAACTCTTCAGACATCAGGAAAGAAATTATGCAAAACACAGAACACACTACAGAGAAACTTAAAAAGATTGGAGAAGAGCATAATGACAAATTTAATAGGCTACAAGAATCCACAGAGAGATAGCAATCAGAAATCCAGATTAACAATAAAATTTCAGAATTAGATAACTCAATAGAAAGTCATAAGAGAAGAATTGAGGCAATGGAAGTCAGAATTAGTGAGACTGAAGATAAAGCAGTTGACAATAACTTATTTGAGGAAAAATCAGATCAAAGGATTAAAAAAAAATTGAAGAAACCCTAAGAATTATATAGGATTCTATCAAGAGGAATAACCTACGAGTGACTGGAGTACTAGAATTGGGGGTGGGGGGATAACAGAAAATACAGAGAGAATTGTTGAAGATTTTCTGGCAGAAAACTTCCCAGATATTGTGAAAGATAAGAAGACATCTATCCAAGATGCTGTTCGAACCCCATATAAGGTAGATCCCAAAAGAAAGTCACCAAGACATATTATAATAAAACTTGGCAAAACCAAAGATAAAGAGATAACTTTAAGAGTGGCTAGGGATAAACAAAAAGTCATCTACAAAGGAGAGTCAATAAGACTAAGCTCGGACTACTCAGCAGAAACTATGCAGGCAAGAAGACAATGGGATGACATACATAAAGCTTTGAAGGAAAAAAATTGCCATCCAAGAATTATATACCCAGCAAAACTGTCTCTCCAATATGATGGCAAAAGTACCGCATTTCCAGATAAACAAAAATTTAAGGAATTTGCAAAAATCAAACCAAAATTACAAGAAATACTAAAGGGAGTCCTCCAGTTAAAAAAATCAATAACATCAGATAACAACTCAAGACGAGAACACAGGACAGAGCAACCAGATATCAACCCAGATAGGGAAGTCACAAAGATAAATCAAAGCTAAAACACTGAAAATAGGGAAACAGAGATGTCAATATGTAAAACATGACAACATTAAAACAAGAAAGAAAGACTTAAAAAATGTAGACATAGATTTTTCATATGGAGAGGAAGTCAAGGTGATATAAAGAAATAAAAGACTGATACAAACTTAGAAAAATAGGGGTAGATATTAATGTAACCACAAAGGAAACTAAAAATCCTAAAAGTCAAAATAAAAGACAAGAAAAATATAAAGACTCAGCAAATACAAAATCAACAACAATGAAAAAGATGAAAAGAAAATACATAAAGAAAAACCATTCAGCGCAGAAAAAAGTGAAACAAAGAAATTGTCAACAATACATAAAAAAAGACATCAAAATGACAGCACTAAACTCAAACCTGTAAGTAATTACGCTGAATGTAAATGGACTAAATGCACCAATAAAGAGACACAAAGTGGTAGATTGGATTAAAAAAACATGATCTGTCTATATGCTGCCCAGAAGAGACACACCTTAGACTTAAAGACACAAACAAACTAAAACTCAAAGGATGGAAAAAATATATCAAGCAAACAACAATCAAAAAAGAGCAGGAGTGGTAATATTAATCTCTGACAAAATAGAGTTTAAAGTAAAATCTACCACAAAGGATAAGGAAGGACACTATATAATGATTAAATGGTCAATACACCAGGAGGACATAACTATAATAAATATTTACGCATTCAATGAAAGTGCTTCAAAATACATAAAACAAACTCTAACAGCATTAAAAAGAGAGATAGACAGCTCCACAATAATAGTAGGAAACTTCAACCCACTGCTTTCCGTGAAGGACAGAACATCCAGAAAGAAGTTCAACAAAGAAACGGAAGATCTAAATGCTACAATCAACCACCTTGATCTCATAGACATATACCAAACACTCCACCCAACAGCAGCCAAGTATGCTTTCTTTTCCAATGCACATGGAACACTATCCAGAATATACCACGTATTAGGCCATAAAGCAAGCCTTAACAGAATCCAAAGCATCAAAATACTACAAAGCATCTTTTCTGACCATAAAGCCATAAAAGTAGAAATCAATAACAGAAAAAGTAAGGAAAAAGAAATCAAACACACCGAAACTGAACAACACCTTGCTCAAAACTACTGGGTTATAGAAGAGATTCAGGATGGAATAAAGAAATTCATAGATTCAAATGAGAATGAAAACACATCCTACCAGAATCCTTGGGACACAGCAAAAGCAGTGCTCAGAGGTCAGTTTATAGCAATAAATGCACACATTGAAAAAGAAGACAGGGCCAAAATCAAAATATTAACCCTACAACTTGAACAAGTAGAAAGAGAGCAGCAAAACAAGCCCTTGGGCACCAGAAGAAAGGAAATAATAAGAATTAGAGCAGAACTAAATGAAATAGAGAATAGAAAAAGAATTGAAAGAGTTAACAAGACGAAAACATGGTTCTTTGAAAAGATCAACAAAATTGATAAACCATTGGCCAAACTGACAAAAGAAAAACAAGAGAGGAAGCATATAACCCGTATAAGAAATGATGTGGGTGATACCACAACAGACCCAACTGAAATTAACAGAATCATAACAGAATACTATGAAAAATTGTACTCCAACAAATTTGAAAACCTAGAGGAAATGGACAACTTCTAGAAACTCACTATCTACCTAAACTAACACAAACAGAGGTAGAACAACTAAATAAACCCATAACAAAAGAAGAGATTGAAAAGGTAATTAAAAAACCCCCAACAAAAAAAAAGCCCTGGCCTGGACGGCTTCACTGGAGAATTCTACCAAACTTTCAGAGAAGAGTTAACACCAGTACTACTAAAGGTATTTCTGAGTATAGAAAAAGGATGGAATGCTCCCAAACTCATTCTATGAATCCAGCATAACCCTGATATCAAAACCTGGTAGACACCACAAAAGAAGAAAATTATAAGCCAATATTCCTCATGAACATTGACACAAAAATCCTCAACAAAATTCTAACCAATAGAATTTAGCAACATATCAAAAAAAAAAAAAAAATCACCTTGATCAAGTGGAATTTATACCAGGTATGTAGTGATGGTTTAACATTAGAAAATCAAAGAAATCCATCACATTAATAAAACGAAAGACAAGAACCACATGATCTTATCAATCGATGCAGAAAATGCATTTGACGAAGTCTAACACCAATTCATGATAAAAACTCTCAACAAAATAGGAATAGAAGGGAAATTCCTCAACATAATTAAGACTTTTATACAAAGCCAACAGCCAACATCATCCTAAATGGAGAGAGTTTGAGAGCATTCTGCCTGAGAATGGGAACCAGACAAGGATGCCCTTTATCACTACTCTTATTCAACATTGTGCTGGAGGTCCTAGCCAGAACAATGCATAAGTAGAAAAACATACCTTGCTCATGGATAAGAAGACTCAACTTTATGAAAATGTCAATTCTACCTAAAGCGATCTACAGATATAATGCAATCCTGAACCAAATTCCAACGGCATTTTTTAATGAGACGGAGAAACAAATCACCAACTTCATATGGAAAGGAAAGAGGCCCAAGGTAAGTAAGGCATTACTCAAGAAGAAGAACAAAGTGGGAGGCCTCAAGCTACCTGATTTTAGAACCTATTATACACCACAGTAGTCAAAACAGCCTGGTACTGGTACAACAGATACATAGACCAGTGGAACAGAATTGAGAATCCAGACATAAATTCATCCACCTGTGAGCACTTGATATTTGACAAAGGCCCAAAATCCATTAATTGGGGAAAAGACAGTCCCTTTAACAAGTGGTGCTGGCATAACTGGATATCAATGTGCAAAAAAACTGAAACAAGACCCATACCTCATACCATGCACAAAAACTAACTCAAAACGGATCAAAGACTTAAATATAAAATCAAAAATGACAAAGATCATGGAAGAAAAAAATCAGGACAATGCTAGAAGCCCTGATACATGGCATAAACAGAATACAAACCATAAGTAACAATGCACAAGCACCAGAAGAGAGACTAGATAACTGGGAACTCCTAAAAATCAAACACTTATGCTCATAAAAAGACTTCACCAAAAGAGTCAAAAGACAACCTACAGGCTGGGAAAAAATGTTTGGCTATGACAAATCCGATCAGCATCTAATCTCTAAAATCTACAAGATACTGCAAAACCTCAGCAACAAGAAGACAAATAAGCAATTAAAAAATGGGCAAAGGGTATGAACAGACACTTCACCAAAGAAGACATTCAGGCAGCTAACAGACACATGAAGAAATGCCCATTAGCCATTAGAGAAATGCAGATCAAAACTACAATGAGATATCATCTCACCCCAACAAGGCTAGCATTAGTCCACAAAACAGAAAATAATAAATGTTGGAGAGGTTGTGGAGAGACTGGAACACTTATACACTGTTGGTGGGAATGTAAATGGTACAACCACTTCGGAAATTGATTTGGTGCTTCCTTAAAAAGCTAGAAATAGAAGTACCGTACAATCCAGCAATTCTGCTCCTTAGAATATATCCTAGAGAAATAAGAGCTGTCACACAAATAGATACGTGCACACCCATGTTCATTGCAGCACTGTTCACGATAGCAAAAAGATGGAAACAACCTAGGTGCCCATCAGTGGACAAATGGATAAACAAATTATGGTATATTCACACAAAGGAATACCACTCAATGATAAAGAACAATGATGAAGCCATGAAGCATCTTATAACATGGAGGAATCTGGAGGGCATTAAGCTGAGTGAATTTAGTCAGTCATAGAAGGACAAATATTGTATAAGACCACTATTATAAGAACTCAAGAAAAGTTTAAACACAGAAGAAAACATTCTTTGATGGTCACCAGGGTGGGGAGGGACGGTGAGTGTTATTTGTTAACTGGACAGTAGACAAGAATTATCTTAGGTGAGGAGTTCCAGCAAAATGGCCTTCTAGGCAGAAGCACCACACTGTCCCTCCACAGCAAAGATCTGAAAAACTAAGCCAAACAGAGAATACAACAATCCTGAAACCCTAAAACATCAAATGAAGAGATGAAGAACTCAGCCAAGCACCAAATGGAGTGAGAAAACTGACAGGGAACCGAGAGCGAGGAGAAATTCATGCAGAGGTCCCCTACCAGCTACAGCACCGCTGATCTGCCATCTTGGACTCCTATCAGAGACCAGCAAACAGGGGGTACAAGAAAGCAGCCTCACGTAGCTACCAGAGGGAGACAAAACAACCGTTAATTTTCGATATACGCTTTCCCAACCTCCACCCGTCTTCACCCCTACTCATCCTCCTCTGCTTCTCGCGGCCACAATCTCTTGACCGGGAAACACCAACTGCTTGGATTCCACCCACCCTAACAGGCCACCTCTCTGAGTGCCATTTGTTGGCTGCTGGTGTTTCTTATTTCCGTTTCTTTTGATTTCTTCCTTATCTCTCACCACCTCACCCTCCTTTCGCTCAAATACCTGGCTCCTTGCGCCATCTTTGCTTCTTCCTGAGGGACTGTGGAGTTCCGTTTGAGTGTGGAGCTGCTGCCCTATCTGAGCTGCTGCGCTGGTGGGCTCCCAGGTCTTTTGTTTGTTTTGAATTGTTTCCTTGTTTTCTTTTCCTTTTCTTGAGTTGGGAGCCCTTTCTGGCCAGGAGGTGCTGTGTGGCAAGGAGACTTCCCCCTCTGCTTGCACAGATGAGCAGAGGGATCCCTAAGGGCATTTCTTTTTTTTTTTTTCTTTCTGTTTTTTGGGAGGCCGTTCTTGTTTTTCTTTTTTTTAAAATTTGTTTTGTTTTCTTTTCCCTCTTTTTCCCTTTTTGTCTTTCTGCATTGCTCAGTTTCTCATCTCTCTATATCTTTCTTCTCTTTCTGTTCCTGAATACCTGGTGTTGTATACCTCTACGCCTTCTAGCCAGGCTATACTGCAACACCTGAGAGTGACTTCCCCAGACCTCGTAGCTGCACTGGTGGGATCCCTGGGAACTTTGTGGTTCTTTAACCTTTCTGATTCTTATTTATTCATTCTTTTCTTTTCTTCCTCTTCCCCTTTCTGTTTTTCTCCATTTCATAGTCTCTCATCTCTCCACTCCAATGGAAAGCTCCCCTAGCATTCTTTTTTGTTTGTTTGTATGTTTTTGGCTCCTGTTTCTCTCTGCTCTCTCCCATATCCATCTTAGCTCCACACATAACAATCTCCCAGCTGCATCCTGCCTATCTGCACTGTGTGCTTGACATCACACCACCAAGCAGCACAGACACTGCCTACTGGAAACTTCCCTGCACTGATTACTGACCTGTTCCGATGGCTGTAGTAAGTGCCACAAACAACACGTCCCAGTAACTTCTCTTCAGCTAGACCTACCCTGCCATACCATATCTGAGTGACTGACCCTGCCAATTGGAGAAGGAGGTGAAAAGTATTGTCCCTACAGATGAGCAAACAACAAAGAACACACAGTCTGCCTGCTCAGACATAGTCAAATGTTTTTAAAAAAGGGACAAAACAAATAAATCTACAATCAATAAATGAGAAAAATAACTACTGAATGCCCTGAAGACAGCAGACAATATCAAAACATTTAGAAAAACAGCACAGGATTGTTCCAGTAGGCGTCCAGAATAAAACACCAGATGACTCTCCAGTGGAAGAAAATGCACTAGAACTACCTGATAGGGAACTGAAATCTCTAATACTAAGAATTCTCTAAGAGCTGAGGCAAAAAGCTAACAAACATGAGGAAAAAATAGACAAATTCATGGAAAATACAGACAAAAAATCCGAAGAATTCAGGAAAATAATGCAGGAACAAAATGCCAAAATAAATTCACTACTAGAAATTATACAAAGAAAACAATATGAAATCCAAAAGATAAACAACAAGATTTCAGCAATGGACTGTGTCATAGAAGGGCTGAGAAGCACATTTGAAATGGTGCAAGATAGGATCAGTGGAATTGAAGACAAACACTTTAATACAACTCTGTTTCAGGAAAACTCAGAAAAAAGAACAAAGAAAAATGAAGAGAACCTGAGAGTTATGTGGGATACAATCAAAAGCAAAACTCTGAGAGTGATTGGAATTCCAGAATGGGGGAGAAAACAGAAAACACAGAGAGGATCGTTGAAGAACTGCTGACAGAAAACTTCCCCAATATCATGAAAGATGAAAAGCTGGCCATCCAAGAAGCTCAACGAACCCCATATAGGAGAGACCCCAAAAGAAAATCACCAAGGCATATCATATTCACACTCGGCAAAACCAAAGACAAACAAATAATCCTGAGAGCAGCTCATGAAAAACAAGAAGTCACATACAGAGGAGAAACAATAAGACTAAGCTCAGATTATTCAGCAGAAACCATGCAGGCAAGAACGCAATGGGATGACATAAACAAAATCTTGAAAGAAAAAAATTTCCAGCCAACAATAATATATCCTGCAAAACTCTCATTCAAATTTGATGGTGAAATTAGGTCATTTCCAGAAAAATAGAAGTTAACGGAATATGTAAAAGTCAAACCAAAATTACAAGAATTATTAAAGGGAATTCTTTGATCTGAGGACAAACAGCTACAGCTCACAGGCAGAATCTAGGACGCAGGATCGTACCAGGCAGATACAAGTCAAGGAAAAGAACTCTCAAGGACTAGCCAAACCCAAAAGAAATACAACAGGGAATCAGAGCAGTCAATCGATGGATGACGACAACATCAAAACAATAAAAGGGGGAATAAACGGCATAGGTATAGAATCTTCTAATGGAGAGGAAGGCAAGGCGATACCAAGTAAGGGTAGACTGCTTCAAACTTGGAAAAATAAGGGTAAAATTTATGGTAACCACAAAGAAAGTTAACAAACATACTCATAAAAAAAGGAGGAAAAACATAAAGTCTCAGCAAAAACAAAACCTACAGTATCAAAACAAATGAAAAACAAATCCACAAACAAAAGGAACTCAGCACAAGAGAGTAAGAAGAACCAAGACAACTTCAGCACCACAAAGAAAGCACTACAAAATGACAGCAACAAACTCACATCTATCAATAATTACACTGAATGTAAATGGACTCAATGCACCCATAAAGAGATGGAGAGTCACAGAATGGATAAGAAAACAGGATCCATCAATATGCTGTCTATAAGAGACACACCTTAGAAACAAAGATGTGAATTTATTAAAAGTCAAAAGTTGGAAACAAATATATCAAGCTAACAAATGCCAAAAAAGAGCAGGAGTGGCAATTCTAATCTCAGATAAAATGGACTTTAAACAAAATCCGCCATAAAAGACAAAGAAGGACACTATATAATGATTAAGGGGATGATCCATCATGAAGACATAACCATAATAAACATCTATGCACCCAATGACAGGGCTCCAAAATACATAAAACAAACTCTAACAACACTGAAAAGAGAAATTGACAGTTCCACAATAATAGTAGGAGACTTCAACACACCACTCTCAGTAAAGGACAGAACAACTAAGAAGAAACTCAGCAAAGATACAGAAGACCTAAAAGGCACAATCAGCCAACTTGACTTCATAGACATATATAGAACTCTCCATCCAACCACTGCAAAGTACACATTCTTTTCCAATGCACATGGAACGTTCTTCAGAATAGACCACATCTTAGGCCACAGAGCAATCTTCAAGAAGATCCAAAGCATTGAGATAATTCAAAGTATCTTCTCTGACCACAATGCTATCAAGGTAGAAATTAACAACAGAAAGAGCAAGGAAAAAAAAAATCAACTACATGGAAACTGAATAATACCCTGCTTACACATCACTGAGTAATAGAAGGAGTCAGAGATGGAATCAAAAAATTCCTAGGATCAGATGAGAATGAAAACACTTCATACCAAACCTTTTGGGACACAGCAAAGGCAGTCCTCAGAGGACAATTTATAGCAATAGAAGCACATATCATAAAAGAAGAAAGAGACAAAATCAAAACATTAACTACAGAACTCAAACAAATAGAAAGAGAATAGCAGAAAAGCCCAAAACCACCAGAAGAAAGGAAATATTAAAAATCATAGCAGAAACAAATGAAATAGAGAAGAGAAAAACCATAAAACGAATCAACAAAACCAAAAGTTGTTCCTTTGAAAGAATCGACAAAATTGACAAAACCACTGGCCAGACTGACAAAAGAAAAACAGGAGACAACACAAATAACCCAAATAAGAAATGAAATGGGGGACATTACAACAGACCTAACTGAAATAAAAAGGATTATAACAGAATATTATGAAAAACTATACTGCAACAAATTTGAAAACCTAGAGGAAATTAATAAATTTCTAGAAACACACGGCCTACCCAAACTACAACAAAGTGATGTTGAAAATCTGAACAGACCCATAACAAGAGAAGAGATTGAAAGGTAATAGAAAAACTCCCAACCAAAAAAGCCCTAGCCCAGATGGCTTCACTGGAGAATTCTACAAAACATTTACAGAAGAGCTTGTACCAGTACTACTCAAGCTATTTCAGAGCATAGAAGAGGAAGCAACACTTCCAAGTTCATTCTATGAAACCTGCATAACACTGATACTAAAACCAGGCAAAGACGTCACAAAAACAACAACAACAACAACAAACAAACAAACAAACAAAAAACTACAGACCAATATCTCTCATGAATATAGATGCAAAAATTCTGAACGAAATTCTAGCCAACAGAATTCAGCATCATATCAAAAAAATAATACACCACGACCAAGTAGGATTCATACCAGGCAGGCAAGGATGGTTCAACATTAGAAAATCAAACAACGTAATCCACCAGATAAATAAAAGGAAAGAAAAGAATCACATGATCATCTCCATTGACGCAGAAAAGGCATTTGACAAAGTCCAACACCCATTCCTGATAAAAACTCTCAATTAAATAGGTGTAGAAGGGAAATTTCTCAACATAATAAAGGGCATCTATGCAAAACCAACGGCCAACATCATTCTTAATAGAGAGAGGCTGAAAACATTCCCCTTGAAAACAGGAACAAGACAAGGATGCCCTTTATCACCACTCCTATTTAACATTGTGCTGGAAGTTCTAGCTAGAGCAATAAGGCAAGAAAAAGAAATAAAGGGCATCCAAATGGGTAATGAAGAAGTTAAACTGTCCCTGTTTGCAGATGATATGATACTATTCCTAGAAAAACCTAAAGACTCCACGAGAAATCTACTGGAACTAATAGATTCAGCAGAGTAGCAGGATACAAGATAAACATCAAAAATCAGTTGGATTCCTATACACCAATAAGGAGAACGATGAAAAGGAAATCAGGAAAGCAATACCATTTTCAATAGCCCTTAAAAAGATAAAATACTTAGGAATAAAGCTGACCAGGGATGTAAAAGACCTATACAAAGAAAACCACAAATCACTACTGAATGAAACCCAAAGGAATCTACATAAATGGAAAATCATACCATGCTGATTGATAGGCAGACTCAACATTGTGAAAATGACAATTCTACCCAAAGCAATTTACAAATACAATGCAATCAAATTCAAATCCCAGCAACATTCTTCAAAGAGATGGAAAAACTAATCATTAACTTTATATGGAAAGGGAAGAAGCCCCGAATAAGTAAAGCACTACTGAAGATGAAGAATAAAGTTGGAGGACTCACACTACCTGAGTTCAGAACCTACTATACAGCTACAGTAGTCAAAACAGCCTGGTACTGGTACAACGACAGATCCATTGACCAATGGAACAGAATTGAGAACCCAGATGTAAATCCATCCACCTACGGTCACCTGATCTTTGGCAAGGGCCCAAAGTCCATCACATGGGGAAAAGACAGTCTTTTTAACAAATGGTGCTGGCAAAACTGGATATCCATTTGCAAACAAATGAAACAGGACCCATACCTCACGCAGTATATTAAAACTACTTCAAAAAGGATCAAAGACCTGAATATAAAGCCTAAAACTATAAGTTCATAGAAGAAAAATATGATCAACACTACTGGCCTCAATACATGGCATTAACAGGATACAAACCATAACCATCAACACACAAACCCCAAAAGATAAACTAGATAACTGGGATCTTCTAAAAATCAAACACCTATGCTCTTCAATAGACTTCACCAAAAGAGTAAAAAGAGAAGCTACAGACTGGGGAAAAATTTTTGGACAGTACAAGTCAGACAAAGGTCTAATCTCCATAATCTATAAGAAAATCCAACACCTCTACAACCAAAAGACAAATAATCGTATTAAAAAATGGGTAAAGGAAGTGAACAGACACTTCACCAAAGAAGACATTCAAATGGACAACAGACACATGAGGAAATGCTTGCGATCACTAGCCTTTAGAGAAATGCAAATTAAAACCACAATGAGATACCATCTCACCCTGGCATTACTGGCACGAATCAAAATACTGGAAATAACAAATGTTGGAGGGGCTGCGGGGAGATCGGAAGTCTTATGCACTGCTGGTGGGAATGCAAAATGATGATGATACCACCATTTTGGAAAATGATATGGCACTTCCTTAGAAAGCTAGAAATAGACATACCGTTCGATGCAGGAATCCCACTCCTAGGAATATATCCTAGAGAAATCCTAGAAATAAGAGTCATCACTCGAATAAACATATGCACACCTATGTTCATCGCAGCATTGTTCACAATAGCAAAATATGGAAACAACCTAGATGCCCATCAACAGATGAATGGTTAAAGAAACTATGTAGAAATTTTTGAAATGGTATATCTTTGGCTGTGTGTATTTTCACCCAAAATAAAAGGTTGAGAAGTTAGAGGGTTGACATGTGGTGGGGTTGTTAGCTAATGTCATAAAACAATACGTGTACTACTGTTTCATGAGAAACTATTTGTTCTGTAAGCTTTCACCTGAAGTACAATAAAAAAAAAAATTATCTTAGGTGAAAGGAAGGACAGCACACACTATAGGGGAAATCAGTACAACAGGACTAAGCCAAAGCTAAGAAATTTCCTGAATACAATCAAACACTTCAAGGGACAGAGTAGCTGGGATGGGGGTCTGTGGACCATACTTTCAGGGGATGTCTAGGTCAATTGGCATAACAAAGTTTATTAAGGAAATATTCTGCATCCTACATTGGTGACTGACATCTGGGGTCTTAAAAGCTAGCAAGTAGCCATCTATGATGCATCAATTTGTCCCAACCACCTGCAGTAATGGAGAATGAAGAACACCAAAGATACAAGGAAAGTATTAACCCAGGAGATAGAAAAGGCCACACAGACCAGAGACTTCATCAGCCTGAGACTGGAAGAACTAGATGGTGCCTGGCTACCACCAATGACTTCCCTGACAGGGAACACAACAGAGAGTCTCTGACAGAGCGGGGAAGGGTGGAATGCAGTACTCAAATTCTAGTAAAAAGACCAGACTTATTGGTCTGACTGATACTGGAGGAACCCCAGAAAGCATGGCCCCTAGACTCTCTGTCAACCCAGAACTAAAACAATTCCTGAGGCCAACTCTTCAGACAAAGATTGGGCTGTATTGTGGGACATAAAATGATACTCGAGAAGAGTGTGCTTCTTAGCTCAAGTAGATACATGAGCCTAAATGGGCAACTTCTGTCCTGAGATCAGATGAGAAGGCAGAGAGGGTTTGGAGCTGGTTGAATGGACACGGGAAATTAGGGGTTGAAAGGAAAAGTGTGTGTCACAGTATAGGGAGAACAATTAGGGTCACATAGAAATGTATGTATAAATATTTGTATGAGAGACTAACTTGAATTGTAAACTTTCGCTTAAACTACAACAATAATTTAAAAAAAAGAAATCAAAAGATGCATTGCCTTGGGCAAATCTGCTGCAAGATTTCTTTAAAGTGTTAAAAAGCAAAGATGTCACTTTGAGGACTAAGATGAACTTGACCCAAGCCATAATGTTTTCAATCACGTCATATGTATATGAAAGCTGGACAATGAATAAGGAAGACCAAAGAAGAATTTATGCCTTTGAATTATGGTGTTGATGAAGAATATTGAATATACCATGGACTGCCAAAAGAAAGTACAAATCTGTTTTGGAAGAAGAACAGCCAGAATGCTCCTTAGGAGCAAGGACGGTGAGACTTCGTATCACATACTTAGGACATGTTATCAGGAGGGATCAGTGCCTGGAGAAGGACATCATGCTTGGTAGAGGATCAGTGAAAAAGAGGAAAACTCTCAACGAGATGGATTGACACAGTGGCTGCAATGATGGGCTCAAGCATAACAACGATTGTGTGGATTTTGCAGGACCAGGTAGTGCTTCGTTCCATTGTAAATAGGGTTGCTATGAGTTGGAACCAACTCAAAAGCAACTAACAACAACGACAACATGTGAAGTATACCTCACTAAAGCTGTTAAAAAAAGAACAACCATTCACTGATACAGTAGAAAATATATTTCAACTTGGTGCAACATTAGAAGAAAGTTTTCTACTTTAGGAGCAATTCTCCGCCATTAAAGTGTTAGTTATAGTGGTATTTCTACAAAAATTTCTATAAAAATCATTTGTATGTATGTTAATTTTATCATGCTGTGGTACTGGAGCCCTGGTGACACAGTTGTTAAGAGCTTATGCTGGTAACCAAAGGTTGGCAGTTTGAATCCACCAGCCACTCCTTGGAAACCATATCGGGCAGTTCTATTCTGTCCTGTAGGGTCGTTATGAGTTGGAATCGACTCCACGGCAATGCATTTATGGTACTTTACACATAATTTGATAACAATTTCTATTATATATTATATGTGTGTGTGTGTGTGTGTTTGTGTGTGTGTGTACATGTGATTATACATACCTTATACAAAACCATGGTTATTGTTAGGTACCCTGGAGTCGATTCTGGCTCATAGAGACCCTATGTACAACAGAACAAAACACTACCTTGTCCTGCACCATCCTCACAGTCATTGCTGTGCTTGAGCCCATCACTGCAGCCACTGTGTCAATCCATCTTGTTGTGAGTCTTCCTCTTTTTTCTGACCTTCCACTTTACCAAGCATGATGACCTTCTCCAAGGATGGATCCGTCCTGATAACATGTCCAAAATACATGAGATGAAGTCTCACTATCCTTGCTTTAAGGTGTACTCTGGCTGTACTTCTTCCAAGACAGATTTGTTCATTCTTCTGGCAGTCCATAGTATATACAATATTTTTCTCCAACATCATAATTCAAATGCATCAATTCTTCAATCTTCCTTACTCATTTTATATGCACATGCATATGAGCTGATTGAAAATACTATGAACTAAGTCAGGCTTACCTTAGTCCTCAAAGTGACATCTTTACTTTTTAACATTTTAAAGAGATCTTTTGCAGCAGATTTACCCAATGCAATATGTCATTTTATTTGTTGATTGCTGCTTCCATGGTTGTTGATTGTAGATTCAAGTAAAATGAAACCCTTGACAATTTCAATATTTTCTCCATTTGTCATGATGTTTCTCACTGGTACAGTTGTGAGAATTTTTGTTTTCTTTATGTTGAAGTGTAATCCATACTGAAGGCTGAAGTCTTTGATCTTCATCAGTAAGTGCTTCAAGCCCTCTTCAGTTTCAGCAAGCAAGATTGTGTCATCTGCATAATGCAGGTTGTCAATGACTTTTCCTCCAGTCCTGATGCCCCTTCTTTGTCATGTAGTCCAGCTTCTCAGATTATTTGCTCAGCATACAGATTGAATAGGTATGGTGAAAGGATACAACCCTGATGCATACCTTTTCTGACTTTAAATCACACAGAATACCCTTGTTCTGTTTGAACAACTTCCTCTTGAATCTATGTACAGGTTCCTCATGAGCACAACTAATTGTTCTGGAATTCCCATTCTTCACAATTTTATCCATAATTTGTTATGATCCACATGGCCAAATGCCTTTACATAGTCACTAAAACACAGGTATACATCTTTCTGGTATTCTCTGCTTTCAGGCAAGATCCATCTGACATCAGCAATGATGTGCTTGATTCCATGTCCTCTTCTGAATCCAGCTTGAATTTCTGACAGTTCCCTGTTGATGTACTGCTGCAACCACTTTTGAATGATCTTCAGCAAAATTTTACTTGGGTATGATATTAATGATATTATTCAATAATTTCCACATTCTGTTGGATCATTTGTCTTTGGAATGTGCATTTATATGGATCTCTTCCAGTAGGTTGACCAGGTAGCTATCTTCCAAATTTCTTGGCATAAAGAAGTGAGCACTTCCAGCATTGTAACTTTCAGAGTCTCTTGGGACATTCATTTTGGTCTTTTCTTTCTTTCTTGTCTTTTTAATGATCTCTTGCTTTCTTCATGTATGATGACCTTAATGTCATTCCACGACTCGTTTGGTCTTCGGTCATTAGTGTTCAGTGCATCAAAGCTATTCTTTAGGTGGTCTCTAAAATCAGGTGGGATATACATACAGTGCAATTAATCTGTAGAATTCAATGGTCTTTAGTATATTCACAAGGTTGAGTAACAGTTACCACAATTAATTTTAAAACTTCTATTAGCCCAATAGAAACTGCACAGCCATCAACAGATACTTCCCCATTTCCTTCTACCTCCACACCAGCCCTAGCAACTACTAATCTATGTTCTGTCTCTATAGATATGCCTATTCTGGACATTTCATGTAAATGGAAGCATACAATATGTGGTCTTTTGTGACTGATTTCTTTTCTTAGCATAATATTTTCAAGGTTCATCCATGTTGTAGCATGTATTAGTGCTTCATTTCTTTTTGTTATTGAATAATATTACCTTGTATGGATATATCACCTTTTGCTTATTCATTCATCAGTTGATGGGCATTTGGGTTATTTCCACTTTTGGGTTATCATGAATAATTCTGCTATGAACATTCATGTACAAGTCTTTTTGTGGACATATGTCTTCATTTATCTTGGGTGTATACCTAGGAATAGAATTGCTGGGTCATATGATAACTCTATGTTTCACATTTTGAGAAACCCCCAGACGCTTTTCTAACATGGCTTCACCATTTTACATTCCACCATCAATGTAAAAGGGTTCCAATAGCTCTACATCCTATCAACACTTGTGATTGTCTTTTTGATTATAGCTATTCTAGTGGGTGTGAAGTGATAACTCATTGTGATTTTGATTTGCATTTGCCTGATGGCTAATAATGTTGGGCATCTTTTCATGTGTTTATCAGCTATTTGTATATCTTTTTTTTAGAGAAATGTCTATTCGGATCCTTTGCCCCTTTTTAATTGGGTTACTTGTCTTTTAATTTTAAAGTTGTAAGAGTTTAGGTGAAAGTTGAACAATGAATAAGGAAGCCTGAAGAAGAACTGATGCCTTTGAATTATGCTGTTGGTGAAGAATATCGAATACATCATGAACTACCAGAAGAACGAACAAATCTGTCTTGAAAGAAATACAGCTGGAATGCTCCTTGGAAGCGAGGATGGCAAAATTTCTTCTCAAATACTTTGGAAATGTTGTCAGGAGGTACCAGTCCCTGGAGAAGGACATCATTCTGGGTAAAGTAGGGGGTCAACTAAAAAGAGAAAGACCCTCAATGAGATGGATTGACACAGTGGTTGCAACAATGGGTTCAAACATAGCAACAATTGTGAGGATGACGCAGGATTGGGCAGTGTTTCGTTCTGTTGTACATAGCATTGTATGAGTCAGAACCGACTCATTGGCACCTAACAACAACAAGAATTCTTTATATATTCTAAATACAAGTCCCTTATCACATACATGATTTGCAAATATTTTCTCTCATTCTTATATATGGACTTTCTTGATATCTTTTGAAGCACAGACATTTTCGCTTTTGATAAAGTTCGATTTATTTATTTATCTGTATCTTTTGTTGCTTGTGCTTTTGGTGTTATATCTAAGAAGGCTTTGTCTAATACCATCACACAAGAAGAAAGCAAGGGGTCATTAAAAAGACAGGAAAGGAAGAAAAGACAAAAATGGATTTCAGATGAAAACTCTGAAAATTACTCTTGAACATAGAGTAGCTAAAGCGAAAGGAAGAAATGAGTAAGTAAAAGAGCTGAAGAGAAGATTTCAAAGGGCTGCTTAAGAAGACAAAGTAAAGTAATATAATGAAATATGCAAAGACCTAGAGATAGAAAACCAAAAGGGAAGAACACCCTTGGGGTTTCTCAAGCTGAAAGAACTGAATAAAAAAGTCAAGTCTCGAGTTGCAATATTGAAGGATTCATGAGGAAAATATTGAATGAAACAAGAAACATCAAAAGAAGAAGGAAGGAATACACAGTGCCACTGTACCAAAGAGGATTGGTCAATGTTCAAACATTTCAGGAGGTAGCATATAATCAAGAGCCGAAGGTACTGAAGGAAGAGGTCCTAGCTGCACTGAAGGTATTAGCAAAAAATAAGGCTCCAGGAATTGATGGAATACCAATTGAGATTTTTCAACAAACAGATGCAGCTCTGGAAGGGCCCACTTATCTATACCAAGAAATTTGGAAGACAGATAACTGGCCAACTGACTGGAAGAGATCCATATTTGTGCCCATTCTAAAGAAAGGTGATCCAACAGAATGCAAAAATTATCGAACAATATCATTAATAACACACACATGTAAAATTTTGCTGAAGATCATTCAAAAGCGGTTGCAGCAGTACATCCACAGTGAACTGGCAGAAAGTCAAGCTGGATTCAGAAGAGGATGTGGAACAAGGTCTATCATTGCTGATGTCAGATGGATCCTGGCTGAAAGCAAAGAATACCAGAAAAATGTATACCTGTGTTTTATTGACTATGCAAAGACATTAGACTTTGGATCATAACAAATTGTGGAGAACGTTGTGAAGAATGGGAGTTCCAGAACACTTAATTGTGTTCACGGGGAACCCTTATGTAGTGCAAGAAGCAGTTGTTCAAACAGAACAAGGGGATAGAGGGTGGTTTAAAATCAAGAAAGCTGTGTGCCAGGGTTGTACTCTTTCACCATGCTTATTCAATCTGTTTGCTGAGCAAACAATCCAGAAGCTGGACTATATGAACAACATGGCATCAGGATTGGAGGAAGACTTATTAACCATCTATAATACGCAGATGACACGACCTTGCTTGCTGAAAGTGAAGAGGACTTGAAACACTTACTGATGAAGATCAAAGACCACAGCCTTCAGTATGCATTATAGCTCAACATAAAGAAAACTGAAATCCTCACAACCGGACCAATAAGCAACATTATGATAAACAGAGAAAATATTGAAGTTGTCAAGGACTGCATTTTACTTGGATCCACAATCAACACCCATGGAAGCAGCAGTTAAGAAATCACAAGATGCACTGCACTGGTCAAATCCGCTGTGAAAGACCTCTTTAAAGCGTTAAAAGGCAAAGATGTCACTTTGAAGACTGAGGTGCACCTGACCCAAGCCATGGTGTTTTCAATTGCCTCATATGCATGTGAAAGCTGGACAATGATTAGGGAAGACCAAAGAAGAATTGACGTCTTTGAACTGTGGTGTTGGTGAAGAATATTGAATATACCATGGACTGCCAGAAGAAAGAACAAATATGTGTTGGAAGAAGTACAATCAGAATGCTCCTTAGAAGCAAGAATGAGGAGGCTTTGTCTTACATACTTTGGACATGTTATCAGGAGGGATTAGTCCGTGGAAACAGACATCATGCTTGGTAAAGTAGACGATCAACGATAAAGAGGAAGACCCTCAACAAGATAGACGGACATAGTGGTCATAACCATTGGCTCAAACATAACAACGATTGTGAGGATGGTGCAGGACCGGGCAGTGTTTCGTTCTGTTGTACATAGGGTCGCTATGAGTTGGAACTGACTGGACAGCACCTAACAACAACAACAACATTTTCAATTGTTTTTCTATTCTCTATTTCATTTATTTGTATATCTAGTTTTACTAGCACTTGTTGAAAAGGCTATTATTCGTTCAATGATCTTGGCACCTTTGTTGAAAATCAATTAATCATTAATCTAAGGATTCATTTCCATACTCTCAATTCTATTCCATTGGTTTCTATGTCTGCCCTTTTTCTAGTGCCACACTATATTGATTACTGTAGCTTTGGAGTAAATTTTGAAATCACGAAGTGCCCTAGTTTTCTAGGGATGCTATAACAAAATACTAAAGTGAGTTGCTTTGAAGGACAGAAATTTGTTTTTGACTTGGATCTCCATCCTTTGTGTGTGCATATGGTTTCCTTGTTGATGTACACTGGGAGGTATATCTGCTTTCATGTTTATTTATTAATTTAAGACTTCCAAAAAATCTAGAATGTGTCCTGTTGATTGAAAAATAAAACAAAATGTGACTTGTCAGAACAAGCAGGTGCATGAGTCACATATATTGAGTGTGACTCACCTGTTTCTCAGAAGAGCCTCTCTTTCCTGGTTTTCATGTGCAAGGACCTCTGCTCCAGACTAAGCAATCTTGGTCCATGTGCAAGACGGGAATCTACCAGTGTGTCTCATTCACCTGTGATCTCTCCTGGGAGTTCTCCCCCTTCAAATGCAGAACTCGCTCAGGCCAGTCGATTCTACCAGGTTTGTTTGAGCTACACAGACTCATGGTGTCTCTAGTTTTGAACGTCCATCTCAGAGCAACACGGTTTCTCTAGAGAGGACAAGTCTGTATCCATATCACCACCCCACAAATATTCTTTATCTCCTCTATTTTCTGATTTTGATGGCCTTTGTCTGCTTGTCCTTTGTGCAGCTGTATATGATAATTATCCAAAGATTATCTTTGTGACTCCAAAGATGCATTTTCCAAAGTGTACATAAATTTACCAACCTTCTGTGAATGTATTTCTCTTCAATTTTGTAGGTGCTTGTGGCGTTTATTCTCTCTTGAGATCTTTTCCTTGGAATTAGTAATTCGTTTCAATTTTAGCATAAAAGTAGGTGTGAATATGAACTTTGCTTCCATGAATATATTATTCAGGTGACATTATTTCTGTATAATTGTAAACAGAATTATGTTTTTCATTTCAGTTTCCAATTATTCACATATAGAACAATATAGAGAAAGGCAATTGATTTTGTGTGTTTTATCACCTTGCTAAACTTTTTAGTTCTAGGAGATTTTTGGTAGATTCTTTTGGATTTTCAATGGAAATAATAGTCATTTGTGAATAAACCAAACTGAACTGATTGCTATTTAGTCAATTCCGACTAATAGCAACCCTGTAGGACAAAGTTGAACTGCCTCATAGGGTTTACAAAGCTGTAATCTTTATGGAAGCAAATTGCCACATCTTTCTCCCATGGGATAGCTGGAGGGTTTGAACCACTGAACATTTGGTTAGCAGCCAACACTTTAACCACTGCGCCACTAGGGCTCCTTGTTGTTGTCAGGTGTTGTTGAGTTGGTTCCGACTCAGTGATCCTATGCACAACAGAGCAAAACACTGCCTGGTCCTACGCCATCCTCACAGTCGTTATTATGCTTGAGCCTGTTGTTGCGGCCACCATGTCAATCCATCTTGTTGAGGGTCTTCCTCTTCTTTGCTGACCCTCTACTTTACCAAGCATGATGTCCTTCTCCAGGGACTGGTCTCTCCTGATAACATGTCCAAAGTATGTAATACGAATGCTTCTAAGGAGCATTCTGGCTGTACTTCTTCCAAGACAGATTTGTTCCTTCTTTTGTCAGTCCATGGTATATTCCATATTCTTTACCAATACCATAATTCAAATGTGTCAATTCTTCTTCAGTCTTCCTTATTTATTGTCCAGCTTTCACACGCATCTGAGACGACTGAAAACACCATGGCTTGGGTCAGGCACACTTTAGTTCTCACAGTGACATCTTTGCCTTTTAACACTTTAAACAGGTCTTTTGCAGGAGATTTGCCCAACGCAATACATCTTTTGATTTCTTGACTGCTGCTTCCATGGGTGTTGATTGTGGATCCAACTAAATGAAGTCCTTGACAACTTCAATCTTTTCTCTGTTTTTCATGATGTTGCTTATTGGTCCAGTTGTGAGGATTCTGGTTTTCTTTATGTTAAAGTATAATCCATATGGAAGGCTGTAGTCTTTGATCTTCGTCAATAAGTGTTTCAAGTCCTCTTCACTTTCATCAAGCAAGGCTGTGTCATCTGCATGTCATAGGTTGTTAATGAATCTTCCTCCAATTCTGATGCCACGTTCTTCTTCATATAGTCCAGCTTCTCGGATTATTTGCTCAGCATATAGATTGAATAAGTATGGTGAAAGAATACAACCCTGACACACATCTTTCCTGACTTTAAACCAGGCAGTATCCGCTTGTTCTGTTTGAATGAGTGCCTCTTGGGGAACTAATATTCCTTAGGAACATTAATTTATTTATTTCAAATATGTATGCTTTTTATTGGTTTTTCTGGCCTCATTGTGCTGGCTAGGACTCCAATACTATGTTGAAAATAGTGGTAAAAAGTGTCAACATCTTTGCCTTATTTCCAGTCTTTGAGAGCACAGACCTTTTTCTTCACCTCTTATCTTTGGGACATCTCTTTGACTTCTGTCCTTTTCATGCTTTCTAATCTCCTTCCTAAGCAGGAATCATCTCCTTCTGCTCACCATAAGATAACATTTGGCAAAGAAAGCCAAGAAGGGAGGTTGCTCTTAGGTAGCTTTTGCCATATGCTTGTTTTTCCAAAGCATCCTAGAGGCAGAAAGAACACTTAAGCCTGGCTGCTTCCTTGGTATCCTTAACAAGGTAAGGTGAATTACAAAGAACAGAGCATCAATACCTCTTATTCTCTCTGATTTTCTGTAGAAGTAAAAGAAAAACACAAACTAATATTCCACTAAAGTATTCTCCCTCAGTTACAGTAATTTAAGAAATGAAGAACTTCAAAATGAGTCAATTATTATCACATCATCTTACAGTACAACTCCCTTTCCTTCTTGGTGTCTGATGCCCCCTCCTCTCCCTAAAATATATACTCACTAATGCATCCATTCAACAATTTACGGAACACTGAATATATGACAGACCTGGCATAGGAGTACATTGATAAGTGAGAAAGAAAAATCACCATCATTCCTATGGCTGACATCAGGTCCACAGACCAAAGTAATGGTAAATAATGATGTGTGGTATGATGGAAAAAAAAAAAAAAAGCAGGCTAAATGAAGAGACAACTTCAGTTGTCAGGCTTTTCATTATACTTGGATCAACAATCAATGCCCATGGAAGCAGCTGTCAAGAACTCAAACAATATATTACATTTGGCAAATCTGCTGCAAAAGACCTCTTTAAAGTATTAAAAAGCAAAGATATCACTTTGATGAAAAGGTGCACCTGACCCAAGTCATTGTTTTTTCAATTGCCTCTCAGCTGGACATTGAAAAAGGAAGACAGAAGAGTTGATGCTTTTGAATTGTGGTATTGCAAAACAATATTGAATATACCGTGCACTGCCAGAAGAACAAACAAATCAATCTTAGAAGAAATACAACCAGAATGTTCCTTAGAAGCTAGGATGGAAAGACTTCAACTTGCTTACTTTGAACATATCATCTGGAAAGACCAATGGCTAGATGAGGCATCATGTCTGGCACAGAGCCAATGAAAATGGAGGAAACCATCAGTGAAATGGATTGACATAATAACTGCAACAATGGGCTCAAACATACAACCAGCATGAAGATGACACAGAACTGGGCAATGTTTCAATCTGTTATACACAAATTTGCCATGAGTCAGAGTTGACTCAATTGGAACTAACAAGTGGCTAGAGAATGAGATGTGGAGAATTCTGAGTAACTGTATCTGAGTGAGGACCTGCAAGACACATTGTGCTATTTCAGAGGTCATACCTGCAGCAAATCACTATTGATTGTTTGTGATAAAATTATCAAGCATGTGAGATTATACCTAATAATAAGGTCTCATTTACAATCACTCCATATTTGAAGCCTTTACTTCAGAATCTTGCTCACCCTATAGGCTCCTGTATAGCCCCTGAGTGTTTCATCTTTATAGGCATGACCTTTAGATCAAGTTTCACTCATCAGGTCATAGTCAAAGAATGCCTCACACATGTGGTCTCCAGCGTCCCCACTTCTCCCCAACATCCTGTAAGTTCCAGGTGACTCAGACAAGGAAATAAAGTACTTCCTTTCAAGTCCTTTCACTTCTGGAGAGTGGTTCCCATTCCTGCACAGTGAGGGAAAGGACAGAGAAAGGTAGACAGACTTAAAACTCACTATCTGCTGTAAGAAACATAAATAATTGGAGGTCAAGGTCATTGATGTTATGTAGCTGACAGCAACACAAAAGCGTTTCTTTAATACATGATTTCTTTTTCAAATTTTTCTTGAGATTTTTTGGGGTTTGGAGTTTTGTTTTTGTGGTTTTTGCTAAAAGTGAAGAAGTGGCAGTGCAAAATACTCCCAGTCTGTATTTCAAAATAAAGAAGGAAACACCTAGATGGTTTAGCCATTTCATTATAAAATGTTGTTGTTGCTGTTAGGTGCCATCAAGTCAGTTCCAACTCATAGTGACCCTGTGTACAACAGAATGAAACACTGCCCGGTCCTGTGCCATCCTCATAATTGTTGTTATGCTTGAGCCCATTGTTGCAGCCACTGTATCAATCCATCTCGTTGAGGGACTTCCTCTTTTTCACTGACCCTCTACTTTACCAAGCATGGTGTCCTTTTCCAGGGACTGATCCCTCCTAGTAACATGTCCAAAGTATGTAAAATGTAATATTAGAAAATGGGTCTCCATGAATGAGGGCATTTTGAAGGGTGGGGAAGAGAAAAGCAGGGATGTTGGAATGTTAACCTGTGTTGTTGAAGGTAAGGGCTATTATTCTTCCTAAAAATAAAGTGCTTGAGCAAGCATCATCTGGGAGGTACAAAGTGGTACTCAGGGTCTGCTCTCTTAGGGTGAGTGTATGTAGCTGAGACTTAAACATAGGCATTGGGTCCATGGAAACCAAGTACCTTCAAAGTCAGGGCACATTGCCTATAGATCTGCAGGCACAGAAAATCAACCAGTATTTCAGAAAACAAATGCAAACCGTGCATTGTGTATAACTTAATGCCTTTTCAGAGTCTAATCTATTGCAGATAATAAGATGACAAACGTTACCAATGAAAACAAACTTTATTCTCCTTCTAACTGTTAGGCTAATTTATGAATATATTTTAAATATTTAACTATGAATTCATACAATTAAGTGTTAACCATTGATTTTAACATCTGCCTGTTGTAGTGGAAAAACAGTGACATTCAGCTGTGGGATAGCAATTCAACCTCAGTCACATCTTTTAAAAAATCATGGGTCACTTACAGTGGAAACAAAATGATTTGTTCTGAGATTAATAACTCATCAATATCTACCTACTAATCCAGGCCAGTGAGAAGTACAAGTAGCAAAGAATAAAATGAGAAATGATCTTAAACCTGCAGAGGTGAGGAGATGAGATGTTCTCCTTCATCACCAATACATTCATACACTGTCTGCCATTCTCACCAACACCAAGGAGCTCTAACAAATCCCCAGCCTATAACAACAGTGTCATTTTGACCTTCAAATCCCTGTCCCAAAGTCTTAGACCACATAGGAGATCCAGCTCATCATGTAACTTCCTCTTCCATGTAGAAAGCTGCTTTTCTAGTCTTTCGATTTCAAGGTCCCAATACTTATCTTCCTCTGCTCCAGCCTAGGAGTAGAAGACACTCTATTATAATTTATAGTAATTATTTTCTTAAATAATTTAAGAAAATTAGTTTATACAAAGTAGGGTAAAGAAGCTCCGTTGCTAAGATTCAATAAGACATTAGTAAATGGAGACCAATCATGTACCACTACTTGAGGTCTTCAGTACAACAGCCAAGAGTTATATACATGCTGAATAGTTGAACTATCTGAAAATAATTGTTTCAAATTGTAGAAAGAATTAGTGAATCATATTTTAAAAGTGGCATAGATATAGATACATAGAAATTAGCATGCATACCGAAGCATGGTGACAACTCTCCTGGCTGATTTCCATTTGGCTGATGTTTAGGACCAACCGATACCTCGATTTGCTTTGATCAAGGAGGACCTGGCATCATCATGGATTAGCTCTCCATGCTGGACATTCTGAATACATTCTTTAATCTTCACAGTAACTCTAGGAGGAGATTGATGTTACATAATTTTACTGAGGAGAAAACTGTGCCTCAGATAAAGTAATTAATTCAGGAGAAGTCATTTACAAACAGCAGTCAATATTTGATACCAATTATTTTAGACTCCACAAAGTCAGTTTCCGTGATGGAACCATCTAACTCATGTTAGTTCACAATGTCAGCTTGTTCCCAATGTGATTTAGTATCATTTAATGCAAATGTAGAACTACAGCCTTCAGTATAGAATATACCTGAACATGAAGCAAATGAAAACCGTCACAACAGGACCTATAAAGAACATCATGATAAATAGAGAAAAATTTTAAGGCATCAGTGATTTCATTCTGCTTGAATCAATATTCAATGTCCATGGAAACAGTAGTCAAGAAATCAAATGACATATTACATTAGGTAAATCTGCTGCAAACCCCTTTTTCAAGTTCTAAAAATAAAAGATATCACATTGATGACCAAGGTGCACCTGACACAAGCCATCATCTGTTCAATCACCTCATGCATATGAAAGCTGGGCAATGATAAAGGAAGACAGGAGAAGAACTGATGCATTCAAACTGTGGTTTTGGTGAAGAATATTGAATATACCTTCAACTGCCAGAAAAACAAACAAATCAGTCTTAAGAAGAAACACAACCAGAATACTCCTTAGAAGCAAGGATGGCAAGACTTTGGTTGGCTTACTTTGGGCATGTTATCAGGAAAGACCAATTGCTGGATAAGGACATCATGCTTGGTAAAGTAGAGGATCCTCAAAACGAGATGGATTGACTCCATAACCACAACAAAGGACTCAAGCATATAATTGATCACGAAGATGGCACAGTACCAGTCAATGTTTCATTCTGTTATGTATAAGGTTTTGTCCTAAAGTGATCCTTCCCTTTCGAAAGGTGAGTTATTTGGGTTTACAACACTGACGACTGCGTCTGTGGGTGAGACACTGACTTTGTGGATTCTACTCTCTTGGAAAGAAGAGAGAGAGAAAGATAGAACACATTGCTGCTACTGTTTCTATTTCTGTTCTGTTCTGCTTTGGTGTAAGACAACACTAAACTTTGGACTGAAATTCATGTTAATAGAAATCCAATACTAAGAATACACTACACATACATAAAATATGTTGTGTGATCTTTTTATTTTTTTCCAACTTGTGCAAAGACCAAGGGCAGAGTTGTTTTTTAATCTAATGCTTAGATTTCAAATAATGGCACTATTCACGTTACATTTAAACAAAGGTGCAGGAAAAGGGCAAACACAAGTTAATTTTCTATGTGTAAACATTAAACAGACTTTTAAAGGTGCTGCACCCCCTTGTGACCTCATGCAAGTCACATCTAAAGAACGATTTGAAGTAGGGGATTGTAAGAAAAATGGCTCTTTCAGTCACTGTTTATTGCTTTCACTGTTGTTTAAGAGCCCTTAAGAGCAATTTTTTTTCTACTCCCCAACCACCAACAAAAGAGCATTACCAGGGACAATCGTTCTCTACTAGGCTTTTAAATAATATAGTTTAGAAATAGTCTAGCTTCAACAGTGGTGTTTCCAAAATTTCCAGCTGACTGGAGCCTGTGGGCATGGGTCTGATGACAGCAGATGTTAGATTCCTCCCTGCAGTGCCCTGGGGTCTACACAGAGGTGTGCTTCAGACTGGGTCACACAGCGAAGACTGAGGGCCCAGACCTCCTCTGAGTGGTCCCATCCTGTCCCCTACTGGATGAATGTGAACAATTCTACGAATGGCCTATTCACCTGTCCAGGAAAGGACGACAGAAACCTGGGTGCCAGGTTGCATGTACCTCTTAAAAAGAACACTTTTTCAAAAGTAAACTTTCACTGCAATATAAAATAAACACAGAAAAGTGAGCAAATCCTGAGGGTATAGATTAGCAATTTTTGACTCAGTGACCACACCTGTGTAACCAGCTATCCAATCAAGATAAAGTTTCAGAAGCTACCACGTGTCCCCTTCCAGTCATGGTCTCCCAGAGAGAACCACTCTCTCAACTTCTGTCACCACGGATTTGTTTCATCTGATTTCACACTTTATATAAATGAAATCACACAGCACATCTTCCTCTGTGCTAGGCCCCTTTCAAGCTGCATCCTGCCGTGAGGGTCATCCATGTACTGTGTGTAGTTGTCAGTTGTAAATTCCCATCGCTATGCTGTGTTCCATGTGTGGACCTGCTGTCAAGTACCCATTCAATTGTTGGGTTGTCTCCATGCATTTTGATGGGATATGTATGCACCTGTGTTGAGTATTCCACTCAAGAATGGAAGCAGATATGCTTATGGTTAGTTTTAGAAGACATTACTAGATTATTTTGTGAAATGTACCTATTATTTCCACCAGCAGTCCATTAGTTCTAGTACTTCCACATCCTTTTCAACACTTGGTGTTGTCAGTCTTCAATTTTAGCCATCCTTGTGTGTGTAGCAAAATTGCATTGTGGTTTTAATGTGCATTTCCCTAAAAATTAATGAAGTTAAGCACATTTCATATGATTATTGGTCATTTGGATATCTTGTTTTGAAGTTTCTGTCTGTCACCATTTTTCCAATGATTCCCTTCATTTTTCTTTCTTTTTTTTTTAAATAAATATATAGCAAGTATGTTGGGTTGCCTTTTCATTTACTTAATGGACAGAGTTTCCTCATTCTACTTTATTCATTACATTTAGTGATTAAGAAAGATCTGCTGTCGAACAAATGTTTGTCTGCTCCAAGGTTGTGAAGATATGTTCCCGTAACTTCTTATGAAAGCTTTATTGGGTTTGGATTACCTTTCACATTTATATATGGAATCTATCAGGAAATGATTTTTTAGTATGGTCTGAGGCAAAGAAACAGATTTATGTTATTCCATATGGAAATCAATTCATCCAGCACAATTTGTTTTTTAAAAATGATCCTTTTTCTTCTGCACAAAACCCTTACTGTTGTTATCAATCCTGCACCATACATGTGTGTGATCTGGACTCTCCTCTGTCCATGGGTGTGTTGTTCTGTCCTCACCATAATCGGGGCTTTCTTCTGTCCATGGATGTGTTGTTGCATCCTTGACCCCATAATCCACTGTCTCCCTTGAACTTTGTTTCTGGTACTTCCTCCAGCTTGATTCTTCAGAATATTTTTGACTATTCTGTGTCTTCTGTATTTCTGTATCAATTTTAGAACAATCTTGTTAATTTCCAAAAATTTCTGAGAGTTTGCTTGTTTTTTCATTTAATTTATACATTAATTTAGGAAGAACTGACAAATTTACACTACTGAGTATTCCAATCCACTTATATGGTATATCCCAACATTTATTTATATCTTCTTGATTCATCTTAATATTGTTCAGCATTTTCTAGCACAGATCTTTTCCACATTTTTGATAAGTTTTTTCTTAGGCATTTGATGTTTCTGTATGGTTGTGAACAATATTTTATTTCACTTTGCTGATCCTGGGCACTCTTAAATGCACATTACTCAATATCAATCAAAATAGGCATTTAATTTTTGCATATTTATTATTTCCTTCTTTAGTTTTGATTGGCTGTTACTTTGATTATTCCATATATTGGAAACATATATTATTGACATTCCATTTCTTATTTTCTAATGCATGAATTTATGGGTATACATTTTTCTCTAAGTGGTACTTTACTATGTTCCACAAGTTATCGTAAGTCTTCTCTTCATTAACAATGGGGCAGTGCTGGTTCAGTGGCAGAGTTCTGCCTTACATGCAGGAGACCTGGGCTTGATTCCCAGCCAGTGCACCTCATGCACAGCTACCACCCATCTGTCAGTGAAGCTTGTGTGTTGCTATGATGCTGAACAGGTTTCAGTGGAGCTTCCAGACTCAGACAGGCTAGGAAGAAAGACCTGGTGATCTACTTCCAAAAACAGCCATTGAAAATCTTATGGGTCACAATGGTCCAATCCACAACTGATCATGGGACTGGCACAGGACCGAGCAGCCTTTTGTTCTACTGTACATGGGGTTGCCATGAGTTGGGGGCCAACTGGATAACAGCTAACAACATCTACAACATCCTTCCAACTAGACTATGAATTTGTTGAGGAAATGAAGTCTGTCCAGGTTTATTTCTGGATTTTCAATGCCAAGCTTAGTGCCTGGTACCTATTCTTAAAAAATGTATGTGAAATTAAGGAAAATAGTTCACTATTAACAAAAATGTAAATCACAGTATGAACTCTATACTTAGCATATTGGCAACATTTTTTTAAATGGACAAAGAGATTGGTAGGGCCTGTTGAGAGAAATATAAATGAGATTGCTGTTTCTTAGTGACGACTAAAACCATGAGGATTTAACGCTTACACTAATTAGTATACATTGCGATATCATTTTGATTTGAAAACATAGTCTTATGTTCAAAGACTTATGACGGATTTTATAACAATATTCACATAGCATTCATATAAACTGTGATTCTTATTTGGTCATCTTTTGGAGAGCTCATATAATTTGTAATAGGCACACCAAATCTCTGACAAATGAGGATTAGGGGATGAAACAAGTTGTAGAGAACTTGTGGTGCAATGTCTCTCTGGCTTGGACTGCTACACAGTGGGCACTTGGGAGAATTATGACACTGGATTGAATCTAAACAAAATCTTATGTAATTTATCTGATATATCTACATTCATCAACTATCTTAAAATTTCAAAGACCATGTCTAAATGTGCATTTTCCTTTTGTGTATAAAATGAAATATGAGAAAAACATTCTCATATTTATCTTCTATGCCTTTAAGCTGTTATCTATGGAAATAGAGAATAAAGAAAACTCCGGAGAATCTGTAAATCTGTAATGTGGCTCATGTGTAGGTAGGACGTGTATTCACTGAGGTTAATGGATAAAATGGTGGCCAGGAAGAACCAAAAATGTCATTGTGTCTCTAATATAATAATAGATTTTGCTTCTGTGCTGGAGGGAGGAAGGAGGTGTACAGATGATCTGAGCCCCATTCTTGCAGGCTCCATTCTGCATGAAACAATTATCAGCCCTTGAGTAGCTTTTGTTGTGCACAACTCAAATCAATTCAAGACTCAGCAATAGCACAAAGGATGGGAGAGTCCTGACTCCATACCAATTCTTGGAAACAGATAAAGGAGATCAAGGTATGCTGTCGAAATATTTTGCTGAAATTTAACATCTATCCTGCCCCCCTCAAAAATGTACATTACAATAAGGATTTGATCCTTAAAGTTGTAATACTGCCTCATAAAAATTTGTATGCGCAATGATTTACTCTTAATGCTTAAGTAAATAGATTCTGCCATGAAAATTTTCTTGAGACTATTGATTTTGCTTCTTGAAATTCATGGGGACAGATTCTTGAAAATGAATGGAAACAAGAATCATAAAATCCTGGAGGATGTATTTGCCTCATTACAGCATGGAATGTGCACCTGTAACCAACCTGTCAGGATGAATGTCTTCAGGTCAAGGAAGTTGTACTATCTTATAAATTCATGTTTTATATTTTTCCATCAGGGTCCAGAGCTTTATATTCTCTGAACAGTGCTCTTAATAGCTGTACTGTCTTTCTTACTTGATTGCCAGGTTTTTCATGAATAGCTTAGAAATTCATTTGTGGATTAACTCTTATAAACACTATTTATTATATAAGACTTTTTCTAGCACTTGTTAAATGAATATGACTAGAAAAATTAATTTTATGAGAAAGCCGTAACTATCACTATAGTCCAATGGTAAGTTCTAGATGAAAATTGAGATGATAGATGAATTAATTAAAAATAGAGCCATAAATTTTTCTGCACCATGAAAATGATTCTTTAAATATATGTACTTCACATAAGTATGTTGTTGTTAGGTGCCATCAATCCGTTCCGACTCTTAGCAACCCTATGTACAATAGAACGAAACACTGCCTGGTCCTGTGCCATCCTCATGATTATTGTTATGCTGGATCCCATTGTTGCAGCCACTGTGTCAGTCCATCTCGTTAAGGTTCTTCCTCTTTTCACTGACCCTTAACTTTACCAAGCATGATATCCCTCTCCAGGAACTGGTCCCTCCTGATAACATGTCCAAAATATGTGAGATGAAGTCTCGCCATCCATGCTTCTAAGTAGCATCCTGGCTGTACTTCTTCCAAGACAGATTTGTTCTTTCTTTTGGCAGTCCATGGTATATTTAATATTCTTGCCATAACCACAACTCAAAGGCATCGATTCTCCTTTGGTCTTCCTTATTCATCATCCAGCTTTTGCATGCATATGAGACAATTGAAAACACCATGGCTTGGGTCAGACGCCCCTTAGTCCTCAGATGACATCTTTGCTTTTTAACACTTTAAAGAGATCTTTTGCAGCAGATTTGCCCAATGCAATGCATCATTTGATTTTTTGACTGCTTTTTTCATGGATGTTGATTGTGGTTCCAGGTAAAATGAAATCCTTGACAACTTCAATCTTTTCTCCGTTTATCATAATATTGCTCATTGGTCCAGTTGTGAGGATTTTGGTTTTCTTTATGTTGAGGTATAATCCATACTGAAAGCTGTAGTCTTTGATCTTCATCAATAAGTGCTTCAAGTCGTCTTCACTTTCAGCAAGAAAGACTGTGTCATCTGTGTATCGCAGTTGTTAATGAGTCTTCCTATATTCCTGATGCCACATTCTTATTCATATAGTCCAGCTTCTCAGATTATTTGCTCAGCATACAGACTGAGTAAGTATGGTGAAAGGATACAACCCTGATGCATACCTTTCCTGACTTTAAACCACGCAATATCGCCTTGTTCTGTTTGAACGACTGTCTCTTGGTCTATGTACAGGTTCCTGATGAGCACAATTAAGTGTTCTGGAATTCCCATTCTTGTCAATGTTATCCATAATTTGTTATGATCCACACAGTCAAATGCCTTAGCATAGTCAATAAAACACAGGTAAACGTCTTTCTGGTATTCTCTGCTTTCAGCCAGGATCCATCTGACATCAGCAATGATGTCCCTGGTTCCGTGTCCTCTTCTGATTCTGGCCTGAATTTCTATCAGTTCCTTGTTGATGTACTGCTGCAACCGCTTCTGAATGATTTTCAGCAAAATTTTACTTGTGTCTGATATTAATGATTTTGTTCTATGACTTCAGCATTTGGTTGGATCACCTTTCTTTGGAATAGACATAAATATGAATCTCTTCTGGTCAGTTGGCCAGGTACCTGTCTTGCAAATTTCTTGGTATTTACTTGTGAGCATTTCAGTGCTGTTTGTTGAAACATTTCAGTTGGTATTCCGTCAATTCCTGGAGCTTTGTTTTTCACCAATGTCTTCAGTGTGGCTTGAACCTGTCCTTTAGTACCATGGATTCTTCATCATACGTTACCTCCTGAAATGATTGAACGTTGACCAATTCTTTTTGTACAGTGACTCTGTATATTCCTTCCATTTTCTTTTGATGCTTCCTGCATCGTTCAGTATTTTGCCCACAGAACCCTTCAATATTGCAACTCGATGCTTGACTTTTTCTTCAGTTCTTTCAGGTTGAGAAATGCTGAGCATGTTCTTCCTTTTAGGCTTTCTAACTTCAGGTCTTTACACATTTCATTATAATACTTTATTTTGTCTTCTTGAGCCACCCTTTGAAATCTTCTGTCCAGCTCTTTTACTTCATCATTTCTCCAGTTAGCTTTAGTTACTTGACATTCAAGAGTAAGTTTCAGAGTCCCTTGTGACATCCATTTTGGTCTTTTCTTTCTTTCTTGTCTTTTAATGACCTTTTGGTTTCTTTGTGTAAGACGTCATTCCACAACTTATCTGGTCTTTGGTCATTAGTGTTCAATGCATCAAATCTATTCTTGGGATGGTCTCTAAATTCAGGAGGGATATACTTAAGGTCAAACTTTGGCTGTCATGGACTTGTTCTAATTTTCTTTAGTTTAACATAAGTATAGAGACAATAAATCATCTCATTGATTATTTGGCAATTGAAAATGAGGTTTATCCACTTTATATCTATAGAGGATCTGACTGATTTATGTATGCTACACAAATATCTAATTTATTACCCATTGGACACTGTAAATTGAACATTACTCAATATTAATCAAAATGGGCATTTCCATGAACTTGACTATTATTTAAATTAATGATTTCAGGAAACCACTGCATGGCAGTTGCTCATTTGCTTAAATACCAAAAATCCCATGTTAGGAACTGTTCCTGTCAATAAATGCAATTTTATCCAAAGGACTCTGATACATGGGGACGGTTTTGCATTTTCAGCTTCACCTTTTCTTAAATAGGTGTTCTTGCTCTATCTCTTCTCATTATATGAGTGAAAAAGTGAAAGAAAAGAGTTAGAGAGAGAGAACAGTCAGTGGTTATCTGGGCTGGCGATTGGAGGAGCCCAAGGCCACCTGCCACCTGGGAGAGGGTGGAGTCAGGTACAAACAGAAGTGTGGAGGCTGATGAGCGTGACATAGACACAGAGGGACCCATGTATGTTTTTCAAATACTTCAGTAAAGGTTGTATTGTTTTCAATTTGGATGCTAGACACCCATTTATTTGAGTGTGTCTCCATGGAGAGATGGGGCCATGGGGAAGCTCTATTTTATTTGGTTTATGCTTGTATGTTACACATAATGGATTAAACTTATGCATTATGTTTGATATACCACCAGACACCAAAACCAAAGACAGTACAAAAGAGGAAACTACAGACCAATAAACCTTATAAATCAAAAATTGTCAACAAAATACTAGCAGATGAATACCATAATGTATTGAAATAATTATACACCATGACCATGTGGGATTTATTCCAGGAAAGCAAGGCTGACTCAACATTTGAAAATCAATAAATGTAAATATGTGTATCTGCATATGTAATAAATGCTCTTTACTACTGAGTTAAGAAGAAAAATCACATGATCATGTCAGTATCTGTATAAAAAAACATTTGAAAAAACCCAGCATCCATTCATGATAAAAATTCTGAACAACTTTCAACTTGATAAAGAGCATCTACAAAATCTCTGTAGTTCTCATTCTTACTGAGGAAGGACTGAATGTTTTCTCTTTAAGATCAGGAACAGAGCAAGCATTTCTGTTCTCACTACACCTACTCAAAATAGAACTGAAAACTGTACCCCTACAATAAGACAAGGAAAAGAAATAAAAAGCATGCAGGTCAGAAAGGAAGAAATGACAAACTGTTCCTAAAATACGTAGGTTGGAATCAACTTTATGGCAATGGGTTTTGTTTGTTTGTTTTATTTGCAGATGGCACAATTGTCTTCATAGAAAATCCCAAGGACTATAACAAAAAAAAAAAAATCCTATAATGATAAAGTTCAATATCCATTTCTGATTTAAAAAAATCAATAAAATAATAATAGAAGGGAAATCCCTCAAATAATAAATGGTATCTACACAAAACCAACAGCCAACATCATTCTAAATGGAGAGAGGCTGAGAGCATTCCTCCTGAAAACAGGAACAAGATAAGGATGCTCTTTATCACCATTCCTATTTAACATTGGGCTGGAAATCCTAGGTGGGGCAATAAGGCAAGGAAAAAAAAAAAAATAAACGACATCCAAATTGGGAAGGAAGAAGTAAAACTATCCCTATTCACAGATGATATGATCCTATATATAGAGAACACCAAAGATTCCACAAGAAAACTACTGGAACTAATAAAAAAAAATTCAGCAGAGTAGCAGGATACAAGATCAACATAAGAAAATCAGTTGTATTCCTAAACACCAACAAAGAGACCTTCAAAAAGAAAATCAGGAAAACAGTACCATTTATTATAGCACCTAAAAAATAAAATACTTAGAAATAAATCTAACCAGGGATGTAAAAGACCTATACAAAGAAAACTACAAAACATTATTGCAAGAAAGCAAAAGTGACCTAAAACCCGTTGCTGTCAAGTCGATTCTGACCCATAGCAATCCTAGAGGACAGAGTGGAACTGCCCCATAGGGTTTCCAAGGAGGGTTGGTGAATTTGAACTGCTGACCTTTTGGTTAGCAGCTGTATTCACTTAACCACTGCATCACCAGGGCTCCCAAAGAGACTTACATGAACGGAAAAACATACCACCTGGTTGCTGAGAAGTGTTCCCTCCTTTGTGAGATCCCACACATCTGATGCAGTTGTGTGCTGCCAAGTAGATATACTACACAAAACATGTATTTGCTAAAATGTCCATGTTACAATGTAAGTGGTACCTAACACTATGTCCCTGAGAACCAAGTCTCCTGAAGACCACACATGCTCCAAGTAGCCCTCCCTTTCCTTGTGGCTGTCCTGCTCCTCCACCATTTGTTTCTCTCCTTCCATGTGCTCTTGAGTAGTGCTTGCTGACAGCATGCTCATTATACAGTTGGAACTGTAGGTCCTTTGAAACGAACAGGTCAACATTTTCTCTGTAGATGTTGCTGTTGTTGTTAGGTGCCGTAGTGTCAGTTCTAACTCTTAGTGACTCTATGTACAACAGACAAAACACTGCTTGGTCCTGAGCCATCCTCACAGTCATTGTTATGCTAGAGCCCATTGTTGCAGCCACTGTGTCAATCCATCTCATTGAGGGTCTTCCACTTTCTTGCTGACCCTCTACTTTACCAAGCATGATGTCCTTCTTCAGGGTAGATCTCCTGATCCCTTCTGGTAACATGTCCAAAGTATGTGAGATGCAGTCTCTCCATCCTTTCTTCTAAGAAGCATTCTGGTTGTACTTTATCCAAGACAGATTTGTTCGTTCTTTTGTCAGTCCAGGGCATATTCAATATTCTTCTCCAACACCACGATTCAAAGGCCTCAATTCTTCTACAATCTTCGTTATTCATCATCCAGCTTTCACATGCATATGAGGCAACTAAAAACACTATAACATGGGTCAGGTGCACCTTAGTCTTCAAGGTGGCATCTTTGCTTTTCAACACTTGAAAGAGGTCTTTTGCAGCAGATGTGCTCAATGCAGTGCATTGCTTGATTTCTTGACTGCTGCTTTCATGGGTGTTGACTGTGGATCCAAGTAAAATGAAATCTGTAGATATTTGACTTACATAACTTAAAGACATTGTGAAACGAATCAAGGATTCTGAATTTAAAATTCATGGTAATATTTCCAAATAAGTTACCTGCTAACAACAGCAATTCCTGAGAATTCAGGACTTCTTAACCCCCAGCCAAGGAACAAATGCTCCCAGAGTGCTCAGACATCATCTTTAGCCTCTCAGCCCCACCTATCCCCAACACACACACCGTACACATGTACACATCACAAACTCACTAAAATATTTTTATGAAATAAAAAGAAAGAATTTAAATAAGAGAAGGCACATTTGGAAGCAAATGTTGTTGGAATAAAGCAGCCAGCAGCTATTACAATAAAACTCAGGTCTTGATGACTTCACCAGCTGCCTCTGCCTCATTAGGAAATCCAAAACTGAAACATAGCTGTGAGGTAGAGGAGTGTGGAACGCAGGAGGGTGCTGCAGTGACTATTGGTGGCACAATGAATTCTGATGATAGGTGTGGGGCTACAAACGGAAGTTAATTCATGACCAGCCGTCTCCTAAAATAAGCATATTGATAATTCAAATAGCATTATTTATGTGGCCCAGCTTAGCACTTTTGAAAATCTGACTGAAATGTTTTTTCATCCCTTAGCTTATCTCTCCATGAGCAAACGATATGGGACAATATTCAGGTACTTATATTTAATCACAGAAGCATCTGATTCAGTATTAAATACTGGAATATGCCTTATTCTCATCTATTTTGCAGTCATAAATGCAGGAAGGGACTGGAAAAAATAAAATACGAGCCAACTAAACAATGGTGCTGTGTTCAATGGCAACATTGAGATTACATAACATTCTCAGAAGCAGAATTGTAAAGCACTACTTTGTTTCTAACAAAATGAAAGAAAGCAAGTCACTTTTGCACCAGGGAAAGTGCGTGGGGAAAGCAGGATTTCCCTCTTGCAGGGCAGGCAGTTGTCCCTATCAAAGGGATAAAGATGGTGAAGCATGAGAGAGGGACTCTGCAGGGAGTACACTCTGACTTTAGCCACACGTCAGAGTTGCCATGATTGAGCCTATGTCCTTTCTTCTATGCTGTCTATATATTTATGTTTAAACCGCATATAGAACATTGTATTTTGGAGAGATATGTAACTATTTAAAAAATGGTTAGATGAGCCTTGTCTAAAATTGGAGATTCATCAGTCCAACTGGACATCAGATCAAACAGTTAATGGTAACTAACTAGAGCGAGACCAGTTGTCTTCCAGTCATCCCTGAATCATGGTGACCCCACGTGGATCAGAGTAGAACTGTTCTCCACAGGGTTTTCAATGGCTGATTTTTTCAGAAGGTCTCTGGGTGGACTTGAACCTCCAAATTTTGGTTAACAGCTGTGATGGTTAATGTTGTGTGTCGACTTGGCTAGGCCATGATTCTCAGTGGTTAGGCAGTTATGTAATTATGTTGTTTGGCAGTTATGTAATGATGTAATTTGGCAGTTCTGTAATGATGTAGTCATCCTCCATGATATGATCAGCTAATCAGTTGTTAAGGGGAGTTTCCTTGGGTATATGGCCTGCATCCAGTGTATATATGGATATTCTGGCAAAGCTCTCTTGCTTGCTCTGGATTCTGCATCCAGCTCATCATCATCTGAACTCCATTCATGGGACTTGAGCCAGCGGCCTGCCATATTGCCTGCTGATCTTGGGATTCATCAGTTTCTGCAGCCTGATGTCTTACTTGCCAGTCTTGAATTCATCAGCCTCCACATCCAGTAAGCTAGCAGCCTGCCATCTGACCTGCAAATCATGGGTTCTTCAGTCCTTGCAGTTACACGAGTCAGGATAAACCTCCAGCCTGATTCCTGACCCACAGACTTGGGACTTGCCAGCATCTACAACTACCTGAGCCATTTCCTTGAAATAAAACTCTTTCTGTGTTCACTGGTATTGCTTCTCTAGATAACACAGCCTAAGACAGCATCTGAATGCTTAACTCTTTTTGCCACCAGGGCTAATTAGTGGTAACTAATTCTCTTCCCTCATCTACAAACATGTCACAGCCCTTTCACAGCCCCCACCATAGTTGTATTGGTTTTGAATTTTAAGTCGGCAAGTTTTGTTGGCAATGAAAATGTCTACTTTCTGTTTACTTTATAGTTTCATTCTTTCATTATACTTAATTTTTATTATCATTTTAAAGTATAGCGCACCATACAAAATTAATCTTGGTGTTGTTGTTAGTGCCATCAAATTAGTCCCGACTCATAGCGACCCTATGAACAACAGAAAGAAACACTGCCCGGTCCTGTGCTATCCTCACAATCATTGCTATATTCGAGCTCATTATTGCAGCCATTGTGTCAGTCCATCTCTTCAAGAGTCTTCCTCTTTTCATTGACCCTCTACTTCACCAAGCATGATGTCTTTCTCCAGGGACTGATCCCTCCTGATAATATGTCCAAAGTACATGAGATGAAGTCTCACCATCCTTGCTTCTAAGAAGCACTCTGGCTGTGCTTGTTCCAAGACAGACTTATTCATTCTTCTGGCAATCCATGGTATTTTAACTATTCTTCGCCAACACCATTATTCAATTCTTCTTCAGTCTTCCTTATTCATTGTTCAGCTTTCCCATGAATATGAGGCGACTGAAAATATAATGGCTTGAGTCAGACACATCTTGGTCCTCAAAGTGATATCTTTGCTTTTCAACACTTTAAAGAGGTCTTTTGCAGCAGATTTGCCCAGTGCAATACATCCTTTGATTTCTTGACTGCTGCTTCCATGGGCATTGATTGTAAATCTAAGTAAAATGAAATCCTTGACAATGTAAATATTTTCTCCATTTATCATGATGTTGCTTATTGGTCCAGTTGTGAGGATTTTTGTTTTCTTTATGTTGAAGTTTAATCCATACTGAAGGCTGAAGGCTTTGATCTTCATCAATAAGTGCTTCAAGTCCTCTTCACTTTCAGCGGGCAAGGTTGTGTCATCTTCATAACATAGTTGTTAAGAGTCTTCCTCCAATCCTGATGCCACATTCTTTTTCACATAGTCCAGTTTCTTGGATTATTTGCTCAGCATACAAAATGAGTAAGTGTGATGAAAGGATCCAACCCTGATAACACCTTTCCTGATTTTAAGCCATGCATTATTCCCTTCTTCTGTTCAAATGACTTCCTCTTGGTTTAAGTACAGGTTCCACATGAGCACAATTAAGTGTAATTAATCTTATGTTAAAAAAAAAAGTAGGTTTTTTTTACATCACATAAGGAAAGCACAAGTCTGAACATTTAAATTTATCTCCTCCCAAGGGGGAGGCATTGCTGGACTGGAGCATAGTATCTAAACCTAAAGTCCTTTAAAAGTTTTGCTGTGTGTCTGTAAGTTTATTGTACTATGGATCATTCCCATCGCTTGTGCACCAAGAAATCTTCATTGCTTAACTGGCTGCTGTGACAGTGCATTGCTAAGTGTGTCCTTTCAACATAATGAATTCAGATTGAATTGACACACTCCAGGGCTGTGCTGCACCTCTGAATTTAGCGAGCACCCGGGCTTGACACTTGTATACTCTTGCTGCCCCTGCCCCCACCCCCACGAAGACCCGTAAAAACTGCTCACTCTCAGCCACACTGAGTTCAGTGCATTCAGAGGGGTAGTGCAGGGTCTCTGCTTGAATTATCTGTACGTACCTTCTTTGTTATCAGAGACAGATGACCCTGCCCCCACCCCGTCAATACCACTAGGCCCATCTCTCCCCAGGCTTGGTAAGTCACACTCACATGTCTACTCACATGTGGGCACTGGGGGTGCACCCAACATAGCCAGCAGATTTGGGAGGTGTGGGTCAGAGTGGGAGGGGATCCTGGGACTGTGGTCCTAGACATCATGGACTGCCCAGATAAGGGGTACCACTTTGCACTGTCTACCCCTTTCTGCCTCATCTTTCCACACCCAGTTGTCCCTCCTTAGGACCCTCTGAGGGTTTGCCGTCAATATCCCAGAATCCCAAAGTCCCTGTAAATTGCCATATCTCCTGGAATCTGGCTGCCCTGATCCCCACCTCCCAGGAAATGCTGACTCTCTGTGGTTTCCATGACGACATTTCTCTTGGTTTTCCTCCCTCCCCTGTGGGAGTCTTTCTCAGAAATCCCCCTCCACCTCACTGACCGAGGGCAGCCAGACCCAGCCTCTAACCACCTCTTAGTCCATGCCCCCTAGTCCTCTCAGCCCTGCTTAGTACAAGTTCCATCCTCTCTCATCTAGACTAATGGTCAAATAACAAGTTATAGATGCCTACTCTGCCTCCAAGAAGTTCCTTCTATTCTCTCAGTGTCCTGTGGCTGCCATAACAAAATAAGACGAAGTGATGGCTTCAAAGAACAGAAATGTATTCTTTCACAGTTCTGGAGTCTGAAAGTTGGCAGGGCCATGCTCTAGGGGGAGATTCTTCCTTGTCTCTCTCAGCTTCTGGTAGCCAAATGTTCCTTGGCTTACGGTTGCAGCATAACTCCATCATCACATGGCCATCTCTGGCCACCTTCCCTCTGTCTGTATCTCTTCTCCTCTTTCATAGAACACCGCTCAGATGGGTTTAGGATGCACCCTACTCCAGTGTGACTTCATGTTAACCTAACTGATAACATCTTCAAAGGCCCTATTTCCAAATAAGATCATGTTCATAGGTACTAAGGGTCAGGACTTCAACATATTTCTGGGGGGCATAATTTCATTCATAACAGCTCTGATCCATCTTAGATCATAATACGTTATCCTTTGAACACGAGTGTGGTTTGCATGCCTGAGCCCTTCCTGAGTCCCTGGTGCTGGCAGGCATGGCATGGAGAGATCTCATGGCTCAGATAATAGTCCTCTACCTGGCCTCCTGTCCCCTCCACTGTGTCCAAACTGTCACTACAAGCAAGAGCCACACAATCTACCTGAAGTTTACAAAACCCCTGAGTGTTTCAATCCCTCAGCTCCTGTAAGATGAGTTCCAGCCACAGAGGAAACCCACACATTCTGTCTCCCAAGTTTGTTGGATACCTCCTAATTCTTTTATTTTTTATTTAGTCATAATTTATAAACAATAAAACACAAAAGGTTCAGTTAGCTTGATTTTGACGATTGTCCTCACTTGTGAAATCCACACCCCTCTCAAAATAGGGAATATGACTGTTATTCTAGAAAGTTCTTCATGCCCATTTCCAAGCAATCTAAGCCACCTGTAGAAAGACAGCCGCTTTCTGGTATCTTTCACCACATATTAGTTTCTTTCTTCTCCCTTCCTCTCCTTCCCCCTCCTATTGCTCTTCTTTTTTTCTGTTTCTTCTCCCCCTCCTCCCCCTCCTCGCTCCCCTTTCCCTCTTCTCCCTCCTCCTTCTCCTCCTCCACTGCTACTTTCTTCTTCTGTTTCTTATTCTTCTCTCTCTTTTTCTCTTTCTCTTTCTCCTATTCCTTCTTCTCCTTCTCTCTTTCCTCCTTCTTTTCCTTCTTCAACTTCTTCCTCTTATCTTTCATCATTCTCTCCTCCTCCTCCTTTTTCTTCTTCTCCTTCTCCTTCCCCTCCCCCTCTTCCCTTCCTCTTCTTCCTCTTCCTCCTTCTTTTCCACCACCTCCTCTTCCTGTTCTTGTCCTCTTGTTAATTTTCTAAGGTGGACATTTTAATCAATGAATTTACACCTCTCTTCTTTAGTCCTGTAAGCATTTAATGACAAAAATTTCCCACTAAATGCTACTTAACTGCATTCAAACATTTTGATGCATTTTGTTTCCATTTTAATAAAATTCAACATATTTTCTAATTTCCCTTTTGATTTTTTCATTGTCCCGTCCATATTTAGAAGTATTTATTTGTCAAATACATAAGAATTTACTAGATATTTTGTTGTTGTTGTTAGATGCAGTCAAGTCTGTTCTGACTCACAGTGACCCTATATACAACAGTACGAAACACTGCCCTGTCCTGCGCCATCCTCACAATCATTGTTATGCTTGAGCCCATTGTTGCAGCCACTGTGTTAATCTATCTCATTTAGGGTCTTCCTCTTTTCCACTAACCCTCTACTTTACCAAGCATAATGTCCTTCTTCAGGGACTCATTCCTCCTGATAACATGTTCAAAATATGTGAGACTAATTCTTGTCATCCTTGCTTCTAAGGAACATTCTGGCTGTGCTATTTCCAAGACAAATTTTTTTTCTGGCAGTGCATGGTATAATCAATAGTCTTTGCCAACAACATAATTCAAAGGTATCAATTCTTCTTCTGTCTTCCTTATTTATTGTCCAGCTTTCACATGCATATGAGGCGATTGAAAACACCATGGCTTGGATCAGGTGCAACTTAGTCCTCAAAGTGACATCTTTGCTTTTTAACACTTTAAAAAGATCTTTTGCAGCAGATTTGCCCAATACAATGGGTTGTTTGATTTCTTGACTACTGCTTTCATGGGCGTTGATTGTTCCCTGTCTATGTACTGCTGTGTGATGGTTAAGATTGTGTGACAACTTGGCTGGGCCATGTTTATATGTGATTACCGCCATGATGGGATCTGCTGTGAGTAGCCAATCAGTTGAAGGGGAGTTTCCTGGTCATGTGGACTACATCCAAATATAAGTGGACGTTCTGTCTTTTGCCTGCTCTGGATCCTGCAGCTGCCTACAGGTCGTCAGACCTCCAGTTCTTGGGACTTGAGCTAGCAGTTTATCTGCAGATCTTGGGATTCACTGATCTTCACAGTCTGTGAGAAAGAGCCCTACTCTCCAACCTGCCCATCTTAGGTTCACCAGCCCCTGCAGCTACGTGAATCAGGAGAAGCCTCTATCCTGATCCACAGACATGGGACGTTCCAGCCTCTACAATTTCATAAGCCGCTTCCTTAATATAAATATCTCTAGATATATATTTATACACTTTACTTGTTTTGCTTCTTTAGAAAACCCAGTCTAAGACATGGTGCGACCTTGTTGACCAACCATGCGTAATCTTCAGCAAAACTATTCTTGTGTATGATATTAATGATATTGTTTGATAGTTTATGTGTTCTGTTAGATAACCTTTCTTTGGAATGGGCATAAATACGGATCTCTTCCATTTGGTTGACCAGGCAGCAGACTTCCAAATTTCTTGGCATAGACCAGTGGGCACCTCCAGCCCTGAATCTATTTGTTGAAACATCTTAATTGGTATTCCATCAATTCCTGAAGACTTGTTTTTCCCCAGTGCTTTCAGTGCAGCTTGGACTTCTTCCTTCAGCACCATTAGTTCTTGATCACATGCTACCTCTTGAAATGGTTGAATGTCCACCAATTCTTTTTGCTACAGTGACTCTGTATTCCTTCCATCTTCTTCTGATGCTTCCTGGGCACCAACATTTTGCAAATAATCAAAACAAACAAACAAACTCGTTGCTGTCAAGTCGATTGTGACTCATAGCAACTCTATATGACAGAGTAGAACTGTCCCATAGGGTTTACAAAGAGTGGCTGGTGGATTCATACTTGCTGACCCTTTGTTTAGCAGCCTAAGCTCTTAACCATTACGTCACCAGAGCTCCATTTTGCCAAAAGAATCCTTCAATATTGCAGCTCAAGGCTTGAATTTTTCCTTCAGTTCTTTCAGCATGAGAAATGCTGAGCATGTTCCTCCCTTTTGGTTTTCAAACTTAAGGTCTTTGCACTTTTGATTATGGTACTTTTCTTTGTCTTCTTTAGCTACACTTTGAAATATTCTGTTCAGCCCTTTTCTTCATTCTTCTGTTTGTTTTAGCTACTCTACATTTAAGAACTAGTCTCGGCGTCCCTTGTGACATCCATTTTGGTCTTTTCTTTCTTTTTTGTCTTTTTAATGACCTCTGGCTTTCTTCATGTATGATGTCCTTGATGTCATTCCACTACTCATCAGGTCTTTGATCATTAGTGTTCAATGCATCAAAAGTATTCTTGTGATGGTCTCTAAATTCGGGTGGGATATACTCAATGTCGTATTTTGGTTCTTGTGGACTTGTTCTAATTTTTTTCAGCTTCTACTTGAACTTGCATATGAGCAATTGATGATTTGTTCCACCGTTGGCCCCTGGTCTTCTTCCTACTGATGATATTGAGCTTTTCCATCGTCTCTTTCCACAGATGTAGTCAGTTTGAGTCCTGTGAATTTCTTCTGTGAGTTCCACGTGTATAGCCACCCTTGATGTTGAAAGATGGTATTTGTGATGAAGAAATCATTGGTCTTGCCAAATTCTATCATATGATCTCTAGCATAGTTTCTATGACCAAGGCCAGATTTTCCAAATATTGATTCTTCTGATTTGTTTCCAACTTGTGCATTCCACTCACCAGCAATTATCAATGTATCTTGATAGCATGTTTGGTCAATTTCAGACTGCAGAAATTGGTAAAAATCTTCAATTTCTCCATCTTTGGCCTTGGTGATTATTGTGTAAATTTGAATAATAATTGTATTGACTGGTCTTCTTGTAGGCATCTGAGTATTATCCTATCATTGACGGCATTGTACTTCAGGATAGATCTTTTTTTTTTTTTTTTTAATTGTACTTCAGGTGACGGTTTACAGAACAAATAGTTTCTCATGAAACAGTAGTACACATATTGTTTTATGACATTGGTTAACAACCCCACGACATGTCAACCCTCTCCCTTCTCGACCTTTTTTTTTTTTTGGTGAAAATATACATAGCCAAAGATACACCATTTCAAACATTTCTACGTGCACAGTTCAGTGACTTCGACTACGCTCTCCCAATTGTGCTGCTATTCTCACTTTAAATGAAGTTTTACAGAACAAAATAGTTTCTCATTAAACAGTTAGTACACATGTTGCCCTATGACAATGGTTAACAACCTTACAACACATCAACATCAGGATAGATCTTGAAATGTTCATTTTGATGATGAATGTGACACCATTTCTCGTCAAGTTGTCATTCGTGGCATAGTAGACCATATGATTGTCCAATTCAAAATGGCCAAAAGAATGATAAGAACAAATGCCTAAACTAATATGATAATAGAGGGAAAATGGAATAGCACCTACCCAATTGCCCCAAAAGAACACACAGAAGGAGAGTAAAAGGAACATTGAATAACAAATAGTAAGTTAGTAGATTTAGATCCCAAAATATCAATAATTACACTAAATGTAAATGGAATATGTCTATTGTAACATACAGATCATCAGAGTGCATAAAAACAAACAAAAATCCCCATTTGTATGCTGCTTACACAATATGTGCATAAATTATAGAGCTGTTCTATTTGGGGGAAGGAAAAAAACAAGAAAAAATTTAGAAAATTGTCATTAACCTATTATAAGAGGCCTTCTCCTGCTGCACCCACCTGCAGTTGCTCTCTGAATATGCAAGTGTCTCCAAGGAGGGTGTGCATAGTCCACACACAAGCTGGTCACCAGCACTGCTCACAGAGTGAACGTTTTCGTAAGGTGCCAGAACACAGAATGAGCCAGAGACTGACCCACAGTCCACTGAAGGACCCTCCACCTCCTCAGCACCTGCTATTTGCTCTGTTCTGAACAAGGCTCTGAGCTGCACAGAAGACAGCTGGCACTTGAGCACATTTTGACGTTTATTGGCTTTCTTGACTCACACTGTTGTTGCAAGATGTAACGGATGCATCCTGCAATCACCCACCAGCATTCCCTTCACAAGTGCATGATCGCCTCAATTTTCTTAATGTTTGAACATATTGTGAATGGAAGACATGTGTTTGCAGGAAATAACCAGAGAATCAAATTGAAGAAAAGATTTTTTTTACTGGGATAGCATAGTGTTTATTCCTGCTGAAAATGGCTGTGCACATTAGTCTTTGCTTCACATTTCTTTTTAATGCAGATTTTTATATATTTCAAGCAATGCAAACATAAATATTTGAGTGAATGAAGAAGTGCAAAGTCATCAGCATGAAGTGTAACTCCAACAAGAAAGTAAGCTTTCTCTACATTTTAAAAATAAACTGATTGAAACGACATCTTTTAAAAAAGAGGGAACTGATTTTTTTTGGTGTCACTGTGAAAGTTGTATGTTGTAATTAACCTTGTATTTTGGGAAGAGTCCTAGATAATTTTAGCACAAATAATACAATTTTTTTTGGTCACATTTGGATAATGTAGTTCCCTTTAGTGTGACCGTCTAAGACTTTCGTGATTCTCTACCCAACTCTTGCCAGCCCATTCCCTGGATTCCATTACTGAGCATTGATTTGACAGTCTACTTTTCTGAAATCACTTGCTAGTTTTAGGAGGTCTTTTTTTTTTTTAATTTTATTGTGCTTTAGGTGAAAGTTTACAGTGCAAATTAGTTTCTCATTCAAATATTTATACACAAATTGTTTTCTGACATTGGTTGCAATTCCTGCAATGTGTCAGCACTCTCCCCCTTTTCACCCTGGGTTCCCCGTGTCTATTTGTCTAGTTTTCTTTTCTCTTCCCGTCTCTTGTCCTTGCTTTTCAGCAGATGTTGCCCATTTGATCTTATATACTTGATTGAACTAAGAAGCATATTTCTCATGCATGTTATTGTTTGTTTTATAGGCTTGTCTAATCTTTGACCTGCAGATGGACTTTGGGAGTGGCTTCAGTTGAGTTACCGGGGTGTCCAGTGACCATAGTCTCGGCAGTTCCTCCACTATCTGTCTGGTCTTTTTTGTGTGTGAATTTGAATTTTGTTCTACACTTTTCTCCCACTGTGTCCAAGACCGTTTATTATGATCCCTGTCAGAGCAATTGGTCATGGTAGCTGGGCACCATCTAATTCTTCTGGGCTCAGGTTGGTGGAGGCTGTGGTTCATGTGGTCCATTAGTCCTTTGGACTAATATTTAAGTTGTGTCTTTGTTTTTTGTTTTTGTTTTTTTCATTCTCCTTTGCTCTGGATAGATGGAACCAAAAGACATATCTTAGATGGCCACTTGCAAGCTTTTAATATCCCAGATACTGCTCACCAAAGTAGGATGTAGAACATTTTCTTTATGAACCATGTTATGCCAATTGACCTAGGTGCCTCCTGGGACTATGATCCCTCACCCTCAGTCCCAGTAGCTTGGTCCCTCAAGGTGTTTGGATGTGTCTAGGAAGCTTCTATGACTTTGCCTTGGTCAAAGTCAGCACAACTTCCTCTATATTGTGTGTTGTAGTTCCCTTCACCAAATTTAACTATTGTTATGGATTAAATTGTGTCCTCCAAAAATGTGTATCCACTTGGCTAGGCCATGATTCCCAGTGTTGTGTGGTTTTCCACAATTTTTTTTATCTAATATGATTATCCTGTATATTGTAAATCCTAACCTCTATGATGTTAACAAGGCAGCAGGATTAGAGGTAGCTATGTTAATGAGGCAGGACTCAATCTACAGGATTAAGTTGCACCTTGAGTCAATCTCTTTTGAGATATAAAAGAGGAACTCTAGCAGAGAGAAGAGGGACCTCCTACCTCAAAGAAAGAAGTACTGGGAGTGGAGCATGTCCTTTGGACCCAGAGTCCGTGTGCTGAGAAGCTCCTAGACCAGGGGAAGATGGATGACAAGGACCTTCCCCATAGAAATGCCAGAAAGAGAAAGACTTTCCCTGGAGCTGGTGCCCTGAATTCAGACTTCTAGCTTCATAAACTATGAAAGAATATATTTCTTTTTGTTAAAGTCATCCACTTGTGGTACTTCTGTTACAGAAGCACTAGGTAACTAAGACACCTGTCTACTAACTAGCTAGTGATTTCCCCTCCCCTTCCCTCCTCTCCCTTGTAACCATCAAAGATTTTTTTTTCCTGTATGTAAAAAAAAACTTTTTTTGAGTTTTTGTAATAGTGGTCTCATGCAATATTTGTCCTTTTGTGATTAACTTATTTTACTCAGCATAATGCCTGAGGAGCTGCAGGATCAGGAAACTCACCTCAAAAGGAGGGTAGAGTGGTAAAACCCTGGGAGCCAGGGCCCAGAGTGTCTGAGCAGTGGAGAGCTTGGTGATTATTACAGGAGCTACCTACAACTCTGAATGTAATTAAAATGTCTACCTATCATACATGAGATTCGCATCCACTTCTGGTCATTGTCTGAGAGGTATACTAGTCTAGTTGATGCTTGATCTAAACATCTTCCCAGATAAGTAGGGAGCATTTACTTTATTTACTAAATAAAATAAGACCCTCATCCAGCATATTACTTGGGATTTTACAATTGTGTGACTTCTTCCAGGATAATTTTCAAGGGATAAATTAGTTTTGCTCAAATTTGGTAAACTCGTAAAATATTAACATCCAACCTTAGTTATTTACTAGCCAGCCATCTCAAACAACAATAACAACAAAAGCCAGCAAAATATTTCAGATGGACTTAGCTACTAAAAATTTTAATGAAGTTTGGTAAAATTTAACTCATGATTGGACAATATTAGGATCAATCATTGTTTCCTTTTCCATCTTTAAATACAGTGGTTATTGATAGCGCATGAGGCACACACTATCGACCCATGAGGAACGCACATGCTGAGCCTCTTGGGCATAATGTTACATGCACAATTACACATGGTTATACTTGTCTGGGGGGACTCCACTCATTTTCACTGAAATGAAGGAGGCAGCGTTGATGATTTTAGACAGCGTCAAACAAGGTGTTAATATGGTGACATTAAACTAACATCTATGAAAATTGTGGAACATACACACTAAACTTTGTCTGATAATACTTGCATTTATCTTTCTGAGGAGGTTTCTCTTTTCAGGTCATATAATGTTCGTGGCAAGGAACCTATAGAGTTTGATTTTGTATTCCTGCAGGAAGGGGCATGGAAAAATTGACCTTCAGTTCTTTTAAGATTTATTCATTTTACTTATTTATTTATATTGATGAATAAATCTTAAAAGCAGATACTGAGAGTATCTGCTTCCGTTATTCATGCAGCTGCCTCACAAATAACTGAGTATCGTGCTGGCATGGTATGAAATGTAGCATATTTGTAAAGAGTATGGTTCTTAGGAGGACAATGTGCAAACAAATTAGAATGTGTGTGTGGAGAAGCTCAAGTTGTCAGCTCCCTTCTCCAGCTGTTGGTGACACAGGGCGATTATTCTGTACTATTTCCCCAACAGATGTTTTTGATTGGGCCCTGCCCTGGAATACCAGCCCAAGCAGTGCCTCCTGGTATTCTTATAGATTTTTCCCCCAAGATGTAGAGAATAAAAAACTACTTGCTTCCTTCTAGTTTTGTGTTTCATAAAAACAAAGACTGGGTGGATTCTGTAATGTGCTGATCTGTCATTGTACTCCAGCTTTTAAATTCTGTGGCTGATATTCTGCTGTGACACAGGCTTGTTTTAAAATGAGGACCTTGGAGGCTAATATTTAACCAGATCCCAGTGCACAGAGTCCTAATCCCTACTGAGGTAACCAACCTCCTTTCTCACTTCAAGCTTCCCTTACCTTGAGCAACAGCTGAGAAATCTGAAGCCGAGTGTGGCCACCTGTCTCTCAGCTCCTGCAGCTAACAACCTTCGGGAGCAGAAATACTGGCACATCCAAGCTGTGGTATTAATGTTTCTATTTCCAAAGCACTGCGTGCCAATCCAATAATTCAAATCAGAGCATTAAATGCCTTTCACAGACTGATGCATTTTAAGGAAGAAAAGTATATTTAACCCTGATAGTAGAAGCATTCTCTTATGAGTGATACAGAAAAGGCATTGGAAACACAGAGAAGGAAACACATCCAGAGCACATGACTGGGTTCTTTGGCGCACATGACTGGGTTCTTTGGCGAACATGATTTCGTAATCAAAGCCATGTAAATGATATAAATTGACTTTCTTAAAATGTTTCATTCACATCAGCTCAGACCTTATGTTTTACCATGACACACTTACTTTCTATTCTTCAGCCACATGCATTTCCATCTGGTATTATAACCTGTCATAACCACCTACCACCCTGGGACATTTCCACCGACTGTGCTCTTTTCTCTAGATGCTATCCCATGGCTAAGTACATTTTAAAATCTGAGGTATTCAAGCTAAAACTCAACTCTTAGATGCAGATGAACAGCAGTCTCCTGCTAAGAAAGTACACAGGCTGACTCCGAAGAGGGGGGAAACCACCTTGCTCCTTGTTTGAGCCCATGTGTGTGAACACCTGGTAACAGAGTCTGAAAACTGCTTAGGAATTTGCCTGGACACAGACGGTCAGCAGTGGTCTGCCCAGAGAGCACTGGTCCACCCGGTGTTTGTATGAACTTGCCTTGCTGCAGATAGCTCCCTGCTGGGGAAAATGGTCTGTGTTTACTGTTTTATGGTCAGTGCTCAGGGGCAGTGGAGTTGCCACTCTCCCCAGTGAACCTGCAGAGAATCTGCCTGTACAACCTCACATCTGAGTGCTGACCCACAGGTCAGAGAACTATATCTTTGAATTTAAGTAGAACATTCTCAGCAATTCAGTCAGTGTGGTCAAATAGCACCTGAATTTGAGATTTTCCTCTGGCAACAAAACGAAGAAATTATTGTAGCAAATAGCTTTCATTGATAATTCTAAGAGATACAGATGAAAAAAAAAAAAATCACCAGATACGCCTTTGACTAGCATTATTATTAGAATAACAAATCAGGTTAAGATTCTTTTGTTTATTTTAGTTCTAAATTTAAAAGTGCTACATTATCAAACACATTAAAGTTTTTCACAAATGATGCTGGTTCGGGGGCACGTTTTTATTATATCCTCTGGCAAAATTCCAAACTCATATTTCCTAGTTTATCCCTTAAAATGTGAGAAATCTCACAAGAAAGGCTTACACGTGTTCCAAGACCTGTTGGAGCCCTAATGTCCGGTCGCCCCAGGTGATGCTGTAAGATTCGTTTTTCCCAGCTCTAAGTGATGGCCAGTCCAGGACTCACACACTGTTTTATAATCTGTGAGGATTAAAGAGAATCTTGGCTTGACAACAACAGAGAGGACTGCAGAATCTTGAAAAGTGTGCCATGGGATGGATGCCTAATGGACATCTGTCCTAATAAACAAAAAATCCAAACCAAATCCATTGCCATCAAGTCAATTCTAACTCATAGAGACCTTATGGGACAGAGGAGAACTGCCCCAGAGTGTTTCCACCAAGCTGCTGGTGGATTTGAACCGCCAACTTTTTGGTTAATAGCAGAGCTCTTTAACCATTACACCACATCCTAACAAAGCTGCAGGGAAAGCTGCATCTTAATACCTGAGTTACTAAGTGTGGCTGTGCTTGTTGATGTTTCCTTTAGACTTTTCATTGGCCTAGCACTTTCCAATGGTGAGTTTAGACAAAAGAGAATGTCTCTCCATGCTCTTAAGGAGCCCATTTACCTTCTTAGTGTGAACTTCCCCACTAAGAGCAGCAGTTGAGCTTCATGTCACTGGTCATGTCCTGGATTAGCCACCTGAGGACAAAGCCATACAGCATTTTTCTCTAGGAAGGCAGAGGTGGGGCCACCTGAGGCCCACACTTATCTCAACAAGGAATTCCACAATCTACTCTGCAATAAGGGATGGACTGCAGGAGCGCAGCAATCAGTTATGGTTTTTTTCTGGAGATTTTTAAAACTATTATTGAGTTAAAATTCACATAACATAAAGTTAACCTTTTCTTTCATATTAAGAAATTATTATTATTTTTTTGGTTAAAAATCAGGTTTCAAGTTTAAATTTTTTTTATTATGTTTAAGTGAAAGTTTACAGTTCAAGTTAGTTTCTCACACAAAAATTTATACATATACTGTTATGTGACCCTAGCTGCTCTCCCTATAATGTGACAGCACACTCCTCCTTCCCACCTTGGATTTCCCGTGTCTGTTCAACCAGCTCCTGTCCCTTTTTGCCTTCTCATCTCACCTCCAGACAGGAGCTGCCCATTAAGTCTCATGTATCTACTTGAGCTTAGAGGCACTCTCTTTACAAGTATCATTTTATGTCTTATAGTCCAGTCTAAACTGTGTCTGAAAAGTTGGTGTCAGGAATGATTTCAGTTCTGGGCTAACAGAGAGTCCAGAGGCCATATCTTCCTGAGTCCCTCCAGTCTCAATCAGACTGTTAAGGCTGGTTTTTTTTACTAGAATTTGTGTTCTGCACCCTTCTTTTCTCCTCCTCCATTAGGGACTCTCTGTTGTATTCCCTGTTAGGGAGGTCATTGGTGGTGGCCAGGCAGTCTCTAGTTCTCCTGGTCTCAGGCTCATGGAGTCTCTGGTTTACGTGGCCCTTTCTGAGTCTTGGGCTAATATTTTCTTGTGTCTTTGGTGTTCTTCATTCTCCTTTGCTCCAGGTGAGTTGGGAACAATTGATGCATCTTAGATGGCCACTCACTAGCTTTTAAGACCCCAGATATCACTCACCAAAATGGGATGGAGAACATTTTCTTAATAAACTTTGTTATGCCAATGGACCTAGATGTCCCCTGAAAGCATGGTTCCCAGACCCCTGTGCCTGCTACTCTGTCCCTCGAAGTGTTTGGTTGTATTCAGGAAACTTCTTAGCTTTTGGTTTAGTCCAGTTGTGTTGACTTCCCCTGTATTGTGTGCTGTCCTTCCCTTCACCTGAGATAATTCTTGTCTACTATTTAATTAGTGAATACCCCTCTCCTTTCCTACCCACCCTTGTAACCATCAAAGAATGTTTTCTTCTGTGTTTAAACCTTTTCGTGAGTTCTTATAATAGTGATCTCAGACAATATTTGTCCTTTTGTAACTGACTAATTTCACTCAGCATAATGCCTTCCAGATTCATCCATGTTATGTTTCATGGATTCATCATTGTTCTTTATTGTTGCATAGTTTTCCATTGTGTGAATATACCATAATTTGTTTATTCATCCATTGATGGGCACCTAGGTTGTCTCCATCTTTGTTCTATTGTGAGCAGTGCTGCAATGAACATGGGTGTGCATATATCTATTTGTGTGATGGCTCCTATTTCTCTAGGGTATATTCCAGGGAGTGGGATTGCTGGATCATATGGTACTTCTATTTCTAGCTTTTTAAGGAAGCACCAAATCAACTTCCAAAGTCGTTGTACCATTTTATATTCCCACCAGCAGTGTATAAGTGTTCTAGTCTTCACAACTTCTTCAATATTTATTAATTTGTGTTTTTTGGATTAATGCTAGTCTTGTTGGGGTGAGATGGTATCTCATTGTAGTTTTTATTTGCATTTCTCTAATGGTTAATGATCGTGAGCATTTCCTCATGTATCTGTTAGCTGCCTGAATGTCTTCTTTGATGAATTGCCTGTTCATATCCTTTGCCCGTTTTTTAATTGGGTTATTTGTCTTTTAGGTGTTAAGTTTCTACAGTATCTTGTAGATTTTAGAGATTAGACACTGATTAGATTTGTCATAGCCAAAAGTGTTTTCTCCCAGTCTGTAGGTTGTCTTTTTACTCTTCTGGTGAAGTTTTTGCTGAGCATAAGTGTGTGACTTTTAGGAGCTCCCAGTTATCTAGTTTCTCTTTTAGTGTTTGTGCATTGTTAGTAATGTTTTGTATTTTGTTTATGCCATGTTTTAGGGCTTCTAGCATGGTTCTTATTTTTATTCTGTGACTTTTATAGTTTTTGGTTTTATATTTATGTCTTTGGTCCATTTTGAGTTAGTTTTTGTGCATGGTGTGAGGTACGGGTCTTATTTCATTTTTTTGCAGATGGATATCCAGCTACGCTGGCACCGTTTGTTAAAGAGATTGTCTTTTCCCCAATTAATGGACTTTGGGTCTTTATCAAATATCAGATACTCATAGGTGGATGAACTTAGGTGTGGATTCTCAATTCTGTTCCATTAGTCTATGTATCTATTGTTGTACCAGTACCAGGCTGTTTTGAGTACTGTGGGGACATAATAGGTTCTAAAATCAGGAAGTGTGAGGCCTCCCACTTTGTTATTCTTCTTCAGTAATGCTTTACTTATCTGGAGTCTCTCCTCTTTCCATATGAAGTTGGTGATTTGTTTCTCCATCTTATTAAAAAATGTCTTTGGAATTTGGATCGGGCTTGTATTGTATCTGCAGATTGCTTTGGGTAGAACAGATATTTTCACAATGTTGAGTTTTCCTATCTATGAGCAAAGTATGGTTTTCCACTTATGTACGACTCTTGGTTTCCTGCAGTAGTGTCTTGTGGTTTTCTTTGTATAGGTCTTTTATGTCTCTGGTTAGGTTTATTCGTAAGTATTTTATCTTCTTGGGGGCTATTGTAAATGATATTGATTTGCTGATTTCCTCTTCGAAGTTCACTTTTTTGGTGTAGAGGAATCCAACTGATTTTTGTATGTTTATCTTGTATCCTGACGTTTTGCCGAAATCTTCTATTAGTTCCAGTAGTTTTCTTGTGGATTCTTTGGGGTTTTCTGTGTATAAGATCACATTATCTGCAAACATAGATACTTTTACTTCTTCCTTACCAATTTGGATGCCTTTATTTCTTTCTCTAGCCCAGTTGCTCTGGCTAGGACCTCCAGAACAATGTTGAATAAGAGTGGTGATAAAGGGCATCCTTGTCTGGTTACCATTCACAAGGGGAATGCTTTTAGACTCTCTATTTAGGATGATGTTGGCTATTGGCTTTGTATAAATGCCCTTTATTATACTAAGGAATTTCCCTTCTATTACTATTTTGTTGAGAGTTTTTACCATGAATGGGTGTTGGACTTTGTCAAATGCCTTTTCTGCATTGATTGATAAGATCATGTGGTCTTGTCTTTAGTTTTATTAATGTGATGGATTATGTTGATTGTTTTTCTAATGTTGAACCATCCCTGCATGCCTGGTATGAATCCCGCTTGGTCATGGTGAATTATTTTTTTGATATGCTGCTGAATTCTACTGGCTAGAATTTTGTTGAGGGCTTTTGCATCAATGTTCATGAGGGATGTTGGTCTATAATTTTCTTTTCTTGTGGTGTCTTTACCTGGTTTTGATGTCAGGGTTATGTTGGCTTCATAGAATGAGTTTGGAAGTATTCTATCCTTTTCTATACTGTGAAATACCTTTAGTAGTAGTGGTGTTAACTTTTCCCTGAAAGTTTGGTAGAATTCTCCGGTGAAACTGCCAGGGCCAGAGGTTTTTTTTTTGTTGTTGGCAGTTTTTAAATTACTTTTTCAATATCTTCTCTCATTATAGGTTTATTTAGTTGTTCTACCTCTGTTTGTGTTAATTTAGGTAGGTAGTGAGCGTCTAGAAATTTGTCCATTTCCTCTAGGTTTTCATATTTGTTAGAGTACAATTTTTTGTAGTGTTCTGTTATGATTCTTTTAATTTCAGTTGGATCTGTTGGGATATCACCCATCTCATTTCTTATACAGGTTATTTGCTTCCCCTCCTGTTTTTGTTTTGTCAGTTTGGCCAGTGCTTTATTGATTTTGTTGATCTTTTCAAAGAACCAGCTTTTGGTCTCGTTAACTCTTTCAGTTGTTTTTCTATTCTCTGTTTCATTTAATTCTACTCTAATTTTTATTATTTGCTTTCTTCTGGTGCCTGAAGGCTTCTTTTGCTGCTCTCTTTCTGTTTGTTTGAGTTGCAGAGTTAAAGTTTTGATTTTGGCCCTTTCTTCTTTTTGGATGTGGGTATTTATTGTTATAAATTGACCTCTGAGCACTGCTTTTGTTGTGTCCCAAAGGTTCTGGTAGGTTGTGTTTTCATTCTCATTTGATTCTGTGAATTTCTTTATTCCATCCTTAATTTCTTCTATAACCCAGTAGTTTTTAAGCAAGGTGTTGTCCAGTTTCCATTTTTTTTCCTTACTTTTTCTGTTATTGATTTCTACTTGTATGGCTTTATGGTCAGAAAAAGATGCTTTGTAATATTTCAATGCTTTGGATTCTGTTAAGGCTTTCTTTATGGCCTAATATGGGGTCTATTCCGGATAATATTCCATGAGCTTTGGAAAATAAAGTATACTTGGCTGCTGTAGGGTGGAGTGTTCTGTATAGGTCTATGAGCTCAAGTTGGTTGATTGTGGCATTTAGATCTTCCATGTCTTTACTGAGCTTGTTTCTGTATGTTCTGCCCTTCACCGAAAGTGGTGTGTTGAAGTCTCCTTCTATTATTGTGGAGCTGTCTACCTCTCTTTTCAATTCTGTTAGAATTTATGTATTTTGAAGCACTTTTATTGGGTGCATAAATATTTATTATGGTTATTTCCTCCTGGTGTATTGACCATTTAATCATTATATAGTGTCCTTCCTTATCCTTTGTGGTGGATTTTACTTTAAAGTCTATTTTGTCAGAGATTAATGTTGCCACTCCTGCCTTTTTCTGCATGTTGCTTGCTTGATATATTTTTTCCATTCTTTGAGTTTTAGTTTGTTTGTGTCTTTAAGTCTAAGGTGTGTCTCTTGTAGGCAGCATATAGACGGACTGTATTTTTTTTTATCCATTCTACCACTCTCTGTCTCTGTATTGGTGCTATTAGCTCATTTCCATTCAGCATAATTATTGATAGGTATGAATTTAGTGCTGTCATTTTGATGTCTTTTTTTGTATGTTGTTGACAGTTTCTTTGTTCCGTTTAATTTTCTGTGCCAAGTCATTTTTCTTTATGTATCTTTTTTTCATCTTTTTCATTTTTGTTGATTTTGTATTTGGTGAGTCTTTATGATTTTCATGTTTTTTATTTTGGTGTTTAGGATTGTTAGTTTCCTTTGTGGTTACCTTAATATTTACCCCTGTTTTTCTAAGTTTAAACTAATTGTTTATTTTTTTATATTGCCTTGACTTCCTCTCCATATGAAAGATCTAGGACTACTTTTTTTAGTCCCTTTTTTTTTTTTTTTAATGTTGTCATCTTTTACATATTGACATCTCTGTTTCCCTATTTACAATGTTTTAGCTTTGATTTATTTTTGTGATTTCCCTATCTGCGTTGATATCTGATTGCTCTGTCCTGTGTTCTAGTCTTAAGTTGTTTCTGATATTAGTGCTTATCTAATGGGAAGACTCCCTTTAGTATTTCTTGTAATCTTGATTTGATTTTTGCAAATTCCGTAAACTTCTGTTTATCTGGAAATACCCTAATTTTGCCATCATATTTGAAATACAGTTTTGCTAGATATATAATTCTTGGCTGACAATGTTTTTTTCCTTCAGGGCATTATATATGTCATTCCATTGCATTCTTACCTGTATGGTTTCTGCTGAGTAGTCCATGCTTAGTCTTATCGACTCTCCTTTATAGATGACTTTTCATTTATCCCTAGCTGCTCTTTAAATTCTCTCTTTATCTTTGGTTTGGGCAAGTTTGTTTATCATATATCTTGTTGTCTTTCTTTGGGATCTACCTTGTGTGGGGTTTGATGAGTATCTTGGATAGATAACTTCTCATCTTTCTCTATATCAGGGAAGTTTTCCACCAATGAATCTTCAACAATTCTCTTTGTGTTTTCTGTTACCATCCCCGTTCTGGTACTCCAATCACTTATATGTTATTGCTTTTGATAGAATTCCACATAATTCTTAGAGTTTCTTCATTTTTTAAAATTCTTTTATCTCTTTTTTCCTCAAATAAGTTGATGTCAATTGCTTTATCTTCAGTGTCACAAATTCTGACTTCCATAGCCTCAGTTCTTCTCCTATGACTTTCTATTGAGTTGTCTAATTCTGAGATTTTATTGTTAATCTTTTGGATTTCTGTTTGCTGTGTCTCTATGGATTTTTGCAGCCTGTTAAATTTGTCATTATGCTCTTCTATAAGCCTCTTAAGTTCCTCTATTGCTTTGTCTGTGTGTTCCTTGGCTTGTTTTGTGTTATGTCTGATCTCCTTCCTGATATCTTGAAGAGTTCTATATATTAATCTTTTGTATTCTATCTATGGTAATTCCAAGAAGTTCTCTTCCTCTGGAAGATTTCTAGGTGCTTTGTTTTGGGAGCTGATTGAAGCCATCAGGGTCTGCCTCTTTGTGTGATTTGATGTTGACTTTATCTCTGAGCATCAATAAGTTATTATATTTATTTTGTTTGCTTACTGTACCCTAGCTTCTAGTTTTGTTTTGATATACCCAAATAAGCTGCTCGTGTGAGCTAGTTTGATTATTCGCACTTTTGAAGCTCTAACTTCCTGTCACCAGGTGGTTAAATCTGTTACTAGGTATGTGAACCCAGGAGTCCATTTATTTTTCTCAGCTCAAGAGTCCAGGTATGACTTGAGAACCTACTATACAGCTACGGTACTCAAAACAGCCTGGTACTGGTACAACAACAGAGACATTGACCAATGGAACAGAATTGAGAACTCAGATGTAAATCCATCCACCTACGGTCACCTGATTTTTGACAAGGGCCCAAAATACATCAAATGGGGAAAAGACAGTCTTTTTAACAAATGGTGCTGGCAAAACTGGATATCCATTTGTAGAAAAATGAAACAGGACCCATACCTCACACCATATACAAAAACTACTTCAAAATGGATCAAAGACCTGAATATAAAGCCTCAAACTATAAAATTCATAGAAGAAAAAATAGGACCAACACTTCAGGCCTTAATACATGGCATTAACAGGATACAAACCATAAACATCAACACAAAAAACCCAACAGATAAACTAGATAATTGGGATCTTCTAAAAATCAAACATCTATGCTCTTCAAAAGATTTCACCAAAAGAGTTAAAAGAGAACCTACAGACTGGGAAAAAATTTTTGGACAGTACAAGTCAGACAAAGGTCTAATCTCCATAATCTACAAGAAAATCCAACACCTCTACAACAAAAAGACAACCAATCCTATCAAAAAATGGGCAAAGGAAATGAACAGACACTTCACCAAGGAAGACATTCAAATGGCCAACAGACACATGAGGAAATGCTCGCGATCACTAGCCATTAGAGAAATGCAAATTAAAACCACAATGAGATACCATCTCACCCCGGCATTACTGGCACGAATCAAAAACACTGGAAATAACAAATGTTGGAGGGGCTGCGGGGAGACGGGAACTTTTATACACTGCTGGTGGGAATGCAAAATGATACAGCCATTTTGGAAAATGATATGGCGTTTCCTCAGAAAGCTAGAAATAGACGTACCATTCGATCCAGCAATCCCACTCCTAGGAATATATCCTAGAGAAATAAGAGTCATCACTCGAATAGACATATGCACACCTATGTTCATGGCAGCATTATTCACAATAGCAAAACGATGGAAACAACCTCGATGTCCATCAACAGACGAATGGATACACAAACTATGGTACATACACACAATGGAGTACTATGCAACGAGAAAGAACAATGAATCGGTGAACCATCTCATAACATGGATGAAACTGGAGGACATCATGCTGAGTGAAATAAGTCAATCACAAAAGGACAAATATTGTATGAGACCTCTATTGTAAAAACCCATGAAAAAATTCACATGCAAAATGTAACAATCCTTGTTGGTTACCAGGGATGGGAGGGGGGGGGGGATACTAAATAGGTAATAGGTAAGTGGTAACTTGGGTGAGAGATGAGATAGTACATAGTACAGGGGAAACTAACACAACCTGCACAAGGAAAGGTCATGGAGGCCCTATAGACACATCCAAACCCCCCGAGGGACTGAGTTGTTGGATGGAGGGCTCTGGGAACCATGATCTCGGGGAACATCTAGCTCAATTGGCATGACACTACTTATAAAGATAGTGCTCTACATTCTACCTTGGTGAGTAGTGTCTGGGGTCTTAAAAGCCTATGAGCGGCCATCTAAGATACTCCACTGATCTCATCCCTTCGGGAACAAGGGAGAACGAAGAGAACAGGATACAAGGAAAAGATCAGTCCGAAGGACTAATGGTCCACAGCTACCAAGGCCTCCACGGGACTGAGCCCAGTACAGCTGGATGGTGCCCGGCTACCACCAGTGACTCCTCTGACCAGGATCACAACAGAGGGTTCTGGGCAGAGCTGGAGTAGGATGTAGAGCATAATTTTAACTCCCCAAAAAAAAAAAAAAAAAATAAGAAGACCAGATATACTGGCCTAAAGAATACTAGAGAAACCTCGAGAGTGTGGCCCCCAGACACCCTTTCAGCTCAGAGGGGAAGTTACCTTCAAGGTTCGATGTTAAGCCTGGGAATGGACACCCCAGTAAAACTAAATGGGACTAACGATGTACAGGAGTCCGGTGACAATGGCCAGAAGGCAGAGGGAGAGTAGGAAACTGATGATAAGGAACACAAATTGAATAAGGACACTGTCGATGTATTGTGAGATTGTTGACCACTGCTATAGGGCAACATTTGTAGTAACTATTAAATGGGAGGCTGTTTTGTCCTGTAAGCCTTCATCTTGGGCGAGAATGGCAGCACAATTGGAAGAGCATAGTCAATATCACTTAAATGTGTAAGTAAAAAGTTTTGAAATGGTGTTTAAATAAAATAAAAATAAATAAATAAATAAATAAACAAATGAGACTAAAGAGGTACAATAGTCCACTGACAAGGTCCAGAAGACAGAAGGGGACAAGGAAGCCCCCTGGTGATAGGGAACACAAGGTGGAGTAAGGATATTCTTGATGTGTTGTGAGATTGTTAACCATTGTCATAGGGCAACATGGGTAGTAACTGTTAAATGAAAAACTATTTTGTTCTGTAAGCCTTCATCTTAAGTGAGAATAACAGCACAGTTGGAAGAGCGTAGTCAATGTCACTGAACTGTGAATGTAGAAAATTTTGAAACGGTGTATCTTTGGCCATCTGTAATTTTCATCAAAAAAAAAGGTTGAGAATTTAGAGGCTTAATACGTTGTGGGGTTGTTAACCAATGTCAAAAAAAACAACATGTGTACTACTATTTCATGAGAAACTATTTGCTCTGTAAGCTTTCACCTGAAGTACAATAAAATATATATTAAAAAAAAAAAAAAAAAAGAGTCCAGGTAGTCAGTCACCAAGTGTGTGGTGCAGGCTCTCACCTACAGTCCTAGACAGGCAGGTGTGATTGGAATAGGCACAGGTATCTGGCTGCAGCAGGGGGTCATGTGCTGAGCAAGGCAGGGGGCTGATGGCTGCCCCTGAGTGTCTGGGAGGAAAATTTGTCCCTATTCCCTGGAGTGCATAGGTGGGTAGGTTTTGCAGCCAGACTATGGGCACCCAGTACTGTTGGCTGTAAGGACTGGGAAGCACCATTTATTCTTGGACCCCTCTCACAGGTGTCTAGGTGGCTAGGTGGAGCCACCAGTCCTCAGGCCCCTGATGTGTGTTGGTGAGGACCCTGCTTAATGGGCAGAGAGGTGTAAATGTCACAAACCTACCATTCCACCATGAAGCTGATACAGCTGAAGTTAAGCTTCAGGTAGATACCCTGTTGTATTGTGCTAATGAGGGCCTACACTGTCGAAATGGGCCCACACAAGTCTACGCAGGGGTGAAAGGCATTAAAGGTCTGTAGACCCCTTATGCCTTTGCCTAGGCAAAGGAGCTGTGCCTGCCCTGAGATTCTGGCTTAGAGGAGCTGGCAGATTATTTTTTCTGTTAATTTGTTCCCACTCCAAGGCTGAGAGAATGGCTCAGGGCACATGAAAGGTCCTACTTCTGTCCTAGGGGAAGCGGCAATCACTGAAGCTGGTCCAGGACCTGGTGCAGAGGGGGGATGTGGCAGGTAAATGGGAGAGAGGTTCTTCCCAAATGGGGTTTTTTTAATCTGCATGGTGGGTTAGACACATGTACTTATCTTTTGCTGATTGAGCACCACTTTTCACTGGTTCTGGAGGCTTGAGTAGACTCTCCACTGCTTGGTCTCTCCCAATGTGGAAACCGTGTGCCGAGTGCCACTGCTTGACTCACCGCGCACACCAACCGATCCAGCCTGCAGGGTACCGGTACCCCCAGAGCTGTCTGGCAACTCCTGTCTGCTTCCAAACTGTCTCTCCTTTCCCCTGCCATGCAATCTGATTCCTCTACTTTGCCTTTGATGTTCAGGGCTGCTATATTGTCATATGTAATCAATTCACTTGTTTTCTCAGGTCTTTGTTGCAAGAGGGACCAGTGGAAGCTTCTGACTACTCTGCCATCTTGGCCCTGCCTCCAAAGTTAACCATTTTAGTGTACAGTTTAATGGTATTTAGCTCATTCACAATATTGTGAAACCATCAGCTCTATCTAGTTTCAAAACATCTTTATCACCCCAAAGTGAAGCCCTAACCCACTAACAGTCATTCCCTTCCCAATTTCCCTAGCCTCTGGCCACCACTAATCTGCTTTATGTCTCTAGGGAGCACTCTCCTAGCAGGAACATCCCTGTGAGCTTGTTAAAATGCAAGTTCCCAGGCTCCACCCCAGATCCACTGCGTTGGAAACTCTGTGGTGGGCAGGGCCCAGAAATTTGCTTTGAACAAGCCCTCAGGTGATTCCAATGCACCTCAGAGTTTTAGAATCACTGCTCTGAACTCAAACTAGCATCAGGGCATGTTTGAGAAGATAAGCAGAGAGCTGTAATATGTAGCCCCACTTATTCCCCAGATCATGTAAACTACAAAATGCAAGAGCCAAAGTCCAGATGGATATTAACATTACAATTTCCATTCTTTTGCAACTGTCACTGGTGTCTGGAAAGAAAAGTAAATAAAAGGAAAACCTGGTGTATATGGAGATATTCTGCCCTCTGGGATGTCTGACTAAAACAATTATGCAAATCTGCCGTGTAAATAATGGAAGGGTACATGCAAGGGAAGAGATATATCTTAGGAACTGCACAGAGGAACATTCACCATAGATTTCATCTTAGTAAGATCTGATTTAATAATAACAGAGATAGTTTTATTCTCCTGAGATGAATGTCAGCATTGAATACTGAGTATCTTTGACACTTCTTGGTAAATATCAAGTACCTATTGCTATTAATTTATAGAGGCCTCAGATTCTAACATCTTGAAATAGGGAATTTAATGTCCTTACTTGCTGGAAAAATACTGCTTTCTCTGCAGTTTATACAAAAGGCAGTGGGCCACAACAGGTGAACCAATAAAAAGAAAACCCCTTGGCCCATGGATACACCAGCAGGTAAATATGAAATAGGTTATGCCCCTTGCAGAAGGCTAGTTATGCTCCTCACCCCAGAATCTTCAGAAATAAAAGAGGACAAGTGAGTAGCATTGGAATGAAGGTGTGGTGAAATGAGTTCCTTTATGTGGTCTTCTGCTTTGGTTCTTTGGAAAAACAGCTTGAGAGATTTTTCCCCTAAGCCCAGAGGAGTTACCTTTAAACTAATTTTCTGTCCCAGAGGGTTTGTTACTTTTGTCCAGGTTGATTGACATTTCCTGGGTAAGCTGTAAACAACTTGGTTTGGTACTTTTTTTCTGGCCTTGGGCTGCAGCCTGCTCTGTGATTGGTATGCACCTTTCAAGGGCTGGTCAGTACACTATGAAAATGAAGTGTCTGTGGCCTCCCGAGAGAGGATTGGTCAGTTCATGGCCCTGGTGGGAGGGTCAAGCATAGAAACTGACCAGGAGTTTGTGTATATAAGCAACCAACCCCACAGAGTTTTCAGAGACAGAAAGAAGCAGGAAGACAGGGAGCAGAAAGTAGCAGAAAGGAGAAAGAAGAGAGAAGAAGCAAAGAGACAGGAGGCAAGGAACCTCCTAAAAGAGCTGTAACATGGGCCATGGTCTATAACACTGAAGATAGTGACAGACCTGGAAGGGACTCTGCAGCAGAACTGACTGCAGTGCTGACAGCAGGGAGGCCAAAAACTGTCCTGAGTGGACTGAGAAGAAGCTTGTCCTGAGGGGGCCAAGAGGAGCCTGTTCAGAGATGGTCAAGAAGACTCTGTCCTCAGGGGGCCGAGAGAAGCCTGTTCAGAGATGGTCAAGAAGACCCTGTCCTCAGGGGGCCGAGAGAAGACTGTTCAGAGATGGTCAAGAAGACCCTGTCCTCAGGGGGCTGAGAGGAGCCTGTTCAGAGATGGTCAAGAAGACCCTGTCCTCAGGGGGCTGAGAGGAGCCTGTTCAGAGATGGTCAAGAAGACCCTGTCCTCAGGGGGCTGAGAGGAGCCTGTTCAGAGATGGTCAAGAAGACCCTGTCCTCAGGGGGCTGAGAGGAGGTCTGTCCTGAGGAGCTGAAGAGACTGCACAGCAGAGAGGAGCTGAGAGAGCTGTCCTGCACTGAAGAAGGGAGATTGTCACTGCATTCTTCCTGATTCTGACCCCAAGTTGTAGCCTGCTGATCCTGATCCCAAGGTGTGCCAGTTACTTCCATAATAAACCACTTAACTATAAGTATAATCTATGAGATCTGTGTAGCCATTGCAATGGATTATCAAACCCAGCAGAGAAATAGAGAGTGCTTTGAGGGGATGGCTGGTGTCAGAATTGGTAAAAAGATTGGAGAGTTCTGGTATGTCTGACCTTCATCCCATGGGAATCAGCTTTGGGCTGATTTTGATTCTCACTGTGCCCCCTGAAGTTAGATAGGTTCTGATGCTACTACTAGGCCTACTGTCCTTTTACAAAGATCAGTGGGAAGGAAAACATTTGCGTCTCCTTTATCTTCAAATTTCAGACATGTAAAATGCTTATTTCACAGTCACAAGGATCATGTGTTATGCCAAAATAGTTTATTGCAGGATTATCTAGTAGACATAATGAATTGTGAGAAAGAAATAAAGGGAGAAGAAAAGAGGAAAGGAAAGAAGCCTGTGGGTTCACAATGGGATTATGTCAACAAGACCAGGGAGGGAGGAACCCACATTCATTTTCATTCATTCATTTTTAACACTTCTTGTGTGCTGTGTAAAATTCTCCATACCAACGTGTCAGGGAAAAAAAACGTTGAAAAACCAACAAACCAACCAACAAACAAAAGACAACATGAACAGGTAAACAAATAAACAAAAAATCCCAGCCTTTAACCTGATGGAACTTGGAGTATAAGTTAGTTTTCATTGGCAGCAAATGCTACAAGGACGTATATGCACAGTGTATAATAGCTGGCTGTGCAGCCATATCTCCTCATCTAACATCTGTCAACTATTGATCGTTCTCCTTTGTTTCCAACTTTCCCATTCCAATCACTAGTAATCATCAATGCATCCTGATTGCATGTTTGATCAATTTCAGACTGCAGAAGTTGGTAAAAATCTACAATTTCTTTATCCTTGGCCTTAGGCGACAGTGTGTAAATTTGAATAATAATGTATTCACTGAAGAAGGCTTGGTAGTTGGAAAATATGGCATTGGTGATAGAAATGATGCTGGAAATTGGATGATACAATTTCGTAAGACCAACGACTTCTTCACTGCAAATATCTTTTTTATAACATAAACAGCAACTATACAAGTGGACCTGGCCAGATGGACCAAAATGGATGTCAGGAGAGATTCTGAAACCTTTTCTTGAAAGTTGAGTAGCTAAGAAATGGAAGAAATGATGAAATAAAGGAGCAAAACAGAAGATTTCAAAGGGTGGCTTGAGAAGACAAAGTAAAGGTTTATAATGACATGTGCAGAGACCTGGAGTTGGAAAACCAAAAAGGAAGAACACATTCAGCATTTTTCAAGCTGAAAGAACTGAAGAAAAAATTCGAGCCTCGAGTTGCAATAGGGAAGGCTTCTAGGGGCAAAATACTGAAGAAAGCAAGAAGCATCAAAAGAAGATGGAACGAAAACACAGAGTCACTCTACCAAAAAGAATTTTTCAACGTTCAATCATTTCAGGAGGTAACATATGATTAAGAACTCATAGTACTGAGGGAAGGAGTCCTAGCTGCACTGAAGACATTGGTGAAAAACAAGGCTCCAGGGACTGACGGAATACCAACTGAGATGTTTCAACAAATGAATGCATCGCTGGAAGTGCACTTCTCTATGCCAAGAAAATTGAAAGACAGCTACCTGGCCAACCGACTGGAAGAGATACATATTTATGCCTATTCCAAAAAAAGGTGACTTAATAGAATGTGGAAATTATCAAACAATATCATTAATATCACACAGAAGTAAAATTTTGCTGCAGATCATTCAAAACTGGCTGCAGCAGTGTATCGACAGGGAACTGCCAGAAATTCAAGCCAGATTCAGAAAAGGACATGGAATGAGGAATATCTTTGCTGATGTCAAATGGATTCTAGCTGAAAGCAGAGAATACCAGAAAGATGTTTACCTGTGTTTTGTTGACTATGCAAAAGCATTCAACAGTGTGGGTCATAACAAATTATGGATAACATTGTGAAGAATGGGAATTCCAGAACACTTAATTGTGCTCATGAGGTACCTGTACATAGATCATTAGGCAGTCTTTCGAATAGAACAAGGGGATACTGCATGGTTTAAAGTTAGGAAAAGTGTGCGTCAGGGTTGTATCCTTTCACCATACTTATTCATTCTGTATGCAGAGCAAGTAATGTAAGAAGATGGACTACCTGAAGAAGAACGTGGCATCAGGATTGGAGGAAGACTTATTGTCATGGATTCAATTATGTCCCCCAAAAAATGTGTGTAACAATTTGGCTGGGCCATTATTCCTGGTATTGTGTGATTTTCCTATATGTTGAAAATCCTGCCTCTATGATGTTAATGAGGGAGGATGGGTGGCAGTTGTGTTAGTAAGGCAGGACTCAATCTACAAGATTGGATTGTATCCTGAGGCAATCTCCTGCGATATAAAAGAGAAGTCAGCAGAGAGACAGGGGGACCTCATACCACCAAGAAAGCAGTGCCAGGAGCAGAGTGTGTCCTTTGGATCCGGGGTCCCTTAGTGGAGAGGCCCCTAGTTCCAGGGAACATTGATCAGAAGGCCGACAGAGAGAGAAAGCATTCCCCTGTAGCTGACTCCCTGACTTTGGACTTCTAGCCTACTTTACTGTAAGGAGATGAATTTCTCTTTGTTAAAGTCATCCTCTTGGGTTGTTTCTGTTGTAGCAGCACTAGATGACTAAGACTCTCATTAACAACCTTCGATATGCAGATGACTCAATCTTGCTTACTGAAAGTGAAGAGGATCGACACACTTATTGATAAAGATCAAAGACCACAGCCTGCAGTATGGATTACACCTCAACATAAAGAAAACAAAAATCCTCACAACTGGGTCGATAAGCAACATCATGATAAACAGAGAAAAGATTGAAGTTGTCAAGAATTTCATTTTACTTGGATCCACAAACAATGCCCATGGAAATAGCAGTCAAGAAATCAAATGACCCATTGCTTTGGAAAAATCTGCTGAAAAAGACTTCTTTAAAGTGTTAAAAGCAAAGATGTTACTTTAAGGACTAAGGTGCGCCTGACCCAAGCCATGGTGCTTTCAATCACCTCATGTGCATATAAAAGCTGGGCAATGCATAAGGAAGACAAAAGAAGAATTGATGCCTTTTAGTTATGGTTTTGGCAAAGAATATTGAATATACCATTGTCTTAGTCGTCTAGTGCTAGTGCTTAGTCATTTAGAAATACCACCAGTGGATGGCTTTAACAAAGAGTCTAGTAGGCTACAAGTCCAAATTCAGGGTGTCAGCTCCACTGGAAGGCTTTCTCTGTCGGCTCTGGAGGGAGGTCTGTGTCAGCCATCTTCCCTTGATCTAGGAGCTTTTCTGCGCAGGAACCTCAGGTCCAAAGGACACGCTATGCTCCCAGCATTGGAGCAGGGGTGTGACCTTAGTAAGGGTGTTGCTATCCCACCTTAATCCTCTTTAACATAAAAGTACAATCACAAAATGGAGGACAAGGATACAATAGTGGGAATCATCGCCCAGTGAAATTGCTACACACATTTTTTTTTTTTTGGCCTTTTATTATTATTATTGTTTTATTGTACTTCAGGTGAAGGCTTAGAGAACAGTTTCTCATGAAAAAATAGTACACATATTGTTTCATGACATTGCTTAAAAACCCCACAACATGTCAACCCTCTCCCTTCTCGATCTTTTTTTTTTTTTTGGTGAAAATATACATATGCAAAGATACACCATTTCAAAAAATTTCTACATGCACAGTTCAGTGACATCGACTACGCTCTTCCAATTCTGCTGCTATTCTCACTTCAGATGAAGGCTTACAGAACAAAACAGTTTCTCATTTAACAGTTAGCACATATGTTGCCCTGTGACACTGGTTAACAACCTCACAACATATCAACACTATCCTTACTCAACCTTGGGTTCCATATGACCAGCTTTCCTGTCCCCATCTGCCTTCTGGCCCTTATCCCTGGACTGCTGTGCCTCATTAGTCCTGTTCTGTTTTATGGGGTTGTCCACTAACCAGCTGAACTGTGAACCTCGGAAATGACTTCACCACTGAGCTAAAAGGGTGCCTGGAAGCCATACTCTCGGGGTTTCTCCAGTCTCCTTTAGGCCAGTAAATCTGATCTTTTTTTTGTGAGTTAAAGTTATGCTGTACATCCTTCTCCAGCTCGGTCCAGAAACCTCTGTTGTGATCCGGGAGAGAGCAGTCAGTGGTGGCAGCTGGGCACCATCTAGCTGTACTGGACTCAGTCTGGTGGAGCCCTTGGTAGCTGTGGTCCATTAGTCCTTCGGACTAATCCTTTACTTGTATCCTGTTCTCTTCATTTTCCCTTGCTCCCGAAGGGATGAGACCAGTGGAGTATCTTATGGCTGCTCACAGACTTTTAAGACCCCAGGCACTACTCACCAAAGTAGAATGTAGAACATTGTCTTTATAAACTGTGTTATGCCAATTGAGCTAGATGTTCCCTGAGACCATGGTCCCCACAGTGCTCCGCCCAGCAATTCAGTCTCTCAGGGAGTTTGGAAGTGTCTATGGAGCTTCCATAACCTTTCCTTGTACAAGTTGTGCTGGTTTCTCCTGTATTGTGTACTGTCTCACCCTTCACACAAGATACCACTTATCTATTGCCTATTTAGTATTTCCACCCCACCCCTCCCATCGCTGGTAACCAACAAAGATTGTTACATTTTGTGTGTGAACTTTTTCTTGGGATTTCACAATAGAAGTCTCATACAATATTTGTCCTTTTGTGATTGACTTATTTCACTCAGCATAATGTCCTCCAGTTTCATCCATGTTATGAGATGGTTCACAGATTCATCGTTGTTCTTTCTCGTTGCATAGTACTCCATTGTGTGTATGTACCATAGTTTGTTTATCCATTCATGTGTTGATGAGCACCTACGTTGTTTCCATCGTTTTGCTATTGTGAACAATGCTGCCATGAACATGGTGTGCATATGCCTATTCGAGTGACAACTCTTACTTCTCTAGGATATATTCCTAGGAGTGGAATTGCTGGATCGAATGGTATGTCTATTTCTAGCTTTCTGAGGAAGCGCCATATCATTTTCCAAAATGGCGGTATCATTTTGCATTCCCACCAGCAGTGCATAAGAGTTCCCATCTCTCCGCAGCCCCTCCAACATTTGTTATTTCCAGTGTTTTTGATTTGTGCCAGTAATGCCAGGGTAAGATGGTATCTCATTGTGGTTTTAATTTGCATTTCTCTAATGGCTAGTGATCGTGAGCATTTCCTCATGTGTCTGTTGGCCATTTGAATGTCTTCTTTGGTGAAGCATCTGTTCATTTCCTTTGCCCTTTTGTTAATAGGATTATTTGCCTTTTGGTTGTAGAGGTGTTGGATTTTCTTGTAGATTATGGAGATTAGACCTTTGTCTGACTTCTAGTGTCCAAAAATTTTTTCCCAGTCTGTAGGTTCTCTTTTGACTCTATTGGTGAAGTCTTTTGAAGAGCATAGGTGTTTGATTTTTAGAAGGTCCCAGTTATCTAGTTTATCTTTTGGGGTTTGTGCATTGATGGTTATGGTTTGTATCTTGTTAATGCCATGTATTAAGGCCTGAAGTGTTGGTCCTATTTTTTCTTCTATGAACTTTATAGTTTTAGGCTTTATATTCAGGTCTTTGATACATTTTGAAGTACTTTTTGTATACGGCGTGAGGTTTGGGCCCTGTTTCATTTGTTTGCAGATGGATATCCAGTTTTGCCAGCAGCATTTGTTGAAAAGACTGTCTTTTCCCCATTTGATGGACTTTGGGCCCTTGTCGAAGATCAGGTGACCATAGGTGGATGGATTTACATCTGGGTTCTCAATTCTGTTCCATTGGTCAATGGATCTGTCGTTGTACCAATACCAGGCTATTTTGACTACTGTAGCTGTATAGTAGGTTCTGAAGTCAGGTAGTGTGAGTCCTCCAACTTTATTCTTCTTCTTCTGTAGTGCTTTACTTATTCGGGGCTTCTTCCCTTTCCATATAAAGTTAATGATTAGGTTTTCCATCTCTTTGAAGAATTTTGTTGGTATTTGGATCAGGATTGCATTGCATTTGTAAATTGCTTTGGGTAGAATTGTCATTTTCACAATGTTGAGCCTACCTATCCATGAGCATGGTATGTTTTTCCATTTATGTAGATCCCTTTGGGTTTCTTGCAGTAGTGTTTTGTAGTTTTTTTTGTATAGGTCTTTTACTTCCCTGGTTAGATTTATTCCTAAGTATTTAATCTTTTTAGAGGCTATTATAAATGGCATAGTTTTCCTGATTTCCTTTTCATCGTTCTCCTTATTGCTGTAGAGGAATCCAACTGATTTTTCTATGTTTATCTTGTATCCTGTTACTCTGCTGAATCTTTCTATTAGTTCCAGTAGACTTCTCGTGGAGTCTTTAGGGTTTTCTATGTATAGTATCATATCATCTACAAACAGGGACAGTATAACTTCTTCATTGCCAATTTGGATGCTCTTTATTTTTTTTTCTTCTTCCTTTATTGCTCTAGCTAGAACTTCCAGCACAATGTTAAATAGGAGTGGTGATAAAGGGCATCCTTGACTTGTTCCTGTTTTCAGGGGGAATGTTTTCAGCCTCTCTCCATTAAGAATGATGTTGGCCATTGGTTTTGCATAGATGCCCTTTATTATGTTGAGAAATTTCCCTTCTATACCTATTTTATTGAGAGTTTTTATCAGGAATGGGTGTTGGACTTTGTCAAATGCCTTTTCTGTATCAATGGAGATGATCATGTGATTCTTTTCTTTCCTTTTATTTATGTGGTGGATTACGTTGATTGATTTTCTAATGTTGAACCATCCTTGCATACCTGGTATGAATCCTACTTTGTCATGGTGTATTATTTTTTTGATATGATGCTGAATTCTATTGGCTAGAATTTTGTTGAGATTTTTTGCATCTATATTAATGAGAGATATTGGTCTATAGTTTTCTTTTTTTGTGACGTCTTTTCCTGGTTTTGGTATCAGCATTATGCTGGCTTCATAGAATGAATTTGGAAGTGTTGCTTCCTCTTCTATGCTCTGAAATAGCTTGGGTAATACTGGTACAAGTTCTTCTGTAAATGTTTTGTAGAATTCTCCAGTGAAGCCATCTGGGCCAGGCCTTTTTTTGTTGGGAGTTTTTTTTTTTTTTTTTTTATTATTACCTTTTCAATCTCTTGTTATGCGTCTGTTCAGATTTTCAACATCCCTTTTTTGTATTTTGGGTAGGGAGTGTGTTTCTAGAAATTTATCCATTTCCTCTAGGTTTTCAAATTTGTTGGAGTATAGTTTTTCATAATATTCTGTTATAATCCTTTCTATTTCAGTTGGGTCTGTTGTAATGTCCCCCATTTCTTTTCTTATTTGGGTTATTTGTGTCGTCTCCTGTTTTTCTTTTGTCATTCTGGCCAGTGGTCTGTCGATTTTGTTGATTCTTTCAAGAACCAAATTTTGGTTTGGTTGATTCTTTCTATTGTTTTTCTGTTCTCTATTTCATTTATTTCTGCTCTTATCTTTAGTATTTCCTTTCTTCCGGTGGCTGTGGGGTTTTTCTTTGCTGTTCTCTTTCTATTTATTTGAGTTCTGTAGTTAATGTTTTGATTTTGTCTCTTTCTTCTTTTTTTGATGTGTGCATCTATTGCTATAAATTGTCCTCTTAGGACTGCCTTTGCAGTGTCCCAAAAGTTTTAATATGATGTGTTTTCATTCTCATTTGATTCTAGGAATTTTTTGATTCCATCTGTAATCCTTCTATTACCCAGTGATGTGTAAGCAGAGTATTATTCAGTTTCCATGTAATTGATTTTTTTCCCTTGCTGTTTCTGTTAATTTCTACCTTAATGGCATTGTGGTCAGAGAAGATAATTTGAATTATCTCAACATTTTGGATCTTGTTGAGGATTTCTCTGTGGCCTAAGATGTGGTTTATTCTGGAGAACATTCCATGTGCATTGGAAAAAAATGTGTACTTTGCAGCCTTTGGATGGAGTGTTCTATATAGTTCTATGAGGTCAAGTTGGCTGATTGTGCCTTTTAGGTCTTCTGTATCTTTGCTGAGTTTCTCCTTAGTTGTTCTGTCCTTTACTGAGAGTGATGTGTTGAAGTCTCCTAGTATTATTGTGGAACTGTCAGTTTCTCTTTTCAGTGTTGTTAGTTTGTTTTATGTATTTTGAAGCCTTGTCATTGGGTGTGTAGATGTTTATTATGGTTATGTCTTCATGATGGATCATCCCCTTAATCATTATATAGTGTCCTTCTTTGTTTTTTATGGTGGATTTTGTTTGAAAGTCTATTTTATCAGAGATTGGTATTGCCACTCCTGCTTTTTTTGGCAGTTGTTAGCTTGATGTATTTTTTTCCAACCTTTGACTTTTAATAAATTCACATTTTTGTTTCTAAGGTGTGTCTCTTGTAGACAGCATATTGATGGATCCTGCTTTCTTATCCATTCGGTGACTCTCCGTCTCCTTATGGGTGCATTGAGTCCATTTACATTCAATGTAATTACTGATAGATGTGTCTGTTGCTGTCATTTTCTACTGCTTCTTTTTGTGGTGCTGATGTTTTCTTTGCTCTTCTTACTCTCTTGTTCTGAGTTACTTTTGTATGTGAATTTTTTTTCATTTCTTTTGTTTTTGTAGGTTTGGTTTTTGCTGAGACTTTATGTTTTTCCTGTTTATTTTTATGAGTATGTTTGTTAACTTTCTTTGTGGTTACCTTGAATTTTACCCTTATCTTTCTAAGTTTGAAGCAGTCTACCATTACTTGGTATTGCCTTGCCTTCCTCTCCATTAGAAGGTTCTATACCGATGCCATTTATTCCTTCTTTTATTGTTTTGATATTGTTGTCATTTACTGATTAACTGCTCTGATTCCTTGTTGTATCTCTTTTGGTTTTGGATAGTCCTTGAGAGTTCATTTCCTAGATTGGTATCTGGCTGGTACGATCCTGCGTCCTAGATTCTGCCTGTGAGCTGAAATTGTTTGTTCTCAGATCAAAGTACTCCCTTTAATAATTCTTGTAATTTTGGTTTGGATTTTACATATTTCCTTAATTTCTGTTTATCTGGAAATGTCCTAATTTCACCATCATATTTGAACGGGAGTTTTGTAGGATATATTATTCTTGGCTGGCAAGTCTTTTCTTTCAAGATTTTATATATGTCATCCCATTGTCTTCTTGCCTGCGTGGTTTCTGCTGATTTATCTGAGCTTAGTCTTATTGTTTCTCCTCTGTATGTGACTTCTTGTTTTTCATGAGCTGCTCTCAACATTCTTTGTTTGTCTTTGGTTTTGGTGAGTGTGATTATGATATGCCTTGGTGATTTTCTTTTGGGGTCTATCCTACATGGGGTTCATTGAGCTTCTTGGAGGGCCAGCTTTTCATCTTTCATGATATTGGGGAAGTTTTCTGTCAGCACTTCTTCAGTGATCTTCTCTGTGTTTTCTGTTTTCTCCCCCTGTTCTGGAATTCCAATCACTCAAAGATTTTTGCTTTTGATTGTGTCCCACATAACTCTCAGGGTCTCTTCATTTTTCTTTGTTCTTTTTTCTGAGTTTTCCTCAAACAGAGTTGTATCCAAGTGTTTGTCTTTAATTCAACTGATCCTGTCTTCCACCATTTCAAATCTGCTTCTCAGCCCTTCTATGACACTGTCCATTTCTGAAATCTTGCTGTTTATCTTTTGGATTTCTAATTGTTGTCTTTGTATAATTTCTAGTCATAAATTTATTTTGGTATTTTGTTCCTGCATTATTTTCCTGAATTCTTCGAATTTTTTGTCTGTATTTTCCATGAATTTGTCTATTTTGTCCTCATTTTTGTCTGCTTTTTGCTTCAGATCTTGAAGAATTCTGAGTATTAGAGAATTGAATTCCCTATCAGGTAGTTCTAGTGGCTTTTCTTCCACTGGAAAGTCATCTAGTGTTTTATTTTGGACACGTACTGTAACCATCCTGTCCTGTTTTTGTAAAAGTTTTGATATTGTCTGCTGTCTTCAGGGCATTCAGTAGTTATTTTTCTCGTTTATTGATTGTAGATTTGTTTGTTTTGTCCCTTTTTTTCAAATTTGGCTATGTCTGAGTAGGCAGGCTATGTGTTCTTTGTTGTTTGCTCGTCTATGGGCACAATACATTTCACATCCTTCTCCAATTGGCAGGGTCAGTCACTCCGATATGGTATCGCAGGGCAGGTTTAGCTGAAGAGGAGTTACTGGTATGGGCTGTTTGTGGCACCTACTACACCCACCAGGGTGGGTCAGTAATCAGTGTAGGGCAGGTTCCAGTAGACCATGCCTGTGCTGCTTGGTGGTGTGATGTTAAGCACACGGTGCAGGTAGGTAGGATGCAGCGGGGAGATTGTTATGTGTGGAGCTAAGATGGATATGGGAGACAGGAGAGAGGAACAGGAGCCATAAACATATAAACAAACAAAAAAGAATGCTAGGGGAGTTGGACGTTGGAGTGGAGAGATAAGAGACTATTAAATGGAGAAAAAAAAGGGGAAGAGGAAGAAAAAAAAGAAAAGAATGAATAAATAAAAATTGGAAAGGGAAAAGAATAGCAAATATCCTAGGGATCCCACCGGTGTGCCTATGAGGTCTTGGGAAGTTGTTCTCAGGTGTTGCAGTACAGCCTGACTAGAAGGTGTAGAGTTATACAATGCCAGGTAGTCAGGGAACAGAAAGAGAAGGAAGATATAGAGAGATGAGAAACTGAGTAATGAAGAAAGACTAAAAGGGAAAAAGAAGGAAAATAAAACAAAACAAATTAAAAATAAAAAGAACAAGAGAAGCCCTCCCAAAAAACAGGGAAAAAAAAAAAAAACCCAACGGAAAAAGAAATGTCCTCAGGGATCCCTCTGCGCGTTTGTGCAAGCCGAGGTGGTAGGCTTGAAGCCACACACCACCACCTGGCCAGAACGGGCTCCCTACTCAAGAAAAGGAAAAGAAAACAAGCAAGCAATTGAAAACAAACAAACAAAAGCCCTAGGATCCCACCAGCGGGCAGCCCAGACCAAGAAGCAGCTCCACACTCTAAGGGAGCTCCGCCCCTCCTCAGGACGAAGCAAAGATGGCACACAGAGCCAGGTATTTGAGTGAAAGGAGGGGTGGTGGTGGTAAGAGTAAGGAAGAAATCAAAATAAGCAGAAAAAAGCAAAACCAGCAGCCAACAAATTGCACTCAGAGGGCCGGCCCGTTAGGGTGGGTGGAATCCAAGCAGCCTTCGCTTCCCGGACAAGAGATTGTGGCTGCAGGAAGCCAAGGAGGCCGAGTGGGGGTGGGGAGTGGGGTGGGAAAGCTTATATCACAAATTACTGGTTGTTTTGTCTCCTGCTGGCAACTCCGTGAAGCTGCTTTCTCATACCCCCTGTTTGCTGGTCTCTGTTAGGAGTCCAAGATGGTGGATCTGCACTGCTTTAGCTGATAGGGGACCTCCACATGCATCTCTCCTCACTCTCCATTCTCTGTCAGTTTTCTCACTCCATTTGGTGCTTGGCTGAGTTCTTTATCTCTTCATTTGATGTTTCAGGGTTTCAGGATTGTTGTTTTCTCTGTTTGGCTTAGTTTTTCTCATCTTTGCTGTGGAGGGACGGTGTGGTGCTTCTGTCTAGCATGCTATTTTGCCGGAAGTCTCGATACACATATTTTTTGTGGGACATAATTCAATCCATGACAACCATGGACTGCCAAAATGTCTTGGAAGAAGTACAGCCAAAATGCTCCTTAGAAGCAAGGATGGCAAGACTTTGTCTCACATACTTTAGACATGTTATCAGGAGGGATCAGTACCTGGAGAAGGTCATCATGCTTGGTAAAATAGTCAGTGAAAAAGAAGAAGACTCTTAACAAGATGGATTGACACAGTGGCTGCAACAATGGGCTAAAGTATAATGATTGTGAGAATGGTGCAGGACTAGGTAGTGTTTTGTTCTGTTGTATGTGGGGTCATTATCAGTCAGAACCAACTCAATGGCACCTAAGAACAACAACAACCTCATCCAGGTGATCAAGTGCATCCCAAGCAAATGACTCCTCAGCTGAGGTCTGAGTATGAGGAGGAGTGAGGGCGGCAAATGGAGGATGGGTGCACACCTCCAGAAGAGGAACAGCAAGGTCAACGGGAACTTTAAGGACCCTCTGTGCACACTTTTATTAAAAAACTGCTCACTTATTTCCTGATTTTTACTAGGTTTTCTTTTTTTTTTTTGTAAATTTTAAGGGATTTTTGCACGTTAGGAAAATGACACTTTTACATGCTATGTGACTTGCAAACATTTTTGTTACCGTGTTTTTTTCTTCTTACATGTTTTCTGCCAACACAGTTTTTTCTTTCTCTCTCTCTCCCTCTGGATTTTGAATCATGAATTGAATGACTTTCCTTAGTACATCAGACTGCCTTCCCTACCAGTGTGCCTATTGGGGGAAAGAATTAGAATCCCTTTCCTTCCTGAGATCAGCTTTCATGTGCTGCTCACCTGGCTGCACTCCTGCCGTGCCACCCCAGGACCCTGGTTCTGAAAACAAACATGTTTATCATCTCTGTTCACATCTCACAGTGATTTAAAGCACTGTTCCTAATTGGAGCAGGTGATACTCTAAGCAACAGTAAAATCAGTGTTAGCTCTGATTATCACTCCTGTGCTTACTGTGATTTAGGAGTCTAAAGATGGTGCCTCTGCAGAAAGTTAGGTCCAAGGGAGACCTCCCAGCAGTTTTCTGTCCCTGCATGTGCAGGCTGCAGTGTCTTTGTGAACCTGGGTGACTTCACACAACTTGATGGTGGACTTAATGCCACATCTTGGTGGTGCACTTAATGTCACACCATGATGGTGGACTTAATGTCACACATTGATTGTGGACTTAATGCCACACTTTGATAGTAGACTTAATGTCACACCTTGATGTGTACTTAGTGCTTGCATGCGATGGATCACTTTTATCTGGCCTTTCTCATCATGGTCTTGTAACTCCCACCAAATGAGTGGGTGAGACTATGCAAATTATGTGCTTGTGGCCCAACAAGGGAACTAGACAGCTTGCTAATAAGGCAAATAAGGTGCTTGGCACACTTGTGGGGTTGGGATCATGCAAATAAGGTGATGGAACTTTAACAAGGGAATTCCACAGCTAGTCTTAAAACCAGCCATCCCAGAGGTGGAACAGGGGAACCTCACTACCACCAAGAAAGAAGAGCTAGGAGCAGAGTGTGCCCTTCGGACCCAGAATCTTTACACCTTCTAGACCAAGGAGACAGAAAGAAACAGTTGTAACACCAGAGACGGCGAGAGATGGTGAGAAGCAGCAGCACAGAAATGGCAGCAGCAGAGGTAGCAGAACCAGGAGACAGTGCAGTGGACTTCCCACAATGGCAGATAGCTGAGTACCTTTAGGCAGGAGTCTTGCTGGTGAGATGGAGTGCCGCTGGGCATTTGGCAGAGCTAGGCTTGCCAACCCACAAGCTAGCGAGCTTAGCTTCTTCGGGTCAAGGCTAACTGGTGGAGTAGGGTACCTCTGGACACTTACCAGTGGAGCTAAACAGCTTTGTAACACTATCCTGAGCAGGGCAGAGGCCAAGGCGTGGAAAGGCCAAGGGCTAGGGAGAGGCCTGCCTGTGAGCACAGCTGAAAAGCTGCCTTGACCTTAGAACTGTATCCTGAGTCATTTCTTATCATGAATTGTAATCCAATACTTCTCTAATAAACCCCATAATTGTGAGTATGATCTGTGAGTTCTGTGTGGCCTTTGCAACTAATCTTTGAATGCAACAGAGAAATAGAGTGCCATAGGAGGGGCAGCTGATGTTAGAATTAGTAAAAAGGTTGGAGAGAAGAGGTATGTCTGATTTCCACCTCAGCAATTAGCCTTGGACTGTTGATGTTGATAATGATTCTCTCTCCCCCTCATAAAGTTAGAGGAGGTCAGATGCCCCAGCCATGTCATTCTTACAGTGCCACATCTTGAGGGAGTACTTAACATCAAACAGTCCTAAAGTTTTTAACGAATTGTTCTTGTGCACTGCCTAAATCACTTGGCAAAGATGCCCCCAGTGTCACAATGTTGCCACCAGCTAGGCAAATTGCTGGCCAACCCATGCCACCATCTGAAACTTCCTCAGTGCTGTGTTCGAGGTGCAATGGTCCAACAGCACACACCATGGTCCCATAAGAGTCTTGTTTGCTTTATGTCACATGTTAATAACCACCTGTAAGTTCTTGATGAATATAACTGAGGAAGACAAGAAGGGATGTAGGTCCTGTGACAAGTGTTACCTCTGCTACTGAGGCTCCAGTCATGTGACTGCTTTTACAAATGAAATAACAAGACAAAGTCGTGGTTCTGTCTAACCCAGAGCTCAACCACAGGAAGCTGAACAGCAGGAAGATAAACTGAGCATGTGGGCTCATCAGGACTATGACCCTTGCAGTTTGCACTTCCAAGATCTCTTTGGCCTCTGAGGAGGGTACGCTGTTGGCCTCTTTCCCCTTTGGCCAGGGCTGAGGTAGGGGATATGGCAACAATGCCAAGGATTTCAATGAAGTGAATAAAAAAGTTCAGGTCAAGGATGTAATATATAATATTCTTGAGGTTTTTTTCTGTTCTGAATTATACCTAATCCATAAAGTCTCAAAACTAACAAGGGGATATTTAGCTCAAGGAAATATGTCTGTTTGAAATGGCTTCATCTCTTCATCTTTTTTTTCTAAAATATCTAAATTTAATCTTATATTGTGATTGCAAAAAGTAGGTAAAATAAATTAATGAAACATCTTTTCAAATAGATGGTGTCTTATTGAAGGCTAGAAATAATAGGTCAGAAGAGAGAAGAGTGAGTATGTTATCTATTCCTTTTGTGACTTATTTCTGGAATTGGACGTATATTTTTCTAGTGGGTGTATTCCCTTTTCTTATTGAAGTTGAAAGCACAAGTAAAGTAAGTAATTATGGACTTTAATGTAAAACTGAGAGAAGTCTCATCCCAAAGACTAAATCAGCATTCTCTAGAGTGTGTGCAAATGGGTGAGTTTGCCAGCATATTCCCTGATTAGATCATCATGGATCTGGTAGATGCATCCTGTGTGTGTGTGTGTGTGTGCGCGCGTGTGCACATATGTGAGCATGTGTGTGATTGTGTGTAATTGTGTGTACATCTGTGACTGTGTGGCGTGTGTGCACATGCATGCAGATCAATATCAAACATCTTCAGTTAGTTAATGTGGTTGGTGAATGGAGAAGCAGCTAAAATCACTAAAATATCAATAAAAATCCTAAAGGTTTTGCACAAGACTCAAACAGCAAAAAATAAGTAAATGCTCTTCAGAATTCTTCACAAATATGAATTTGAACAAATGGTTGGGTCTCATTAAAATAAATTTAAAAGATGTTAATAAAATTTCATTTAGAATTATCTAATTTTTATCAGTGCTTCACTGCAAACTTTAAAAATAATTGTCATGAAATAAATATATTTAGTTATATATGATTATTGGAATTATTTTAATCTTTTAGCCACCGAAATTTTCAACTATTTCTGTTGAAAGCATTGTTGTTGGTGGTAGTGGTGCGGTCCAGTCGATTCTGACTCATAGTGACAACAGAAAGAAACACTGCCCAGTCCCGTGCCATACTCACAATCTTTGTTATGCTTGAGCCCATTGTCCCAGCCACTGTGTCAGTCCATCTGGTTGAGGCTCTTCCTCTTTTTCACTGACCCTCTACTTTACCAAGCTTGATGTCCTTCTCCAGCAACTGGTCCCTCCTGATAACAAGTCCAAAAGAAGTGAGACGAAGTCTTACCATCTTTGCTTCTAATGAGCATTCTGGCTGTACTTCTTCCAAGACATTTGTTCATTCTTCTGGCAGTGCATAGTATATTCAATATTCTTTGCCAACACCATAATTTAAAGGCATCAGTTCTTCTCCAGTGTTCCTTATTCACTGTCCAACTTTCACATGCATCTGAAACAATTGAAAACACCATGGCTTGAGTCAGGTCCACCTTAGTGCTTAAAGTGACATCTTTGCTTTTTAACACTTTAAAGAGATCCCTTGCAGCAAATTTGCCCAATGCAAAGTGTCATTTGATTTCTATGACTGCTGCCTCCATGGGCTTTGATTGTAGATCCAAGCAAATTGAAATCCTGAACAACTTCAATCTTTTCTCCATTTATCATGATGTTGTTTATTGGTCCAATTGTGAGAATTTTTGTTTTATGTTGAGGTGTAATCATACTGAAAGCTGTGGTCTTCGATCTTCATCAATAAGTGAGTCAAGTCCTCTTCCCTTTCAGCACGATTGTGTCATCTGCATAATGCAGGTTGTTAATGAGTCTTCCTACAATCCTGATGCCCTGTTCTTCTTCATATAGTCCAGTTTCTCAGATTATTTGCTCCACATACAGATTGAATAAGTATGGTGAAAGGATACAACCCTGACACACAACTTTCTTGACTTTAAATCACGCAGTATCTCCTTGTTCTCTTCAAATGACTGCTTCTTGATCTATTTAAGTCTCCTCATGAGCACAATTAAGTGTTCTGGAATTCCCATTCTTCAAAATGTTATCCATAATTTGTCACGATCCACACAGTTGAACGCCTTTGCATAGTCAATAAAACACAGTTAAACACCTTTCTGATGTTCTCTGCTTTCAGCCAGGATCCATCTGACATCAGCAGTGATATCCCTGGTTCCAAGTTCTCTTCTGAATCCAGCTTGAATTTCTGGCAGTTCCCTGTCGATGTACTGCTACCACTGCTTTTGAATGATCTTCAGTAAAATTTTACTTCTGCGTGATATTAATGATATTGTTCGATAATTTCCTCATTCTTTTGGATCACCTTTCTTTGGAATGGGCACAAACATAGATTTCTTCCAGTCAGTTGGCCAGGTAGTTGTCTTCCAAATTTCTCGGCATAGATGAGTGAGCGCTTCCAATGCTGCATCTCTTTGTTGAAACATTTCAGTTGGTAGTCCGTCAATTCCTGGAGACTTGTTCTTCACCAATGCCTTCGGTGCAGCTTAGACCTCTTCCTTCAGTACCATCAGTTCTTCATCATATGCTACTTCTTGAAATGGGTGAACATAGACGAATTCTTTCTGGTACAGTGACTCTGTGTATTCCTTCCATCTTCTTTTGATGCTTCCTGTGTCTGTCAATGTTTTCCCCATAGAAACTTTCAATATTGCAACTCAAGGCTTGAATTTTGTATTCAGTTCTTTCTGCTTGAAAAATGTCTAGTGTGTTCCTCTTTTTGATCTTCTATCTCCAGGTCTTTGCACATTTCATTATAATACTTTACTTTGTCCTCTCAAGCCACAATTTGAAATCTTCTCTTCAAATATCTCAAGATGTTTGCACTGTATAGATGGGGACTTTTGCATAAAACTGGGGTAAATTTTGCTACATTTATATAGATTCATGTTCATTTACTACTACCTTTTTGGGAGACAAAGCAAATCAGCATTATCAGAAAATTTGGCATGTGATGAAATTATTTTCAGAATTGCTTTTCTGAACATCTCTTAATTTAATTAGCCACACCCTAAATTTTACCAAAACACTCTTATTGCATCTCCTAATTTATAAAAAGAAACTATATAAATAATAATGATGACTAATGATAACTAATTTTTGTAGACTTTGTAGGGTCTCTGGTATTCTGTTCAGCACCAGACAGGAATTATCTTCCTCACTCTTTCAGAAAACTCTAAAGGACACAGCACTGACATCCCATTTCACAGATGGCAAAGCTCAGGAAGGCCAAGTGACATGCATGAGGTGGCAGGACCACAGTGGGGAGACCGGATTCACATCCTGCAGGGGATGTTCTCCTGCTATACATAAAACAATTATATAGCGATAAAGACTGGGACAATTTACATCCACAAGCACAACATCGTGCTACGGACCATTCAGATTAACTTGAAACCCCAATTTGAATTGTAGAAGGAAGTTAGAATGTGAAAATGACATTTAATCATCAAGTAAATATTTACTATGATTTGGGGCCACACTCCACAACAGTGAGGTTTTCTTAAGTTTTGTGAACTAGTTGATCTTTTTTATTTTATAGCATTAGTTGTTTGTTTCTTTCTTCCCCCTAGATAGCAGCAGAAGATTCACTTGACCTTCTGTAGCAGCCTTTGCTGCAAGCACCAGAATGACCTCTTACCAGCTTTGATGAGGGGATGGGGGCCATCCTATTTACCCCAACACTCCAGAGCGTGCAGACATGTATTGTTCAAGATATCACAGGAGAGACGGAACCATTTCAATGATCCCACTTAACTCTTCTGGTTTCTGTAAGCAGTTGCTTTTGCTCCCACTAGCTGTGGAATATACTTTCTGGGGCTGCTGGCATTGATCAAAGGGTCAAGAAAGACCAGGGGGTGCACCCAGAGGCAGGGCACAGTAAGAGTTTCCCAGTTAGCCTCTTCCTTTGTTTTCTTGCTTACCTCTGGAAAGAACTGGAATGAAGACAGAAATAGAGTTGGATTTCAGCTAACACATTTAGAGCTCATTAGAGCAGCCTACATTTCTGCCCTGTTTCGATTACAGAGAACTACAAAATAATGATTGACTGGTATTGGAAACAGGAGTTTTCAGTGATTTGTGTTTCACTGCCACTTAATTCTTTAGTAAGGTAGAGAAATAAAACATAAACTTGGAACCAGTTAAAATGATCACTCCACTGAGGATTTTATTTAGCTCTATGATGAAGGAATCCTGTTGCTACATCCAGTCTTATCTCATAGCAGCATTGATACCATCAAACTTCAGACTACTCTCTATTCTTAAGGAGTTTAAATCATTGCAATAGAGAGAGGCTCCCTACAAACAAGCTCACTGACAAAATATTTGCCTTGCTCATAGAGATCTAACTTTGTGTGTAAACAAGTCCCCTAATAGAAATCCCAGATTTGATGTCGATCTCTAGCGTAACTAACTACATGACTCTAGACAGCCATTAAGCCTTAGTCAATGGAAGCATACTAATTGAACGCCTAACCTGACCAGTACCTTCTATGCATCTTTGTGCCCCGTGTCCTTGTTTGCATAGGGAGTTTGGGGGGATATCTAGGAGGCCCATTCCAGTTCCAAAAGTCTCTGTATTGTCACTCTCCAGGTTACAGGCACCTACAGGGACCACACAAGGGCATCTTGCAAGATCTCTGTCCATTACCTCCCTGCTCTGTCTGGGTGACAGCTCAGCCAGGTGAAGAGGGAGTGGCATGTCTTTGGCCAATAATCACCACAAATGACATTCTTCCAAGCCCAAAGGCAGCATCCCTTATGTCACCTGCTATTTTCCACTAGACTAAAAGTAGTGTCATTTTTCTGTGGCATAAGAAAAGACAATTTTAAATCTCCTTGGCACTACTGTTTAAGTCCCCGTCCAGTTCTTGAGAGAAAGCATAGAAAAGAAATGTAACCATGTCTCACTTCTTGGCAAGACATCTCCCAACAGAAGTCAGTAACTTTTCTTTTCAATAGAGCAGAAATACATTCAAAAGAAAACATCCTCTCCAAACAAAACAAAAGGCTTTCAATTGGATTGCATCAGTTCTCAGGAAGCCACAGTAATACAGGTAGCTAACATGACTTAGTACTTGGTATAATGAACGTATGATTTCTCAAGGCTAGGATATAATCAACCAGTCAAACAACCTTTAGCAAGACTGTCTTCTCAATCATCAAGGCTAATTTGATGGCGAACAAAGCTTTTTATACCCACAGCATGAAATATAGTTTTGAAAATGACTGTTCCCCCTTCCCCCATCTATGGCCATCTCGTGATCTTTGTATTCAGAATAATGTGGGCTCTGCGAAGATAGTATATGCTCCAAGTGGAGAAATAGACACATTTACATAAAACTGCTATCACAGACTCACTTATGTAATTTTCTTGATTTCCCCTCTTTATTACAAACTCTCTGAGGAAACATCTATAGGAATTCTGCACTTAAGGTCAGCAATTAGTAGGGAACTCCAGACCAAAACATAAATTCCTCAAAATATATGGCAGTGAGGAAAAGGCATGAAATCACACCCTTGCTTGGTTTCCAACAAAAGTACTTGAAACACATCTCCCAAGCCATATGCTAAGAGGAAGCATGAGTAGAACCTGTGAAGGGATAGGAGACAAAAGACACTTCCCCACAGAGGCGGGTTAAATTCATCGTGCCCCTCCTAACTTTGTGTTAGGTCTCCTGAAACCTGGGATTCCCTCACAGTGCCACCTAGGATGCTTAGTCTTGCTCTGGCTCCACTATAGAGCAATAGTAATATAGGGAAGTAGTCAACCACTGAAAAGAAAACAGAACACAGTGGCACAGCACCTTGCATAGCTCATTAACCACTTGGCTTTCGTTGCATACACCAGTGTCTTGACAGCACATTATGAAGGATACTTCCAAGAACTCCTACAAATCAAATCATGTGAGATTCCATTTCAGTAACCTCTTATAGCTTATTAATCAGCTTCTCAATTTGATTTTCTTCAGTAGCAATCAACCAACCAACCATTATCCCCAAGGGTACATGAATCATTTCCCCAAGCTATTTATTCTTCAGAGACAAATTAATAAATTATAAAATGAAACTCTAGAGTACTAATATTGTATTTAACAAACTTAGCAGAAGTTACATAGCACAATGAGTGTTGTCCTATTTAATATAGTCATGCTGGTCACCTACCTGCTTCCTTCTATACAAGGAAAATGATAAGATGGAGCATTTCTTGAGCTTTTAGTATGTATTATGCATTCATAATATTTTCTCAGCATCATTTTTAAAATAAGATAAGATAGCCAATACCCCTTCTATTCAAACACATTTTACCTAGTTTAAGCACTTACCTTATATTGACATAGGGTTTTCTGCCACTTCCAAAAATCAAATCTATTCTTAAAGGACTGATATTTTGAGTGCTTCTAACCTGAGGGGCTCATCTTCCAGCACTATATCAGACAATGTCCCTTTGCTATTCATAAGGTTTTCGCTGGCCAATTCTTTGTAGAAGTAGACTTCCAGGTCCTTCTTCCTAGTCTGTCTTAGTCTGGAAGCCCTTTGATTCTCATAAAGTACAAATCTATCTCTGAAAGTGATTCTGAAAGAAGACATTCATAAGTGTGAACAAGGACAGTATGAATGGAGCATAAGAATAACACAAACACCTTCTTTGAAGGGATGGTACTCATTTACTTCATTCAACAAATATTTATTATACAATATGGCAGTGCTTGGAACTGTTCTAGACATTTGAGGTATATCTTAGAATAATGGATAAAAAGACTCCTGCTTTTACAGAGTTTATGTTTTTGTGGATGTGGGGGGAGTATTTTTAGGGAACTATGTATTACATTAAACATGAGAAATGAATAAATTATATAGATATCAATGAAAATGTAGCAGGCAGCATAGGGTAGGTTATACAGCAGTAACAAACAATTTCAATTGTCCAGCGGTTTAAACTAAGAAATTATTTGTTCCTCTGTTCTATTTCAATCATGGGACAAGGGGCCACTGCTCATCATGGACATGGCAGAACCGAGGCTGCCATCTTGACATGATCAGGGAGAGAGAATGGTGCAGAGTCTCACATCACAATTAAATTCTCTGGCCCAGACATGACTCCTTCACCTCAAGTTGCTTTGTCAAGGATGCCTTTCTACTTGAAACTGCCATCTCTCATCACATCCATGCAGCCCCAATAACCTTCTGGGACTGCCATTGCTACTATTTACTAATTTTCTCTGAGTGTCTTTTTCCCAGACACATGGTTTGAAAATACTTTCTCACCCCCTTGTGGTTGGATGGGGTGATTGATTAAGTTCCAGACAATGAGTTAGTAAAAGTGTGTTGTATTCAAGCCAGAGAATTTACAAAGAAAGCAGCTATGAACATTCATGTACAGAATTTTGTGTGAACATCAGTTTTTATCTCTCTGGGACTAATGCCCAAGAGTGAGATTGCTGGGTCATATGATAAGCATATGTTTAGTTTTGTAAGAAGGTGCCAAACAATTTTCCGGAGGGTCTTACAATGTTAAATTCTTATCAGCAATGCAAGCCAGCATTTGCTGTTGTCATTATTTTTTGTTTTAGCCATTGTGGTAGGTATGTAGTAATATCTTATTATAGTTGTAATTTGCATTCCTCTAATGAACAACGTCCCCATGCATCTGTCTGCTGTGATGTTGGAAGCTGTAACAACTGTATTTAAATACCAGCAGGGTCATCCATGGTGGAAAGGTTTCAGTGGAGCTTCCAGACTAAGACAGACTAGGAAGAAATACCTGGAAGTCTACTTCTACAAAGAATCGGCCAGTGAAAACCTCATGAATAGCAGAGGAACATTGTCTGATATAGTGCTGGAAGATGAGCCCCTCAGGTTGGAAACACTCAAAATACGACTGGGGAGGAGCTGCCTCTTCAAAGTAGAGTTGATCTTTATGAAGTGGATCGAGTAAGGCTTTCAGGGCCTTCATTTGCTGATGTGGCAAGACTCAAAAAGAGAAGAAACAGCTGCAAACATTCAATAATAACTGGAATATGGAATGTACGAAGTGTGAGTCTAGGAAAATTAGAAGTCATCAAAAATGAAATGGAATGCATAAAGATCAATATCCTAGGCATGAGTGAGCTGAAATGGACTGATATTAGCCATTTCAAATCTGACACCCATATGGTCGACTATGTTGGGAATGACAACTTAAAGAGGAATGGCATTGCATTCATCATCCAAAAGAACATTTTAAGATCTACCCTGAAGTACAACACTGTCAGTAATAGGATAATATCCATACGCCTACAAGGAAGACCAATTAATACAACTATTATTCAAATTTATGCATCAACCACTAAGTCGAAAGATGAAGAAATTGAAGATTTTTACCAACATCGGCAGCCATAAATTGATTGAATATGCAATCAGGATGCACTGATAATTACTGGTGATCGGAACGTGAAAATTGGAAGCAAAGAAGAAGGGTCAGTAGTTGGAAAATGTGGCCTTGGTGATAGAAATCATGCCAGAGAATTCATGATGGAATTTTGCAAGACCAAAGACTTCATTGCAAATACCTTTTTTTCACCAACATAAACATTGACTATACACATGGACATCGCCAGATGGGATACACAGGAATCAAATTGACTACATCTGTGGAAAGACACGATGGAGAAACTCAATATCAGCAGTCAGAACAAGGCCAGGTTCTGACTGCAGAATAAACCGTCAATTACTCATATGCAAGTTTAAGTTGAAGCTGAAGAAAATTAGAACACATCAATGAAAGCCAAAATATGACATTGAGTATACCCAAACAGAATTTAGAGATCATCTCAAGAGTAGATTTGATGCGTTGAACACTAATGACTGAAGACCAGACTAGTTGTGGAATGACATCAAGGACATCATACCTGAAGAAAGCAAGAGGTCATTAAAAAGATAGGAAAGAAAAGACCAATATTGATATCTGAAGAGGCTCTGAAGCGTACTCTTGAACGTCGAGTTGCTAAAGCAAAGGGAAGAAATGAGGAAGTAAAATAGCTGAACAGAATATTTCAAAAGACAGCTCAAGAATACAAAGTAAAGTATAAAGGCATGTGCAAAGACCTGGAGTTAGAAAACCAAAAAGGAAGAACACACTAGGCATTTCTCAAGCTGAAAGAACTGAAGAAAAAATTCAAGCCTAAAATTTCAATATTGAAGGATTCTGTGGGGAAAATATTAAGTGACACAGGAAGCATCAAAAGAAGATGGAAGGAATACACAGAGACACTACACCAAAAAGAATTGGTCAACGTTCAACCATTTCACGAGGTAGCATATGATCAGGAACCAATGGTACTAAAGGAAGAGTTTCAAGCTGCATTGAAGGCATCGGTGAAAAACAAGGCTCCAGGAATTGATGGAATACCAACTGAGATGTTTCAACAAAAGGATGCAGCGCTGGAAGAGCTCACTCATCTATGCTAAGAAATTTGTAAGAGAGCTACCTGGCCAACCAACTGGAAAAGATCCATATTTGTGTCCATTCCAAAGAAAGGTGATCCAACGGAATGCAGACATTATCGAATAATATCTTTAATACCATATGCAAATAAAATTTTGCTGAAGATATTTCAAAAACAATTGCAGCAGAACATTGACAGGGAACTGCTAGGAATTCAAGTCTGATTCAGAACAGGACATGGAACGATGGATATCATTGCTGATGTCAAGTGGATCTTAGCTGAAAGCAGAGAATAGCAGAAAGAGATTTACCTGTGCTTTATTGACTATGAAAGGAATTTGACTGTGTGGATAATGACAAAATATGGATAACATTGAGAAGAATGCGAATTCCAGAACACTTAATTGTGCTCATGAGGAACCTGTACATAGACCAAGAGGCAGTCATTCAAACAGAACAAGGGGATACTGACTAGTTTAAAACCAGGAAAGGTGTGCATCAGGATTGTATACTTTCACCATACTTATTCAATCTGTATACTGAGCGAATAACTCAAGAAACTGGACTATATGAAGAAGAATGTGGCAACGGGATTGGTGGAAGATTCATTAACAATCTACTATATGCAGATGACACAACCTTGCTTGCTGAAATGAAGAGGATTTAAAGTACATACTGAGGAAGATCAAAGACTTCAGCCTTTGATATGGATTACATCTCAACATAAAGAAAACAAGAATCCTTACAACTGGACCAGTAAGCAACATCATAATAAATGTAGAAAATTTTGAAGCTGTTAGGGATTTCCTTTTGCTTGGATCCATAAAGTGTTGAAAAGCAAAGATATCTCTTTGAGGACTAAGGTGTGCCTGACTCATGCTGTGATATTTTCAATTACCTCATATGCATGGGAAAGCTGGACAATGAATAAGGAAGACTGAAGGAGAAATGAGGCCTTGAATTATAGTATTGGTGAAGAACATTGAATATACCATGGACTTCCAGAAGAACAAACAAATCTATCTTGGAACAAGTACAGCCAGAGTGCTCCTTGGAAGTGAGAATGGCGAAACTTCATCTCACATACTTTGGACAAGTTATCAGGAGAGGTCAGTCCCTGGAGAAGGACATCATGCTAGGTAAGGTAGAGGGTCAGGGAAAAGAGGAAAACCCTCTAGGAGATGGATTGACACAGTGGCTTCAACAATGGGCTCAAGCATAACAAAGACTGTAGGCATGGCCCAGGACTGGGCAATGTTTCCTCCTATTGTACATAGGGTTGCTATGAGTCAGAATCAACTCAACAGCACGTAACAACAACAACATAATGTCTGACAAATGTGTAATTGTAGTCTCCGAAAATCAAAAAGAGAGGAAAGGACAGAAGCAACGTTGGAAGAAATACTGGCTAAGAATTTTCCAAAATTTTTTTAAAACTTCAAAAGATTGATAATCTATTTCAACAGAAACAGTAAAATCAGGAGACAAAGAAATGAAATATTTAAAGTACTGAAAGAAATGAACTGCTTAAAATAAAATTTAATATCCACCAAATATATCCTTAAAAATCAAGATGAAATACATGTATTTTAGATATATGAAAATTGGGAAAACACATTGCCAATAGACTTGCCCTAAAAGCAATATTAGGACTTCTGTTCTGAACTGGATGGCATAGATGCATTTCTCCCTGTCCCTTCATGCTAAGTACAACTACAGACCATGGAAATAACACAAGAGACAACAAAAGGAGAACTCTGAAAGGTGGATAGAGGAAGATTAAATTCTAGGGAACCCAAGGCTGGGAGAACAACTCAGCAGCAGGCCATCATAGCACCCGCTACCCGACATAAGATAACCTAGACCGGGCATCTCCTAACCCTTAACCTGAACACAGAAAGTGGCTCAGGTAGACTCATTCCTATCCTAGATGTAGCTGTGGTCCTGTGGACAACACCAGGAAAGCCTGACACCATCTGCAAAGGGGATGGCACAGGACCCTGCAGATAATAGTGATCATTGGAAGTGCTCTCCTTCCCTGATAGGCCTGAGTCCTCCCCACTGGTCATGACCCTGCAGACAGTAAGTGATCAAAGAAGTGCTCTCCAGCAGTAGTGATTCTACAGCACTGGGAGGGGGATAACATCACAACAGGCACCTGGACAGGGAACCTCTTTGGCTTGGCTGGCCTGAGAGTGCCCTCCTCCACCTAGACAGACCAAGTGCTGCGCAGCCCAACAAGGGAAACCCTAGCACAACAAGCATCCCACTAGGAAGTACTCTTATTCCCTACTCAAGACACTCTTCCCCACCTGAGACACCAGGGACTGCTCATAATCAAGTGACACCACATGCTATCACAATGCACAGGGGCATTGTGACATTGATATGTGGTCCATATGTGGTACTGACAGCACTAATAGTAGTAGTTTTGAGGGTAAGTGATCCCTATGTGTCAGCAACAGAGGTCATGGTGGTGGCTGTGGTGGGTGATCTGTGTATAGTAGTAGCGATGGTGTTGGTGGTGGGAGGTGATCCCTGTTTGGTTTCTTTTCATTACCTGTAAATGCTTTTCAGAAGCATGTAAGTATAAATTTGTTCAATCCTCTTGCTCTGTATTTTCTGAGGCCAATGATACTGAATTTAAAAATTAATGGAATTTTATAAATTAAGTGAAAACCTGTCTGTGCCTAACTTCACATTTTAGCTTCATTGTGGTAGGAAAAAGACATGGATTGTGGTTGTTTGCAAAAAGATGGAGGGGCCTGTGGTACTGGCGGGGGGGTGGCTTGGGGTTCCACCACCTCCTGGAGTGATAGTCCCTTCTGGCTCTACTCAATCCCACCCCCACTTCATACATTATGGTAATACTTTACGTGGAAGTAACTCCCCACAGCATTTATATTTTTGGTAGGTGTAAAGAAAAATATATAACTTAATTTCTGAATGAACGCAAGGTTTATTTGCTTCACACTATTCTTCTAACTGTTCTATCTGCCTTCTATTCCTGCTTGATGAGCAGTCTAGAAGACGAACGTCACAGGCTGGAAAACACGGTGGATTTTACTGAATTCATGAGAAAATGTTCTTGTCCTCCCATGATAGCCACAGCCCTCCTTAAACCAAATGATCTCGCTGATCTAGGACTCAAAGCTTATTAAATATCATAGATTATTTTGCCCTTCCCAGAGATTTCTGATGGTAGATCTGAGGGAAATTCTCCAAGCCGTCTCATCAGGGAGCCACTTCTGCAGGTCACATGCCCAGTTCTCTAACGATGGACTGTCTCTCCTGCTTGAAGTCAGTTTTCTGTTTGGCATCCGTCCAAGTTTACTTCTCAACTCCATATTGTACATAGTGTTCTAATGTCTTCCAGACACAGTCATATTTTTCATCCCTACCAATGCATTTTTTGTTCCTTAAACTAATCTAATTTAGAAAGCTTTATTTAATGCTTAAAAGTTATCTATGCACAAAGCTTAAAATATGTTCTTCTATGAGCAACGACTGTCACTTGTCTGTCAATTTATCGTACTGTGGTGGCTTGCATGTTACTGTGATGCTGGAAGCTATGCCACCAGTATTTGAAACACCAGCAGGGTCACCCTCGGTGGACAAGTTTCAGTGGAGCTTCTAGACTAAAACAGACTTGGAAGAAGGACCTGGCAGTCTACTTCTAAAAATATTGGACACTGAAAACTTTATGTTTGGATCATAACAAATTATGGATAACATTGTTAAGCATGGGAATTCCAGAACTCTTAATTGTGCTCATGGGTAACCTATACATAGACTAAGAGGAAGTTGTTCGATACTACATGGTTTAAAATGAGGAAAAGTGTGGGTCAGGGAATTACTGTAGATAGCATGTATTTTAATCTTACTTTAAATTATTTTTTCATTCAAGATGTACACAGCAAAACAGGCTCCCATTCAACAATTTCTACACATATTGTTCAGTGATATTGGTTGCATTCTTCATGTGGTATCAACATTCTCATTATTTCCGTTCTAGTTGTTGCCTTCCCATTGACCTAGTCTCTCAGCCCCTAAACTTCTCATCTATGCTTAACAGTATTTGTTGACCATTTTGTCTCATATGGATTTTTTTTTTTAAAAAAATAGTGCAGTACTCTCTTTTCTTTATGGGCTAACGTGTTATTTAGCTAAAAGCTGACTTGAGTTGACAGTTTTGGTTCAAGGCTTAAACAATATTTTAGGGTAATAGTCTCAGGGATTCCTTCTGTCTCAGTGGGTCCAGTAAGTCTGGACATTTTTAAAATTTGATGTTCTGTTTCATGTTTTTTCTGCCTTTCTATCAGGATCCATCTACTGTGTTCCCAGTCGAAACATTGTGTAGTGTTAGCTGGGCACCATGTAGTTCTTCTGGCCTCAAGGTAGAGGAGGCTGTGGTAGACTATTAGTCCTGTAAACTGGTTCCTTCTCTGAGTCTTGGGTTTCCTTCTTTCTGTTTTGCTCTGGATGAGAAGAGACTGATCTTAGATGGCTGCTCATAAGCTTTGAAGACCCCAGATGCTACTCAATGGACTAGAATGCAAAATATGCACTATGTTATGACAGTTGTCTGAGTTGTCCCATAAGACTATGACCCTAAGTCTTCAAGCCAAGAAATCTAATCTTGTGAGGTGACTGATTATGTCTATGAAGTATCAGTTTCTGTGATGCTTATTTAGATACCTACGTAGGTATACATATAAACATATATACACACAAGTATTTTGGTTGTTGTTGAAAAATTATATATAGCATAGCATTTACCTAAACATCTTTTGTGTGTGTGTGTGTAAATACAACCTAGTGGCATCAGTTATCTTGATTAACCTGTGCACTATTCTTCCATATTCAATGCTACTTTTTCCATCCCCATAAGTAAAAAGTAACTACTGCCTATAGAATGAACTCCCCCCAACCCTGGTAACCACCAGTAAACATTGGTCTCTGTATATATAGCTGTTCTTGTCATTTTATAAAAGTGAGATCATACAATATTTGTCCGTTTGTGATTGACTTATTTCACTCAACGTAATGTTCTCTATGTTCATTCATGTTCCAAGATGTTTTGTAAACACATCATTCTTTATGGCTGCATAATATTCCATTGCATGTATGTATCACATTTTGTTTACCCATTTGTCCATTGATGGTGCTTAAGTTGTTTCCATTTTTGGCTATTGTGAATAGTGCTGCAATGAGTATAGATATGCATATGTCTGTTCCTCTCTCTTCCATTAGTGGTTATATACCAATAAGTAGAATTGCTGGATCGTAAGGTAGCTCTATTTCTAATTTTTTGGACAATTGCTGTACTGTTTTCCACAGCAGGTGTACCATTTTACATTCCTACCAGCAATGGATGAGGGTTCCAATTTCCCGATATCCTCATCAACACTTGCTGCTTTCTGGTTTTTTTTTTTTTTTTTAAATCATTGCCATTTTAGCTAGGGTGAGATAGTAACTCATTGTACTTTTGATTTGCATCTCACTAATGGCAAATACACGACTGTTAGTTTCTCGTACTGTGGTGGCTTGCACGTTACAGTGATGCTGGAAGCTATGCCACTGGTATTTGAAATACCAGCAGGGTTAATCATGGTGGAAATGTTTCAGCAGAGCTTCCAGGCCAAGACACACTAGGAAGAAGGACCTGGTGGTCTACTTCTAAAAAATTGTCCAGTGAAAACCTTACGAATAGCAAAGGAATATTTGTCTGATATAGTGCTGGAAGATGAGCCCCTCAGGTTGGAGGCACTCAGAATACTACAGGGGAGGAGCTGCCTACTTAAAGGAAAGTTGACCTTCATGAAGTGGATCGAGTAAGGCTTTCAGGACCTTCATTTGCTAATGTGGCACTACTCAAAATGAGAAGAAACAGCTGCAAACATTCAGTAATAATCAGAACATGGAATGTACGAAGTATGAATCTAGGAAAATTGGAAGTCGTCAAATATGAAATGGGACACATAAAGATCGATATCCTAGGCATGAGTGAGCTAAAATGGACTGGTATTAGCCATTTCGAATCAGACAATCATATGGTCTACTATGCTGGGAATGACAAATTAAAGAGGAATGGTGTTGCATTCATCATAAAAAGAACATTTCCACATCTCTCCTGAAGTGCAATACTGTCTCTGATAGGATAATATCCATACGACTACAAGGAAGACCAGTTAATATGACTATTATTCAAATTTACACACCAACCATGAATGCCAAAGATGAGGAAACTAAAGATTTTTACCCACTTCTGCAGTCTGAAATTGATCAAATATGTAATCAAGATGCATTGATAATTACTGGGGAGTGGAATGTGAAAGTTGGAAAGAAAGAAGAAGGATCTGTAGTTGGAATATATAGCTTTGGTGATAGAAATGACACCTGAGGGTGCATAATAGAATTTTGCAAGACCAATGGCTTCTTCATTGCAAATACCTTTATCAGCAACATAAACAGCAACTATACAAATGAACTTCACCAGATGGAACACACAGGAATCAAATCAAATAAATCTGTGGAAAGACACAATAGAGAAGCTCAGTATGGTCAGTCAGAACAAGGCCAGGGTTCGACATTGGAACAGACCATCAATTATTCATATGAAGTTCAAGTTGAAGCTGAAGAAAATTAAACCAAGACTACAAGAGTCAAAATACCACCTTGAGTATATCCCACCTGAATTTAGGGACCATCTCAAGAATAGATTTGACACATTGACCACTAATGACCAAAGACCAGAAAAGTTGTTGGATGACATCAAGGACATCACACATAAAGAAGGCAAGAGGTCATTAAAAAGACAAGAAGGAAAGATAAGACCAAAATGGATGTCACAAGAGACTGAAACTTGCTTTTAAATGTAGAGTAGCTAAAGTGAATGGAAGAAGTGATGAAGTAAAAGAGCTGAACAAAAGATTTCAAAGCGCAACTCGGGAAGACAAAGTATTGTAATGAAACATGCAAAGACGTGGAGTTAGAAAACCAAAAGGTAAGAACACACTCAGCATTTTTCAAGCTGAAAGAACTGAAGAAAAAATTCAGGCCTCCAGTTGCAATACTGAAGGATTTTATGGGAAAAATATTGAACAATGCAGAAAACATCAAAAGCAGACGGAAGGAATACACAGGGTGATTGTACCGAAAAGAAACGGTCTACTTTCAACCATTTCAGGAAGTAGCATATGATCAAGAACCAATGGTATTGAAGGAAGAAGTCAAAGCTGCACTAAAAGCAATGGCGAAAAACAAAGCTTCATGAATTGACGGAATACCGATTGAGATGTTTTTCTTTAAAAAAAAAAAAGAAGATTAAACACTGGAAGAGTTCAGTTGTCTATGACAAGAAATTTGGAAGACAGCTGGCTAACCAACTGGAAGAGAAGCATATCTGTGCCCATTCCAAAGAAAGGTGATCCAACAGAATGCAGAAATTATGGAACAATATCATTAATATCGCAAGCAAGTAAAAGTTTGTCGAAGATAATTTAAAAACCATTGCAGCAGCACATTGACAAGGAACTGCCAGAAATTCAAGTCAAATTCAGAAGAGCATGTAGAGCAAGGGATATCACTGATAACAGATGGATCTTGGCTGAAAGCAGAGAACACCAGAAAAATGTATACCTGTGTTTTATTGACTATGCAAAGGCATTTGACTGTGTGGATCATAACAAATTATGAATAACATTATGAAGAATGGGAATTTCAGAACACTTAATTGTGCTTATGAGGAACCTGTACTTAGACCAAGGGGCAATAGTTTGAAGAAAGCAAGGGGATACTGCATAGTTTAAAATCAAGAAATGTATGCTTCAGCATTGCATTCTTTCACCGTACTTATTCTATCTGTATGCTGAGCAAATAATCCAAAGAGATGGACTGTATGAAGAAGAACATGGCATCAGGATTGGTGGAAGACCCATTAACGACCTGCATTATGCAGATCACACAACCTAGCTTGCCGAAAGTGAAGAGGACTTGAAGCACTTACTGATGACGATCAAAGACCACAGCCTTCAGTATAGACTGCACCTCAACTCAAAGAAAACAAAACTCCTCACAATCGGACCGATAGGCAACATTATGATAAATGGAGAAAAGACTGAAGTTGTCAAGGATTTCATTTTACTTGGATCCACAATCAATGCTCATGGAAGCAGAAGTCAAGAAGTCAAAGGATGTATTGCACTGGGCAAATCTGCTGCAAAAGACCTCTTTAGGACTCCCGGCAAAACGGCGCTCTAGGCAGAAGCACCACGCTGTCCCTCTACAGCAAGATCTGAAAAACTAGGCCGAACAGAGAAAACAACAATCCTGAAACCCTAAAACATCAAAAGAAGAGATAAAGAACTCAGCCATCACCAAACGGAGTGAGAAAACTGACAGAGAATGGAGAATGAGGAGAGATTCATGCAGAGGTCCCCTATCAGCTAACGCAGCGTGGATCCGCCATCTTGGACTCCTATTGGAGATCAGCAAACAGGGGGTAAGACAAAGCAGCTTCACGGACCTTCCAGCAGGAGACAAAACAACCAGTAATTTGTGATATACAATTTCCCACCCCCCACCCTTCTTCACCCCCACTCAGCCTCCTCTGCTTCCCGCAGTCACAATCTCTTGTCCAGGAAGCACAGGCTGCTTGGATTCCACCCACCCGAACCGGCCAGCTCTCTGAGTGTCATTTGGTGGCTGTTGTTGTTGCTTTTTTCTGCTTCTTTTGATTTTTTCCTTACCTATTACCACCTCCCCCTCCTTTTGCTCAAATACATGGCTCTGTGTGCCATCTTTGCTTCTTCCTGAGGGGCTGCAGAGCTCCGTTCAAGTGTGGAGCTGCTTCCCGGTCTGCGTTGCCATGCTGGTGGGATCCTGAGGCTTTTGTTTGTTTGTTTTCTTTTCCTTTTCTTGAGTTGGGAGCCAGTTCTGGCCAGGCAGTGCTGCGTGGCTTGGAACTACCCCCTCAGCTTGCAAAGACATGCAGAGGGATCCCTGAGGACATTTCTTTTTTTGTTGCTGTTTATTTTTTTCTGTTTCTTTGGAGGGCTTTCCTTACTCTTTATTTTTTTTAATTTGCTTTGTTTTCTTTTCCCTCTTTTTCCCTTTTTGTCTTTCTTAATTACTCAGTTTCTTGTCTCTCTATATCTTCCTTCCTCTTTCTGTTCCCTGAATACCTGGCATTGTATACCTCTACACCTTCTAGCCAGGCTGTACTGCAACACCTGAGAACAACCTCCCCAGACCTTATACCTGCACCAGTGGGATCCCTGGGATATTTGCTGTTCTTTTCCCTTTCCAATTTTTATTTATTCATTCTTTTATTTTATTTTCTTCCATCCTCTTCCACTTTTTGTATTTCTCCATTTCATAGACTCTCATCTCTCCACTCCAATGGCAAGCTCCCCTAGCATTCTTTTTTGTTTGTTTGTATGTTTTGGTTAATGTTCCTCTCTCCCATAACCATCTTAGCTCCACACATAAAAATCTCCCTGCTACATCCTGCCGACCTGCACCATGCACTTAACATCACACTACCAAGCAGCACAGGCATGGCCTACTGGAACCTGCCCTGCACTGATTACCGACCAGCTCTGGTGGCTGTATAAGTGCCACAAACAACCCATCCCAGTAACTCCTCTTCAGCTTGACCTCCCCTGCAGTACCATATCTCAGTGACTGACCCTGCCAATTGGAGAAGGAGGTGAAAAGTATTGTGCCCACAGATGAGCAAACAACAAAGAACACACAGCCCGCATGCTCAGACATAGCCAAATTTAAAAAAAAAGGGATGAAACAAACAAATCTACAATCAATAAATGAGAAAAATAACTACTGAATGCCCCGAAGACAGCAGACAATAACAAAACATTTACAAAAACAGGACAGGATGGTTCCAGTAGGCTTCCAAAATAAAACACCAGATGACTTTCCAGTGGAAAAAAAGGCACTAGAACTACCAGACAGGGAATTCAAATCTCTAATACTCAAACTTCTCAAAGAGCTGAAGCAAAAAGCAGAGAAAAATGAGGAAAAAATAGACAAATTCATGGAAATACAGACCAAAAATTGGAAGAATTCAGGAAAATAATGCAGGAACAAAATGCCAAAATAAATCCACAACTAGAAATTATACAAAGACAACAATAAGAAATCAAAAAAGATAAACAACAAGATTTCAGAAATGGACGATGTCATAGAAGGGCCGAGAAGCAGATTTGAAATGGTGGAAGACAGGATCAGTGGAATGGAAGACAAACACTTGGATACAACTCTGTTTCAGGAAAACTCAGAAAAGAGAACAAAGAAAAATGAAGAGAACCTGAGAGTTATGTGGGATACAATCAAAACCAAAAATGTTCTAGTGATTGGAGTTCCAGAACAGGGGGAGAAAACAAAACACACAGAGGATCGTTGAAGAACTGCTGACAGAAAACTTCCCCAATATCATGAAAGATGAAAAGCTGGCCATCCAAGAAGCTCAACGAACCCCATATAAGAGAGACCCCAAAAGAAAATCACCAAGGCATATCATATTCACATTCGCCAAAACCAAAGACAAACAAAGAATCCTGAGAGCAGCTGGAGAAACACAAAAAGCCACATACAGATGATAAACAATAAGACTAAGCTCAGATTATTGGGCAGAAACCATGCAGGCAAGAAGGCAATGGGATGACATATATAAAATATTGAAAGAAAAAAAATTTCCAGCCAAGAATAATATATCCTGCAAAACTCTCATTCAAATTTGGTGGTGAAATTAGATCATTTCCAGATAAACAGAAATTAAGGGAATATGTAAAATCCAAACCAAACTTCCAAGAATTATTAAAGGGAGTTCTTCGATCTGAGGACAAACACCATCAGCTCACAGGCAGAATCTAGGACGCAGGATCATACCAGCCAGATAAAAATCTAGGAAATGAACTCTCGAGGACTACTGAAAACCAAAAGAGATACAACAGGGAATCAGAGCAGTTAATCAGTAAATGACAACAACATCAAAACAATAAAAGAGGGAATAAACGGCATAGGTATACAACCTTGTAATGGAGAGGAAGGCAAGGCAATACCAAGTAGACCGCTTCAAACTTAGAAAGATAAGGGTAAAATTCATGGTAAACACAAAGAAAGTTAAGAAAACAACTCATAAAAATAAAGAGGAAAAACATAAACTCTCAGCAAAAACAAAACCTACAAAAACAAAAGAAATGAAAACAAAAATCCACAAATAAAAGTAACTTAGCACAAGAGAGTAAGAAGAACAAAGAAAACTTCAGCACCACAAAAAAAGCACTACAAAATGACAGCAACAAACTCAAATCTATGAATAATTACACTGAATGTAAATGGACTCAATGAACCCATAAAGACATGGAAAGTGACTGAAAAGATAAGAAAACAGGATCCATCACTATGCTGTCTACAAGAGACACACCTTAGAAACAAAGATGTGAATTTATTAAAAGTCAAAGGTTGGAAACAAATATATCAAGCTAACAGCTACTAAAAAAGAGCAGGAGTGGCAATACTAATCTCTGATAAAATAGACTTTCAAACAAAATCCACCATAAAAGACAAAGAAGGACACTATATAATGATTAAGGGGACGATAAATCATGAAGACATAACCATAATAAACATCTATGCACCCAATGACAAGCTTCCAAAATACATAACACAAACTCTAACAACACTGAAAAGAGAAATTGACAGTTTCACAATAATACTAGGAGACTTCAACACACCAATCTCAGTAAAGGACAGAACAACTAAGAAGAAACTCAGAAAAGATACAGAAGACCTAAAGGCCACAATCAACCAACTTGACCTCATAGACATATATAGAACACTCCATCCAACTGCTGCAAAGTACACATTCTTTTCCAATGCACATGGAACGTTCTCCAGAATAGACCACATCTTAGGCCACAGAGCAATCCTCAACAAGATCCAAAACATTCAGATAATTCAAATTATCTTCTCTGACCACAATGCCATCAAGGCAGAAATTAACACTAGAAAGAGCAAGGAAAAAAATCAGCTAAATGGAAACTGAATAATACCCTGCTTACACATCACTGGGTAATAGAAGAAATCAGAGATAGAATCGAAAAATTCCGAGAATCAGATGAAAATGAAAACACATCATAGCAAAACTTTTGGGACACAGCAAAGGAAGTCCTCAGAGGAAAATTTATAGGAATAGATACACACATCAAAAAAGAAGAAAGGGAAAAAATCACACCATTAAATACAGAACTCAAACAAATAGAAAGAGAAGAGGAAAAAATAAGTAAATAAATAAAGGCCCACAGCCACTGGAAGAAAGGAAATAGTAAAGATCAGAGCAGAAATAAATGAAATAGAGAAAGAAAAACAATAGAAAGAATCAACAAAACCAAAAGTTGGTTCTTTGAAAGAATCAACAAAATTGACAAACCACTGGCCAGACCGACAAAAGAAAAACAGGAGAGGATGCAAATAACCCGAATAAGAAAAGAAATGGGGGACATTACAACAGACCCAACTGAAATAAAAAGGATTTTAACAGAATATTATGAAACACTATACTCCAACAAAGTTGAAAACCTAGAGGAAATGGATAAATTTCTAGAAATACACTCCCCACCCATATTATACCACAGTGATGTTGAAAATCTGAACAGACCCATAACAAGAGAAGATATTGAAAAGGTAATAAAAAAAAAAAAAAACTCCCAACCAAAAAAAGCCCTGGCCCAGATGGCTTCACTGGAGAATTCTACAAAACATTTACAGAACAGCTTGTACCAGTTCTACTCAAACTATTTCAGAGCATAGAAGAGGAAGCAACACTTCTAAATTCATTCTATGAAGCCAGCATAACGTTGATACCAAAACCAGGCAAACGTCACAATAAAAGAAAATCACAGACCAATATCCCTTATGAATATAGATGCAAAAATTCTTAACAAAATTCTAGCCAATAGAATTCAGCATCATATCAAAAAAATAATACACCACGAACAAGTAGGATTCATACCAGTTATGCAAGGATGGTTCAACATTAGAAAATCAATCAATGTAATCCACCACATAAATAAAAGGAAAGAAAAGAATCACATGATCATCTCCATTGACGCAGAGAAGGCATTTGACAAAATCCAACACTCATTCCTGATTCAAACTCTCAATACAATAAGTATAGAAGGGAAATTTCTCAGCATAATAAAGGGCGTCTATGCAAAACCAATGGCCAACATCATTCTTTTTATTATTTTATTGTACTTCAGGTGAAGGCTTACAGAACAAATAGTTTCTCATGAAACAGAAGTACACATGTTGTTTTATAACACTGGTTAACAACCCCACAACATATCAACCCTCTAACTTCTCAACCTCTTTTTTTTTTTTTTTTTTGGTGAAAATACACATAGCCAAAGATACACCATTTCAAAAATTTCTACATGCAAAGTTCAGTGACATTGACTATGCACTTCGAATTGTGGTGTTATTCTCACTTAAGATGAAGGCTTACAGAATGAAATAGTTTCTCATTTCACAGTTACTACATATGTTGCCCTATGACAATGGTTAACAATCTCACAACACATCAACAATATCCTTACTCAACCTTGGGTTCCCTATCACCAACTTCCTTGTCCTCTTCTGCTTTCTGGCCCTTGTCACTGGACTCCTGTACCTCTTTAGTCTCATTTGGTTTTACTGGGCTGTCCTCTCCTAGGCTGAACAGTGAACCTTGGAGGTAACTTCAGCACTGAGCTAAAAGGGTGTCTGGGGGCCATACTCTTGGGGTTTCTCCAGTCTCCTTTAGGCCAGTAAATCTGGTGTTTTTTTTTTTTTTTTTTTTTTGTGAGTTAGAATTATTCTCTACATCCTTCTACAGCTCAGTCCAGAATTCTCTGTTGTGATCCTTGTCAGAGTAGTCAGTGCTGGTAGCCAGACACCATCTAACTGTACTGGACTCAGGCCGGTGGAGGCCTTGGTAGCTGTGGACAATTAGTCCTTCAGACTAATCTTTTCCTTGTATCCTGTTCTCTTCATTCTCACTTGTTCCTGAAGGGATGAAACCAGTGAAGTATCTTAGATGGCCGCTCACAGGCTTTTAAGACCCCACTCACCAAGGTAGAATGCAGAGCACTGTCTTTATAAGCGGTGTCATGCCAATTGAGCTAGATGTTCCCTGAGACCATGGTCCCCACAGCCCTCCACCCAGCAATTCAGTCCCTCAGGGAGTTTGGATGTGTCTGTGGGGTTTCCATGACCTTTCCTAGTGCAAGGTGTGCTAGTTTCCCCTGTATTGTGTACTGTTTCACCCGTCACCCAAGATACCACTTATTTATTATCTATTTAGTATTTCCCCCCTGACCCCTCCCATCCCCGGTAACCAACAAAGATAGATACATTTTGTGTGTGAACTTTTTCATAGACTTTTACAATAGAGGTCTCATACAATATTTGTCCTTTTCTGATCGACTTATTTCACTCAGCATAATGTTCTCCAGTTTCATCCATATTATGAGATGGTTCACAGATTCCTGGTTGTTCTTTCTCGTTGCAATGTACTCCATTGTGTGTATGTACCATAGTTTGTTTATCCATTCATGTGTTGATGGGCACCTACGTTGTTTCCATCGTTTTGCTATTGTGAACAATGCTGCCATGAACATAGAAGTGCGTATGTCTATTCGAGTGATGACTCTTATTTCTCTAGGATATATTCCTAGGAGTGGAATTGTTGGATCGAATGGTATGTCTATTTCTAGCTTTCTGAGGAAGCGCCATATCATTTTCCAAAATGGTTGTATCATTTTGCATTCCCACCAGCAGTGCATAAGAGTTCCCATCTCCCCGCAGCCCATCCAACATTTGTTATTTCCAGTGTTTTTGATTCGTGTCAGTAATGCCGGGGTGAGATGGTATCTCATTGTGGTTTTAATTTGCATTTCTCTAATGGCTAGTGAACGCGAGCATTTCCTCATGTGTCTGTTGGCCATTTGAATGTCTTCTTTGGTGAAGTGTCTGTTCATTTCCTTTGCCCATTTTTTAATAGGATTCTTTGCCTTTTGGTTGTAGAGGTGTTGGATTTTCTTGTAGATTATGGAGATTAGACCTTTGTCTGACTTGTAGTGTCCAAAAATTTTTTCCCAGTCTATAGGTTCTCTTTTTACTCTTGGTGAAGTCCTTTAAGAGCATAGGTGTTTGATTTTTAGAAGATCCCAGTTATCTAGCTTATCTATTGGGTTTTGTGCGTTGACGGTTATGGTTTGTATCCTGTTAATGTCATATATTAAGGCCTGAAGTGTTGGTCCTATTTTTTCTTCTATAAACTTTATAGTTTTAGGTTTTATATTCAGGTCTTTGATCCATTTTGAAGCAGTTTTTGTATACGGTGTGAGGTATGGGTCCTGTTTCATTTTTTTGCAGATGGATATCTAGTTTTGCCAGTACCATTTGTTGAAAAGACTGTCTTTTCCCCATTTGATGGACTTTGGGCCCTTGTCGAAGATCAGGTGGCCGTAGGTGGATGGATTTGCATCTGGGTTCTCAGTTCTGTTCCATTGGTCAATGGATCTGTCGTTGTACCAGTACCAGGCTGTTTTGACTACTGTAGCTGTATAGTAGGTTCTGAAGTCAGGTAGTGTGAGTCATCCAACTTTATTCTTCTTTTTCAGTAGTGCTTTACTTATTTGGGCTTCTTCCCTTTCCACATAAACTTAATGATTAGTTTTTCCATCTCTTTGAAGAATGTTGTTGGTATTTGGATCGGGATTGCATTGTATTTGTAAATTGCTTTTGGTAGAATTGTCATTTTCACAATGTTGAGTCTGCCTATCCATGAGCATGGTATGTTTTTCCATTTATGTTGATCCTTTTGGGTTTCTTGCCATAGTATTTTGTAGTTTTCTTTGTATAGGTCTCTTACATCCCTGGTCAGATTTATTCCTAAGTATTTTATCTTTTTAAGGGCTATTGAAAATGGTATTGTTTTCCTCATTTCCTTTTCATCATTCTCCTTATTGGTGTATAAGAATCCAACTGATTTTTTAATGTTTATGTTGTATCCTGCTAGTCTGCTGAATCTTTCTATTAGTTCTAGTAGATTTCTCGTGGAGTCTTTAGGGTTTTCTGTGTATAGTATCATATCATCTGCAAACAGGGACAGTTTAACTTCTTCATTACCCATTTGGATGCCCTTTATTTCTTTTTCTTGCTTTATTGCTCTAGCTAGAACTTCCAGCACAATGTTAAATAGGAGTGGTGATAAAGGGCATCCTTGTCTTGTTCCTGTTTCTAGGGGAATGTTTTCAGCCTCTCTCCATTAAGAATGATGTTGGCCATTGGTTTTGCATAGATGTCCTTTATTATGTTGAGAAATTTCCCTTCTATACCTATTTTATTCAGGAATGGGTGTTGGACTTTGTCAAATTCCTTTTCTGCGTCAATGGAGATGATCATGTGATTCTTTTCTTTCCTTTTATTTATGTGGTGGATTATGTTGATTGATTTTCTAATGTTGAACCACCCTTGCATATCTGTTATGAATCCTACTTGGTCGAGGTGTATTATATTTTTGATATGATGCTGAATTCTATTGGCTAGAATTTTGTTCAGAATTTTTGGATCTATGTTCATGAGAGATATTGGTCTATAATTTTCTTTTTTTGTCACATCTTTTCCTGGTTTTGGTATCAGCGTTATGCTGGCTTCATAGAATGAATTTAGAAGTGTTGCTTCCTCCTCTATTCTCTTAAATAGCTTGAGTAGTACTAGTACAAGCTCTTCTGTAAATGTTTTGTAGAATTCTCCAGTGAAGCCATCTGGGCCAGGGCTGGTTTTGTTTGGGAGTTTTTTTTATTACCTTTTCAATCTCTTCTCTTGTTATGGGTCTGTTCAGATTTTCAACATCACTTTGTTGTAGTTTGGGTAGGTTGTGTGTTTCTAGAAATTTATCCATTTCCTCTAGGTTTTCAACTTTTTTGGAGTATAGTTTTTCATAATATTCTGTTATAATCCTCTTGATTTCAGTTGGGTCTGTTGTAATGTCCCCTATTTCATTTCTTATTTGGGTTATTTGTGTCCTCTTCTGTTTTTCTTTTGTCCGTCTGGCCAGTGGTTTGTCGATTTTGTTGATTCTTTCAAAGAACCAACTTTTGGTTTTGGTGATTCTTTCTATTGTTTTTCTGTTCTCTATTTCATGTATTTCTGCTCTGATCTTTACTATTTCCTTTCTTCCAGTGGTTGTGGGCTTTTTTTGCTGTTCTCTTTCTATTTGTTTGAGTTCTGTAGTTAATGTTTTGATTTTGTCCCTTTCTTCTTTTTTGATATGTGCATCTATTGCTATAAATTGTCCTCTGAGGACTGCGTTTGCTGTGTCCCAAAGGTTTTGGTATGATGTGTTTTCATTCTTATCTCATTCTAGAAATTTTTTGATTCTATCTCTGATTTCTTCTATTACCCACTTTTGTGTAAGCAGGGTATTATTCAGTTTCCATGTAGTTGATTTTTTTTCCTTGCTCTTTCTATTGTTAATTTCTGCCTTGATGGCATTGTGGCCAGAGGAGATACTTTGAATTATCTGAACGTTTTGGATCTTGTTGAGGATTGCTCTGTGGCCTAAGATGTGGTCTATTCTGGAGAACGTTCCATGTGCATTGGAATAGAAAGTGTACTTTACAGTGGTTGGATGGAGTGTTCTATATATGTCTATGAGGTCAAGTTGGTTGATTGTGGCCTTTAGGTCTTCTGTATCTTTGCTGAGTTTCTTCTTAGTTGTTCTGTCCTTTACTGAGTGTGATGTGTTGAAGTCTCCTAGTATTATTGTGAAACTGTCAATTTCTCTTTTCAGTGTTGTTAGAGTTCGTTTTATGTATTTTGGAGGCTTGTCATTGGGTGCGTAGATGTTTATTATGGTTATGTCTTCATGATTGATTGTCCCCTTAATCATTATATAGTGTCCTTCTTTGTCTTTTATGGTGGATTTTGTTTGAAAGTCTATTTTACATGAGATTAGAATTGCCACTCCTGCTCTTTTTTGGTAGTTGTTAGCTTGATATATTTGTTTCCAACCTTTGACTTTTAATAAATTCAGATCTTTGTTTCTAAGGTGTGTCTCTTGTAGATAGCATAGTGATGGATCCTGTTTTCTTATCTATTCGGTCACTCTCCATCTTTTTATGGGTGCATTGAGTCCATTTACATTCAGTGTAATTATTGATAGATGTGGGTTTGTTGCTTTCATTTTGTAGTGCTTTTTTTGTGGTGTTTTGTCTTTGTTCTTTTAACTCTCTTGTGCTGAGTTACGTTTGTTTATGATTTTTTTTTCATTTTTTTTTTGGTTTTGTAGGTTTTGTTTTTGCTGAGAGTTTATGTTTTTCCTCTTTTTTTTATGTTTGTTAACTTTCTTTGTAGTTACCATGAATTTTACCTTATCTTTCTTAGTTTAAAGCAGTCTAGCATTACTTGGTATCGCCTTGCCTTCCTCTCCATTAGAAGGTTCTATACCTATGCCATTTATTCCGTCTTTTATCATTTTGATGTTGTTGTCATTTACTTATGAAGTGCTCGAATGCCCTGTTGTATTTCTTTTGGTTTTGTATAGTCCTCGAGAGTTCATTTCCTAGTTTGGTATCTGGCTGGTAGTATCCTGCATTGTAAGTTCTGCCTTCAAGCTAAAGCTGTTTGTCCTCAGATTGAAGAACCCGGATTAATAATTCTTGTAAGTTTGGTTTGACTTTTACATATTCCCTTAATTTCTGTTTATCTGGAAATGACCTAATTTCACCATCAAATTTGAACGAGAGTTTTGCAGGATACATTATTCTTGGCTGGCAATTTTTTTCTTTCAATATTTTATATATGTCATCCCATTGCCTTCTTGCCTGCATGGTTTCTGCCGAATAGTCTGAGCTTAGTCTTATTGTTTATCCTCTGTATGTGACTTTTTGTGTTTCTCCAACTGCTCTCAGGATTCTTTGTTTGTCTTTGGTTTTTGCGAGTGTGAATATGATAGCCTTGGTGATTTTCTTTTGGGGTCTCTCCTATATGGGGTTCGTTGAGCTTCTTGGATGGCCAGCTTTTCATCTTTCATGATATTGGGGAAATTTTCTGTCAGCAGTTCCTCAATGATCCTCTCTGTGTTTTCTGTTTTCTCCCCCTGTTCTGGAATTCCAATCACTCTCAGATTTTTGCTTTTGATTGTGTCCCACATAATTCTCAGGTTCTCTTCATTTTTATTTGTTCTGTTTTCTGAATTTTTCTGAAACAGAGCTGTATCCAAGTGTTTGCCTTCAATTCTACCGATCCTGTCTTCCACTGTTTGAAATGTGCTTCTCAGCCGTTCTATGACATCGTCTATTTCTGAAATTTTATTGTTTATCTTTTGGATTTCTAATTGTGGCCTTTGTATAATTTATAGTTGTGAATTTATTTTCGCATTTTGTTCCTGCATTATTTTCCTGAATTATTCCAATTTTTTGTCAGTATTTTCCTTGAATTTGTCTATTTTTTCCTCAGGTTTGTCAGCTTTTTGCCTAAGTTCTTGGAGAGTTCTGATTATTAGAGATTTGAATTCCCTATCAGGTAGTTCTAGTGCATTTTCTTCCACAAGAGAGTCATCTGGTGTTTTATTTTGGATGCCCACTGGAACCATCCTGTCCTGTTTTAGTAAATGTTTTGTTATTTTCTGCTGTCTTCGTGGCATTAAGTAGTTATTGTTCTCGTTTATTGATTGTAGATTTTTTTGTTTCGTCCCTTTTTTTATAAAAAATTTGACTATGTCTTAGCAGGCAGTGTGTGTTCTTTGTTGTTTGCTCGTCTTTGGGCACAATACTTTTCACCTCCTTCTTCAACTGACAGGGTCAGGCACTCAGATATGGTATGGCAGGGCAGGTCTAGCCTATGATGAGTTACTGGAACAAGTTGTTTGTGGCACTTACTACAGCCACCAGAGCTGGTCGGTAATCAGTGCTGGGCAGGTTCCAGTAGGCTGTGCCTGTGCTTCTTCATGGTGTGATGTCAAGCGCACAGTGCAGGTAGGCAGGATGCAGTGGGGAGATTGTTATGTGTGGAGCTAAGATGGATATGAGAGAGAGGGGAGAGGAACAGGAGCCAAAAACATACATTCGAACAAAAAAGAATGCTAGGGGAGCTTGCTGTTGGCGTGGAGAGATGAGAGATTATGAAATGGAGAAAAACAGAAAAGGGTGGCGGAAGAAAAGAAAAGAATTAATAAGTAAGGGTCAGAAAGGTTAAAGAACCGCAAAGTTCCCAGGGATCCCACTGGTGCAGCTATGAGGTCTGGGAAAGTCACTCTCAGGTGTTGTAGTACAGCCTGGCTAGAAGGTGTAGAGGTATACAATGCTAGGTATTCAGGTAACATAAAGAGAAAGAAGATATAGAGAGATGAGAAACTGAGCAATGAAGAAAGACAAAAAGGGAAAAAGAGGAAAAAGAAAACAAAAGAAATTAAAAAAAAAAGAAAGGCCCGCAAAGAAACAGAAACAGAAAAAAAACAAACAAAAACAAAACAAAACAAAACAAAAAACAACGTAAAAAGAAATGCCCTCAGGGATCCCTCTGCACGTCTGTGGAACCCAAAGGGGCATCTCCCTGCCATGCAGCTCAGCCTGGCCAGAAAGGGCTCCCAACTCAAGAAAAGGAAAAGAAAACAAACAAACAATTCAAAGCAAACAAACGAACAAAAGCCCCAGGATCCCACCAGTGCGACAGCCCAAACTGGGAAGCAGCTCCTCACACGAATGGAGCTCTGCAGCCGCTCAGGAAGAAGCAAAGGTGGCGCATGGAGCCAGGTACTTGAGCGAAGGGAGGGGGAGGTGGTGAGAGGCAAGTGAGAAGTCAAAAGAAGCAGAAAGAAAAAGCAACACTAACAGCCAACAAATGGCACTCAGAGAGCCAGCTAGTGCGTGCTGGTGTTTCTGGACAAGAGACTGTGTCCGTGGGAAGCAGAGGGGGCCGAGTGTGGGTGAAGAAGTGTAGAGAGTGGGAAAGTGTATATCACAAATTACAGGAGCTGTGCAACCCCTCAGGAAGAAGCAAAGATGGCATACGGAGTGAGGTACTTGAGCTAAAGGAGGGGGAGGTGGGGAGAGGCCAGGAAGAAATAAAAAGAAGCGGAAAAAAACAACACCAGCAGCCAACAAATGGCACTCAGACAGCCACATGTTCGGATGTGTGGAATCCAAGCAGCGGCTGTTTCCCGGTCAAGAGACTGTGGCCGTGGGAAGCAGAGGAGGCCGAGTCAGGGTGAAGACGGGTGCTGGGTGGGAAAGCGTATATCACCAGTTACCAGTTGTTTTGTCTCCCGCTGGAAGCTCCGTGAGGCTGCTTTCTCGTACCCCCTGTTTGCTGGTCTCCGATAGGAGTCCGAGATGGAGGATCCGCGCTGCGTTAGCTGGTAGTGGACCTCTGCATGAATTTCTCCTCGCTCTCTGTTCTCTGTCAGTTTTCTCATTCCATTTGGTGCTTGGCTGAGTTCTTTATCTCTTCATTTGATGTTTTAGGGTTTCAGGATTGTTGTATTCTCTGTTCAGCTTAGTTTTTCAGATCTTTGATGTGGAGGGACGGCATGGTGCTTCTGCCTACAGCGCCATTTTGCTGGAACTCCCCAACATCATTCTTAATGGAGAGAGGCTGAAAACATTCCCCTTGAAACAGGAACAAGACAAGGATGCCCTTTATCACCACTCCTATTTAACATTGTGCTGGAAGTTCTAGCGAGAGCAATAAGGCAAGAAAAAGAAATAAAGGGCATCCAAATTGGTAATGAAGAAGTTAAACTGTCCCTGTTTGCAGATGATATGATACTATACCTAGAAAACCCTAAAGACTCCACAAGAAGTCTACTGGAACTAATAAAGATTCAGCAGAGTAACAGGATACAAGATAGACATAAAAAAGTCCGTTGGATTCCTCTACACCAATAAGGAGAATGATGAAAGGAAATGAGGAAAAAAATACCATTTTAAATAGCCCCTAAAAAGATAAAATACTTAGGAATAAATATGATCAGAGATGTAAAAGACCTATACAAAGAAAACTACAAAACACTACTGAATGAAACCCAAAGGAATCCACATAAATGGAAAATCATACCATGCTCATAGATAGGCAGACTCAACATTGTGAAAATGACAATTCTACCCAAAGCAATTTACAAATACAATGCAATCCCGTTCCAAATACCAACAACATTCTTCAAAGAGATGGAAAAAAGTAATCATTAACTTTATATGGAAAGGGAAAAAGCCCCGAATAAGTAAAGCACTACTGAAGAAGAAGAATAAAGTTGGAGGACTCACACTACCTGACTTCAGAACCTACTATACAGCTACAGTAGTCAAAACAGCCTGGTACTGGTACAACGACAGATCCATTGACCAATGGAACAGAACTGAGAACCCAGATGCAAATCCATCCACCTACGGCCACCTGATCTTTGACAAGGGCCCAAAGTCCATCAAATGGGGAAAAGACAGTCTTTTCAACAAATGGTACTGGCAAAACTAGATATCCATCTGCAAAAAAATGAAACAGGACCCATACCTCACACCGTATACAAAAACTACTTCAAAATGGATCAAAGACCTGAATATAAAGCCTAAAACTATAAAGTTCATAGAAGAAAAAATAAGACCAACACTTCAGGCCTTAATATATGGCATTAACAAGATACAAATCATAACCATCAACGCACAAAACCCAATAGATAAGCTAGATAACTTGGATCTTCTAAAAATCAAACACCTATGCTCTTCAAGACTTCACCAAAAGAGTAAAAAGAGAACCTATAGACTGGGAAAAAATTTTCAGACAGTACAAGTCAGACAAAGGTCTAATCTCCATAATCTACAAGAAAATCCAACACCTCTACAACCAAAAGACAAATAATCCTATTAAAAAATGGGCAAAGGAAATGAACAGACACTTCACCAAAGAAGACATTCAAATGGCCAACAGACACATGAGGAAATGCTCGCGATCACTAGCCATTAGAGAAATGCAAATTAAAACCACAATGAGATACCATCTCATCCCGGCATTACTGGTACGAATCAAAAACACTGGAAATAACAAATGTTGGATGGGCTTCGGGGAGATGGGAACACTTATGCACTGCTGGTGCGAATGCAAAATGATACAACCATTTTGGAAAATGATATGGCGCTTCCTCAGAAAGCTAGAAATAGACATACCATTCGATCCAACAATTCCACTCCTAGGAATATATCCTAGAGAAATAAGAGTCGTCACTCAAATAGACATATGCACACCTATGTTCATGGCAGCATTGTTCACAATAGCAAAACGATGGAAACAACCTAGATACCCATTAACAGATGAATGGATAAACAAACTGTGGTACCTACACACAATGGAGTACTATGCAACGAGAAAGAACAACCATGAATCTGTGAAGCATCTTATAATATGGATGAAACTGGAGGACATTATGCTGAGTGAAATAAGTCAATCACAAAAGGGCAAATATTATATGAGACCTCTATTGTAGAAACCCATGAAAAAGTTCACACATAAAATGTAACAATCTTTGTTGGTTACCAGGGATGGGAGTGGTGGGGGGAATACTAAATAGGCAATAGATAAGTGGGTGACGGGTGAGACAGTACACAATACAGGGGAAACCAGCACAACTTGTACAAGGAAAGGTCATGGAAGCTCCATAGACACTTCCAAACTACCTGAGGGACTGAATTGCTGGGTGGAGGGCTGGGGGTACCATGGTCTTGGGGAACATCTAGGTCAATTGGCATAACACAGTTTATAAAGACAATGTTCTACATTCTACCTTTGTGAGTAGCATCTGAGGTCTTACAAGCCTGTGAGCAGCCATCTAAGATACTCCACTGGTCTCATCCCTTTGGGAGCAAGGGAGAATGAAGAGAACAGGATACAAGGAAAAGGTTACTCTGAAGGACTGATAGACCACAGCTACCAAGGCCTCCACCAGACTGAGTCCAGTACAGCTAGATGGTGCCCAGCTACCAGCACTGACTGCTCTGACCAGGATCACAACAGAGGGTTCCGGACAGAGCTGGAGAAGGAAGTAGAATAAAATTCCAACTCACACACACACACACACACACACACACACACAAAAAAAAAAAGACCAGATTTACTGGCCTAAAGGAGACTGGAGAAACCCCGAGAGTATGGCTCCCGGACACAGTTTTAGCTCAGTGTGAAGTCATCTCCGAAGTTCACCGTTTAGGTTGGGAGTGGACAGCCCCGTAAAACCAAATGGGACTAATGACGCACAGCAGTCCAGAGACAAGTGCCAGAAGACAGAAGGGGACAGGGAAGCTGGTGATAGGGAACCCAAGGTTGAGTAAGGATAGTGTTGATGTGTTGTGAGGTTGTTAGCCAGTGTCATAGGGCAACATATGTACTAACTGTTAAATGAGAAACTATTTTGTTCTGTAAGTCTTCATCTAAAGTGAGAATAGCAGCACAATTGGAAGAGCGTAGTCAACGTAACTGTACTGTGCATGTAGAAATTTTTGAAATGGTGTCTTTGGCTATGTATATTTTCACCAAAAAAAAAAAAAAAAAGTCAAAAAAGGAGAGGGTTGACATGTTTTGGGGTTGTTAACCAATGTCATAAAACAATATGTTTACTACTGTTTCATGAGAAACTATTTGTTCTGTAAGCCTTCACCTGAAGTACAATTAAAAAAAAAAAAGACCTCTTTAACGTGTTCAAAATAAAAAATACCACTTTAAGGACTAAGGTGCACCTGATGAAACCCATGAAATTTTCAATCACCTCATTGGCATGCAGAAGCTGGACAATGAATAAAGAATACTGAAGAAGAATTGACACCTTTGAATTATGATGTTGGTGAAGAATATTGAATATACCATGGACTGCCGGAAGAATGAAAGAGTCTGTATCAGAACAAGTACAGCCAGAGAGCTCCTTGGAAGTGAGGTTGGGGAGACTTTGTCTCATGTGCTTTGGACGTGTTATCAGGAAGGACCGTTCCTGGAGAAGGACATCATGTTTGGTGAAGTACAGGGTCAGTGAAAAAGAGGAAGACCCTTGATAAGATGGATTAACACAGTGGCTGCAAAAATGGCACAAACATAGCGACAATTGTGAGGATGTCAGAGGACCAGGCAGTATTTTTTTTTTTAATTTTTTTATTGTACTTTAGGTGAAGGTTTACAGAACAAATAGTTTCTCATTAAACAGTCAGTTTACATACCGTTTTATGACATTGGTTAACAACACCACAACATGTCAACACTCTCCCTTCTCGACCTCGGAGGACTTTTTTTTTTGGTGATAATATACATAACTAAAGTTACTCCATTTCAAAAGTTCCTACATGTACAATTTAGTGACATCGATTACATTCTTCCAGTTGTGCTGCTATTCTCACTATCTTTTTCCAAATTATTCATCAGCATTATCTTCAACTCAACTCACTGCCCCCTAGGCTTCCCATCAAACCTTTTGAGTTACTGTTGTCAATTCGATCTCACATAGATAATTCTTCTTCTTCTTTTTTTGTACCTTAGGTGAAAGTTTTGCAGAACAAAATTTCTCATTGAACAGTTAGTACACATGTTGCCCTGTGACAATGGTTAACAACCACACTACATGTCAACACTGTCCCTTCTCAACCTTGGGTTCCCTATCACCAGCTTTTCTGTCCCCTCCTGCCTTCTAGTCCTTGTCCCTGGACTGCTGTGCCTCATTAGTCCCATTTTGTTTCATGAGGCTGTTCCATCCCTGGCCGAATGATGAACTTTGGGAGTGACTTCACCACTGAGCTAAAAGGGTGTCTGGGGGCCATACTCTCAGGGTTTCTCTAGTCTGTCAGGCCAGTAAATCTGGTATTTTTGTGTGAGTTAGAATTTTGTTCTACATCCTTTTCCAGCTCTGTCCAGGACTCTTTACTGTGATCCTGATCAGAGCAGTCAGTGCTGGTAGCTGGGCACCATCTAGCTGTACTAGACTCAGTCTGGTGGAGGCCGTGGTAGCTGTGGTCCATTAGTCCTCTGTACAAATCTTTTCCTTGTATCTTGTTCTTTTCATTCTCCCTTGCTCCTGAAGGGGTGAGACCAGTGGAGTATCTTAGATGGCTGCTCACAGGCTTTTAAGACCCCAGACGCTACTCACCAGGGTAGAATGTAGAATACTGTCTTTATAAACTGTGTTATGCCAATTTAGCTAGATGTTCCACGAGCCCATGGTTTCCACAGCCCTCCGCCCAGCAACTCAGTCCCTCAGGGAGTTTGGAAGTGTCTACGGAGCTTCCATGACCTTTCCTTGTACAAGTTGTGCTGGCTTCCCCAGTATTGTGTACTGTCATACCCTTCACCAAAGTTACCACTTACCTATTTTCTATTTAGTTCCCCCCATCCCTTGTAACCAACAAAGATTGTTTCTTTTTGTGTGTAAAGTTTTTCATGAGTTTTTACAGTAGAGGCCTCATAGAATCTTTGTCCTTTTGTGATTTACATTTCACTCAGCATAATGTCCTCCAGTTTCATGCATGTTATGAGATGCTTCACAGATTCTTCTTTGTTCCTTATCTTTGCATAATATTCCATTGTGTGTATGCACCATAGTTTGTTTATACATTCATCTGTTGATGGGCACCTAGGTTGTTTCCATCTTTTTGCTATTGTGAACAGTGCTGCAATGAATATGGTTGTGCCTATGTCTATTCGTGTGACAGTTCTTATTTCTTTAAGATATATTCCTAGGAGTGGGATTGCATTTTGTAGTGCTTCTTTTTTTGTGTGTGTGGTGCTGAAATTTTCTTTGTTCTTCTTCCTCTCCTGTGCTGAGTTCCTTTTGTTTGTGGATATTTTTTTGTTTCTTCTGTTTTTGTAGGTTTTGTTTTTACTGAGTCTTTATGTTTTTCTTCTTTATTTTGATGAGTAGGTTTGCTAACTTTCTTTGTGGTTACTTTGGAATTTACCCTTATCTTCCTAGATTTGAAGCAGTCTATTATTACTTAGTATCGCCTTGCCTTCCTCTCCATTAGAAGGTTCTATACCCACACAGATTATTCCTGCTTTTATTGTTCTGATACTGTTGTCATTTACAGATTAGCCTTTCTGGTTCCCTGTAGTTATTCTTTTGTTTTTGTATAGTCCTTAAGAGTTCATTTCCTAGGTTGATATCTGGCTAGTACAATCCTGTGTCCTATATTCAGCCTATGGTTTGATGTTGTTTGTTCTCAGATCAAAGGACTCCCTTTAATAAGTCTTGTAAGTTTGGTTTGGTTTTTACATAGTCCCTTAATTTCTGTTTATCTGGAAATGACCTAATTTCACCATCATATTTGAACTAGAGTTTTGCAGGATATATTATTCTTGGCTGGCAATGTTTTTCTTTCAAAGTTTTATATGTTATCCCATTGCCTGCATGGTTTCTGCTGAATAATCTGAGCTTAGTCTTATTGTTTCCCCTCTGTATGTGACTTTTTGGTTTTCTCAAGCTGCTCTTAAGATTCTTTGTCTTTGGTTTTAGCAAATGTGATTATGATATGCTTTGGTGATTTTCTTTTGGTGTCTATCATATATGGGGTTCGATGAGCTTCTTGGATCGTCAGCTTTTCATATTTCATGATATTGGGGAAGCTTTCTGTCAGCAATTCTTCAATGATTCTCTCTGTGTTTTCTGTTTTCTCCCCCTGTTCTGGAACTCCAATCACTCGTACAATTTTGCTTTTGATTGTATCCCATATAATTCTCAGTGTTTCTTCATTTTCCTTTGTTCTTTTTTCTGATTTTTCCTCAAACATATTTGTGTCCAAGTGTTTGTCTTCAATTTCACTGATCCTATCTTCCATCGTTTCAAACCTGCTCCTCAGCCTTTCTATGACACTGTCCATTTCTGAAATCTTGTTGTTTATCTTTGGATGTCTAATTGTTTTTGTATGATTTCTAGTTGTGAGTTTATTTTAGCATTTTTTTCCTTTTTTATTTTCTTGAATTCTTCCAATTTTTTGTCTGTATTTTTCATGAATTTGCCTTTTCCAGGAATTTGTCTATTTTTTCCTCTTTTTTTGTCTGATTTTTGGTTCAACTCTTGGATAATTCTGAATATTAGAGATTTTAATTCCCTATCAGTTAGGTCTAGTGCCTTTTCTTCTACTGGAAGGTCATCTGGTGTTTTGTTTTGTATGCCTACTAGAGCCATCCTGTCCTGTTTTTGTAAATGTTTTAACATTGTCTGCTGTCTTTGGGGCATTCAGTGGTTATTTTCCTCGTTTATTAATTGCAGATTTGTTTGTTTCATCCTGCTTTTTGTTTTATTTGGTTATGTCTGAGCAGGTGGGCTGTCCTTTCTTTGTTGTTTTCTGGTCTGTGGGTGTGATACTTTTCACCTCCCTCTCCAATGGGCAGGGTCAGTCACTCACGTATGGTACAGCAGGGCAGGTCCAGCTGAAGGGGAGTTGCTTGGATGGGTCGTATGTGGCATGTACCAGGGCTGACGGTGCAGACTGAGAACCAGTGCAGGGCAGGAGCCAGTACACTGTGTCTGTTCTGCTTGGGAGTGTGATGTTCAGCACACAGTGTAGGTAGGCAGGAAGGAGGGGGTAGATTGTGATGTGTGGAGCTAAGATGGGTATGGGAAAGATGAGAGAGCGGAGAGAGGAACAGAAGCCAAAAACATACACACAAACAAAAAAGAGTGCTAAGGGAGCTTGCTATTGGAGTGGAGGGATGAGAGACTGAGAAATGAGGAAACAGTAAAATTAAGAAAAAGGGTAAAAGAAAAAATGAGTAAACTGAGAAACTGGAAATGAAGAAAGACAAAAAGGCAATACGAGAGAGAAGAAAACAAAACAAAGAAACAATAAATAAATAAATAAATAAAAACAAAATAAAACAAAACAAAACAAAAGGAATGCTTCCAGGGATGTCCCTGTGCATCTGCGCAGAGGAAGGGAGTAGCTTCCAAGCTGAGTGGTACTTCCCAGCTAGAAGGGGCTCCTATGCTGAGAAAAGAAAAAGGAAACAAACAAAAAATCAGTGCAAACAAAAAAGCCCTGGGAGTCCTACCAGCCTGGTGGCACTGGCCGGGAAGCAGTTTCACAATCAAGTGGTGTTTCACAGCCTTTCAGAAAGAAGCACTGATGGCGCATGGAGCCTGGTATTTGAAAGACAGGAAGGGGAGGTGGTGAGAGGTAAGGAAGAAATCAAAAGAAGTGAATAAAGGCAACACCAGCAGCCAACAAAAGGCACTGAGGGAGCTGGCCAGTGCGGGCGGGTGGAATCCATGTGACACTGGGGTGCTTCCTGGCCAAGAAACCGTGGTTGCAGGAAGCAGAGTAGGCTAAGTGAGGGTGAAGAAGGGTGGGGAGTGGGAAAGCCTAGATTGCTGGTTACTGGTTGTTCTGTCTCCTGCTGGAAGCTCCGTGAAGCTGCTTGCTCGTACCCCCTGTTCACTGATCTCCAATGGGAGTCCAAGATGGCAGATCAGTGCTGCCATAGCTGATAGGGGACCTCTGCATGTATCTCTCCTCGCAGTCTGTTCATGGTCAGTTTCTTTTTCCGTTTGGTGCTTGGCTGAGTTCTTCATCTCTTCATTTGATGTGTAGGATTTCAGGATTGATGTGTGACCCTGTTTGACTTAGTTTTTCTGCTCTTTGCTGTGGAGAGACGGTGTGGTGCTTCTGACTATAGCATCATGTTGGGACCGGGCAGTGTTTTGTTCTGTTGTGCATACGGTCACTTTGAGTCAGAACAAACTTGAAAGCACCCGACAACAACAACAATGGCTAATGAAATACGTCATCTGTTCTTGTGTTTGTTGGATACTTGAATGCCCTGTTTGGTGAAGTGTCTGTCTTTGTCCATTTTTTAATTGGGTTATTTGTATTTTTTGTTGTTGTTGAGTTTTTGTGATCTTGTTTTTTTATCCGGTTTGACAATCACTGTCTATTAGCTGATGTTTAGACCATTTACATTCAAAGTGATTATTCACATGGTTGACAGAATATCTTGCTAGGTCTTTTCTGTTTGTTCTATTTATTCATTTTCCTTCTTTTTCTACTTTCTTTTGGTTTAATTAGCATTGTTTATTGTTTAAGTTTACATTCTCTATTGATTTATTATTTATACTTCTTTAAAAAAAATAGTCGTTGGCCTAAGGTTTACAATATACATTTTAAATAATCTGAATATACTTTTAAATGATATTATACCACTTTGCATATAATGTAAGGAACTGAAAATGGTATACTCTCAATTACTCCCATACTTTCTGCCACTGATGTCGTATATCTCACTTTTATGTAAATTATAAACACAAAAACATCATTAATATATTTGTTTGAACAATCACTTTAGAGTTGTTAAAAATAAGAAATTATTATACCCTCTTTTATTCCATTCTCAATGATCTTGATTTCTTTGTGTAGATCCATGTTTCCGATCTATAACATGTCCTTTCTGCCTGGTGAATAACCTTTTACATTTCCTGTAGAATAAGTCTACTGGCAGTGTATTCTCACAGTTTTTGTCTGTTTGAGGAAGTATTTTAGTTCTTTTTTTACTTTTGAAGGATACTTTCAACATATATAGAATTCCGGATTGACTTTCTTTCTCCTTTCAACACTTTAAAATGCCACTCCATTCTCTCCTTTGTTGCATAGTTTCTGGTGAGAAGTTTGTTATATTTATTATCTCTTATACTCTGAGTAATGTATCTTTTTTCTTTGATTTTCAGCAGTTTGAATGTGATATGCCTAGGTTTTCTGTTAGTTTATTTGATTTTGTTTTTGTATTTATCTTGTTTTGAATTCTCTGAGCTTCTTTGATATGGGATTTAGTGTCCATAACTTTGGGAAACTCTTTGCCATTATTTCTTCAAATAACTGTTCAGGTCTGTTCTTTCTCAATTCTCCTTCTCCATATATTAATCATATGTCACATTGTTTAATATTGTCCACAGCTCTTGAATTCTCTATACATTTTTTAAAATTTCAGTTTGTGCAATTTCTAAGACTTGTCTTCAAGTTTGATTCTCTGTTCTCTCTGTCAAGTTTACTGATTAGCCTTTCAAAGACATTCTTTTTCTCTGGTATTCTGTTGATTTTGATTTCTCACATTTCCATTTGATTTTTTTTCAGTTTCTGTCCTCCTGCTGAAGTTACCTACCTGATCTTGTATGTTGCATTCCTTATTCATTAGAAACTTTAACATATTTATCAGTTACTTTATATTCCCTGTTTAACTGTTACAACATCCTTCTCATATCTGAGTCTGATTCTGATGATTGCTTTATCTCTTCAGACTGTTTATTCTTGCATTTTTATATGCCTCAAAATTTGTGTTGAAAGCTGTGCATCTTGTATAGGACAGTATACACAGAAGTAAATAGATTTTTGCTTGGAGATGAGCGTGCTATTTCTTCTGTTAGGTCTTTATTGGTGAGGTTTATATCGATCTAATCCATGCTGGGCTGAGCTGCAGTTGGCCATTGCTATTATTACCCTCAGTTTTCCAGAGTCTTCAAATTCCTCTAGTAATACCTTGTGCTTATGATGTAGGCTAATTTACCAAAGGTTTTTTTTTTTTTCAAATGATGTCATGCTAAGTCTAGCGCATACTCCTGTCCTTCTTCCATGGATAGACCTTTTATTTTTTCTCTCTTTCTCTCACTCTTTTCTCCTCCTTCTGGAGAGTTTGTAGCAGTGCTATCAGGCTCCAAGATTTTTGTTTGTTTTTTTTTTAATATATATTTTATTGTACTTCAGGTGAAAGCTTACAGAGCAAATAGTTTCTCATGAAATAGTAGTACACATGTTGTTTTTTGACATTGGTTAACAACCCCACAACGTATTAAGCCTCTAAATTCTCAACCTTTTTTTTTGATGAAAATTACAGCTGGCCAAAGATACACCGTTTCAAAAATTTCTACATTCACAGTTCAGTGACATTGACTACGCTCTTCCAACTGTGCTGTTATTCTCACTTAAGATGAAGGCTTACAGAAAAAATAGTTTTTCATTTAACAGTTACTACACATGTTGCCCTATGACAATGGTTAACAATCTCACAGCACATCAAGAATATCCTTACTCCACCTTGTGTTCCCTATCACCAGGGGGCTTCCTTGTCCCCTTCTGTCTTCTGGACCTTGTCAGTGGACTATTGTACCTCTTTAGTCTCATTTGTTTATTTATTTATTTATTTATTTATTTATTTTTATTTTATTTAAACACCATTTCAAAACTTTTTACTTACACATTTAAGTGATATTGACTATGCTCTTCCAATTGTGCTGCCATTCTCGCCCAAGATGAAGGCTTACAGGACAAAACAGCCTCCCATTTAATAGTTACTACAAATGTTGCCCTATAGCAGTGGTCAACAATCTCACAATACATCGACAGTGTCCTTATTCAATTTGTGTTCCTTATCATCAGTTTCCTACTCTCCCTCTGCCTTCTGGCCCTTGTCACCGGACTCCTGTACATCGTTAGTCCCATTTAGTTTTACTGGGGTGTCCATTCCCAGGCTTAACATCGAACCTTGAAGGTAACTTCCCCTCTGAGCTGAAAGGGTGTCTGGGGGCCACACTCTCGAGGTTTCTCTAGTATTCTTTAGGCCAGTATATCTGGTCTTCTTTTTTTTTTTTTTTTTTTGGGAGTTAAAATTATACTCTACATCCTACTCCAGCTCTGCCCAGAACCCTCTGTTGTGATCCTGGTCAGAGGAGTCATTGGTGGTAGCCGGGCACCATCCAGCTGTACTGGGCTCAGTCCCATGGAGGCCTTGGTAGCTGTGGACCATTAGTCCTTCGGACTAATCTTTTCCTTGTATCCTGTTCTCTTCGTTCTCCCTTGTTCCCGAAGGGATGAGATCAGTGGAGTATCTTAGATGGCCGCTCATAGGCTTTTAAGACCCCAGACACTACTCACCAAGGTAGAATGTAGAGCATTATCTTTATAAGTAGTGTCATGCCAATTGAGCTAGATGTTCCCCGAGATCATGGTCCCCAGAGCCCTCCGTCCAACAACTCAGTCCCTCGGGGGGTTTGGATGTGTCTATAGGGCCTCCATGACCTTTCCTTGTGCAGGTTGTGTTAGTTTCCCCTGTACTATGTACTATCTCATCTCTCACCCAAGTTACCACTTACCTATTACCTATTTAGTATTCCCCCCCCCCCCCATCCCTGGTAACCAACAAGGATTGTTACATTTTGCATGTGAATTTTTTCATGGGTTTTTACAATAGAGGTCTCATACAATATTTGTCCTTTTGTGATTGACTTATTTCACTCAGCATGATGTCCTCCAGTTTCATCCATGTTATGAGATGGTTCACCGATTCATTGTTCTTTCTCGTTGCATAGTACTCCATTGTGTGTATGTACCATAGTTTGTGTATCCATTCGTCTGTTGATGGACATCGAGGTTGTTTCCATCGTTTTGCTATTGTGAATAATGCTGCCATGAACATAGGTGTGCATATGTCTATTCGAGTGATGACTCTTATTTCTCTAGGATATATTCCTAGGAGTGGGATTGCTGGATCGAATGGTACGTCTATTTCTAGCTTTCTGAGGAAACGCCATATCATTTTCCAAAATGGCTGTATCATTTTGCATTCCCACCAGCAGTGTATAAGAGTTCCCGTCTCCCCGCAGCCCCTCCAACATTTGTTATTTCCAGTGTTTTAGATTCGTGCCAGTAATGCCGGGGTGAGATGGTATCTCATTGTGGTTTTAATTTGCATTTCTCTAATGGCTAGTGATCGCGAGCATTTCCTCATGTGTCTGTTGGCCATTTGAATGTCTTCCTTGGTGAAGTGTCTGTTCATTTCCTTTGCCCATTTTTTGATAGGATTGGTTGTCTTTTTGTTGTAGAGGTGTTGGATTTTCTTGTAGATTATGGAGATTAGACCTTTGTCTGACTTGTACTGTCCAAAAATTTTTTCCCAGTCTGTAGGTTCTCTTTTAACTCTTTTGGTGAAATCTTTTGAAGAGCATAGATGTTTGATTTTTAGAAGATCCCAATTATCTAGTTTATCTGTTGGGTTTTTTGTGTTGATGTTTATGGTTTGTATCCTGTTAATGCCATGTATTAAGGTCTGAAGTGTTGGTCCTATTTTTTCTTCTATGAATTTTATAGTTTGAGGCTTTATATTCAGGTCTTTGATCCATTTTGAAGTAGTTTTTGTATATGGTGTGAGGTATGGGTCCTGTTTCATTTTTCTACAAATGGATATCCAGTTTTGCCGGCACCATTTGTTAAAAAGACTGTCTTTTCCCCATTTGATGGATTTTGGGCTCTTGTCAAAAATCAGGTGACCGTAGGTGGATGGATTTACATCTGAGTTCTCAATTCTGTTCCATTGGTCAATGTCTCTGTTGTTGTACCAGTACCAGGCTGTTTTGAGTACTGTAGCTGTATAGTAGGTTCTCAAGTCAGGTAGTGTGAGTCCTCCAACTTTATTCTTCTTCTTCAGTAGTGCTTTACTTATTCGGGGTTTCTTCCCTTTCCATATAAAGTTAATAATTAGTTTTTCCATCTCTTTGAAGAATGTTGTTGGTATTTGTATCGGAATTGCATTGTATTTGTAAATTGCTTTAGGTAGAATTGCCATTTTCACAATGTTGAGTCTGCCTATCCATGAGCATGGTATGTTTTTCCATTTATGTAGATCCCTTTGGGTTTCATGCAGCAGTGTTTTGTAGTTTTCTTTGTATAGGTCTTTTATATTCCTGGTCAGATTTATTCCTAAGTATTTTATCTTTTTAGGGGCTATTGAAAATGGTATTGATTTCCTGATCTCCTTTTCATCGTTCTCTTTACTGGTGTATAGGAATCCAACTGATTTTTGAATGTTTATCTTGTATCCTGCTACTCTGCTGAATCTTTCTATTAGTTCCAGTAAATTTCTCGTGGAGTCTTTAGGGTTTTCTATGTATAGTATCATATCATCTGCAAACAGGGAGAGTTTAACTTCTTCATTACCAATTTGGATGCCCTTTATTTCTTTCTCTTGCCTTACTGCTCTAGCGAGAACTTCCAGCACAATGTTAAATAGGAGTGGTGATAAAGGGCATCCTTGTCTTGTTCCTGTTTTCAGGGGAATGTTTTCAGCCTTTCTCCATTAAGAATGATGTTGGCTGTTGGTTTTGCATAGATGCCCTTTATGATGTTGAGAAATTTCCCTTCTATACCTATTTTATTGAGAGCTTTTATCAGGAATGGGTGTTGGACTTTGTCAAATGCCTTTTCTGCATCAATTGAGATAATCATGTGATTTTTTTCTTTCCTTTTATTTATCTGGTGGATTACGTTGATGGATTTTCTAATGTTAAACCATCCTTGCATACCTGGTATGAATCCTACTTGGTCGTGGTGTATTATTTTTTTGATATGATACTGAATTCTATTGGCTAGAATTTTGTTCAGAATTTTTGCATCTATATTCATGAGAGATATTGGTCTGTAATTTTCTTTTTTTGTGATGTCTTTGCCTGGTTTTGGTATCAGCGTTATGCTGGCTTCATAGAATGAATTTGGAAGTGTTGCTTCCTCTTCTATGCTCTGAAATAACTTGAGTAGAACTGGTACGAGCTCTTCTGTAAATGTTTTGTAGAATTCTCCAGTGAAGCCATCTGGGCCAGGGCTTTTTTTGGTTGGGAGTTTTTTTATTACCTTTTCAATCTCTTCTCTTGTTATGGGTCTGTTCAGATTTTCAATATCACTTTGTTGTAGTTTGGGTATGCCGTATGTTTCTAGAAATTTATCCATTTCCTCTAGGTTTTCAAATTTGTTGGAATATAGTTTTTCATAATATTCTGTTATAATCCTTTTTATTTCAGTTGGGTCTGTTGTAATGTCCCCCATTTCATTTCTTATTTGGGTTATTTGTGCCCTCTGCTGTTTTTCTTTTGTCAGTCTGGCCAGTGGTTTGTCGATTTTGTTGATTCTTTCAAAGAACCAACTTTTGTTTTTGTTGATTCTTTCTATTGTTTTTCTGTTCTCTATTTCATTTATTTCTGCTCTGATCTTTACTATTTCCTTTCTTCCTGTGGTTGTAGGCTTTTTTTGTTGTTCTCTTTCTATTTGTTTGAGTTCTGTAGTTAATGTTTTGATTTTGTCCCTTTCTTCTTTTTTGATATGTGCATCTATTGCTATAAATTGTCCTCTGAGGACTGCCTTTGCTGTGTCCCAAAGGTTTTGGTATGATGTGTTTTCATTTTCATTTGATTCTAGGAATTTTTTAATTCCATCTCTGATTTCTTCTATTACCCATTGATGTGTAAGCAGATTATTATTCTGTTTCCATGTGTTTGATTTTTTTTCCTTGCTCTTTCTAGTGTTAATTTCTACCTTGATTGCATTGTGGTCAGAGAAGATACTGTGAATTATCTCAGCATTTTGGATCTTGTTGAGGATTGCTCTGTGGCCTAAGATGTGGTCTATTCTGGAGAACGTTCCATGTGCATTGGAAAAGAATGTGTACTTTGCAGTGGTTGGATGGAGTGTTCTATATATGTCTATGAGGTCCAGTTGGCTGATTGTGTCCTTTAGGTCTTCTGTATCTTTGCTAAGTTTCTTTTTAGTTGTTCTGTCCTTTACTGAGAGTGGTGTGTTGAAGTCTCCTACTATTATTGTGGAACTGTCAATTTCTCTTTTCAGTGCTGTTAGAGTTTTTTTATGTATTTTGGAGCCCTGTCATTGGGTGCATAGATATTTATTATGGTTATGTCTTCATGATGGATCATCCCCTTAATCATTATATAGTGTCCTTCTTTGTCTTTTATGGTAGATTTTGTTTTAAAGTCTATTTTATCTGAGATTAGAATTGCCACTCCTGCTCTTTTTTGATAGTTGTTAGCTTGATATATTTTTTTCCAACCTTTGATTTTTAATAAATTGACATCTTTGTTTCTAAGATGTGTCTCTTGTAGACAGCAAATAGATGGATCCTGTTTTCTTATCCATTCTGCCACTCTCCGTCGCTTTATGGGTGCATTGAGTCCATTTACGTTCAGTGTAATTATTGATAGATGTGAGTTTGTTGCTGTCATTTTGTAGTGCTTTTTTTTGTGATGCTGAAGTTTTCTTTGTTCTTCTTACTCTCTTGTGCTGAGTTTCTTTTGTTTGTGGATTTTGTGTTCATTTCTTTTGTTTTTGTAGGTTTTGTTTTTGTTGAGACTTTATGTTTTTTGTCTTTATTTTTATGAGTTGGTTTGTTAACTTTTTTTGTGGTTACCATGAATTTTACCCTCATCTTTATGATTTTGAAGCAGTCTACCGTTACTTGGTATCGCCTTGCCTTCTTCTCCTTTAGAAGGTTCTATACCTATGCCGTTTGTTCCCTCTTTCATTGCTTTGATGTTGTTGTCATCCGTTGATTGATTTCTCTGATTCCCTGTTGTATATCTTTTGTTTTTGGAAAGTCGTCTGTAGTTCAGTTCCTAGAATGGTATCTGGTTCATGTTAACCTGCATCCTAGGTCCTAGGTCATGCCTGAGGGCTTAAGCTGTTTGTCCTCAGATCGAAGAACTCCCTTTAATAATTCTTGTAAGTTTGGTTTGACTTTTGCATATTCCTTTAGTTTCTGTTTATCTGGAAATGACCTAATTTCACCATCAAATCTGAATGAGAGTTTTGCAGGATATATTATTCTTGGCTGACAATTTTTTTCTTTCAAGATTTTATATATGTCATCCCATTGCCTTCTTGCCTGCATGGTTTCTGCTGAATAATCTGAGCTTAGTCTTATTGTTTCTCCTCTGTATGTGACTTCTTGTTTTTCCCGAGCTGCTCTCAGGATTCTTTGTTTGTCTTTAGTTTTAGCGAGTGTGAATATGATATGTCTTGGTGATTTTCTTTTGGGGTCTATTCTATATGGGGTTCGTTGAGCTTCTTGGATGACCAGCTTTTCATCTTTCATGATATTGGGAAAGTTTTCTGTCAGCAGTTCCTCAATGATCCTCTCTGTGTTTTCTGTTTTCTTCCCCTGTTCTGGTATGCCAATCACTCGTAAGTTTTTGCTTTTAATTGTGTCCCACATAACTCTCAGTGTCTCTTCATTTTTCTTTGTTCTTTTTTCTGAGTTTTCCTGAAACAGAGTTGTATCCAAGTGTTTGTCTTCAGTTCCACTGATCCTGTCTTCCATGGTTTCAAATCTACTTCTCAGCCCTTCTATGACACCGTCCATTTCTGAAATCTTGTTGTTTATCTTTTGGATTTCTAATTGTTGTTTTTGTATAATTTCGAGTTGTGAATTTATTTTGGCATTTTGTTCTTGGATCATCTTCCTGAATTCTTCCAATTTTTTGTCTGTATTTTCCATAAATTTGTCTATTTTTTCCTCATGTTTGTCAGCTTTTTGCCTCAGTTCTTGGAAAATTCCGAGTATTAGTGATTTGAGTTCCATATCAGGTACTTCTAGTGCATTTTCTTCCACAGGAGAGTTATCTGGTGTTTTAATTTGGACGCCTATTGGAGCCATCTTGTCTTGTTTTTGTAAATGTTTTGATATTGTTTGCTGTTTTCGGGGCATTCAGTAGATATTTCTCTCGTTTATTGATTGTAGATTTTTTTTTTTTCATTCTTGTGGTACAGCTGGGCAGATCTAGTTGAGGAGGAGCCACTGGGATGGGTTGCTTGTGGCACTCACCGCAGCCACCAGGACGGTCGGTAGTCAGTGCTGGGCAGGTTCCAATAGGGCGTGCCTGCACCGCTTGGTGATGTGATGTCTAGTGCACGTTGCAGGTAGGTAGGGTGCAGCGGGAAGATGGTTATGTGTGAAGCTAAGCTGGATATGGGAGAGAGGAGAGAGGAGGAGGAGCAAAAAGCGTACAAACATAAAAGAATGCTAGGGGAGTTTGTCGTTGGAATGTACAGATGAGAGACTATGGGATGGAGGAAACCAGAAGGGGGAAGAGAAAGAAAAGGAAAGAATGACCAAATGAAAATCAGAAAAGTTAAAAAACTGCAAAGTTCCCAGGGATCGCACTGATGCAGCTATGAGGTCTGGGGGAGTCGGTCTCAATTTTCACAGCTCAGCCTGGCCAGAAGGTACAGAGGCATACATCGCCTGGTATTCAGGGATCAGAAAGAGAAGGAAGAGATAGAGGGACAAGAAATTAAGCAATGAAGAAAGACAAAAGAGAAAAAGAGGTAAAATATGACAAAACTAATCAAAAAAGGAAGAAAAATAAAATTGAGAAAAATAAAAAAAGGGCAACACCAGCAGTCAGTGCCTACAAATGGGACCCAGAGAGCCCCCACTCAGGGGCGTGAATTCCAAGAAGCCGATAGTCTCGGGGTTAAGTGACCATGGCCACGGGAAGCAGAGGGGCCAACGAACAAAGGCCCCAGGATCCCACCTGCGCGGGAGCCCAGACCTGGAAACAGCCACACGCCCGAACGCAGCCCTACAGCCCCACAGGAGAGAGCAGAGACGGCCCTCGGAACCAGGCACCCAGGCAAAAGGAGGGGGAGGCGGCAGAAAAAGGTCCGCTAGGTGCCAGCAAACGGCTCCCAGAAAGCCCCCAGCCCGGGCGCGCGGAACCCAAGCACCGGCGCCGCCCCGCCCAGGGACCCCGGCCACGGAAAGCAGAGGGGTGAACGAACAAAGGCCCCGGGATCCCACCCACGCGGGAGCCCAGACCCAGAAACAGCCACACGCCCGCACGCAGCTCCACAGCCCCGCAGGAGAGAGCAGAGACAGCACCCGGACCCAGGCACCCAGGCAAAAGGAGGGGGAGGCGGCAGAAAAAGGTCCGCTAGGTGCCAGCAAACGGCTCCCAGAAAGCCCCCAGCCCGGGCGCGCGGAACCCAAGCACCGGCGCCCCCCCGCCCAGGGACCCCGGCCACGGAAAGCAGAGGGGCGAACGAACAAAGGCCCCGGGATCCCACCCACGCGGGAGCCCAGACCCAGAAACAGCCACACGCCCGCACGCAGCCCTACAGCCCCGCAGGAGAGAGCAGAGACGGCACTCGGAACCAGGCACCCAGGCAAAAGGAGGGGGAGGCGGCAGAGAAAGGTTCTCTAGCTGCCAGCAAATGGCTCCCAGAAAGCCGCCAGCCCAGGCGCGCGGAATCCAAGCACCAGCACCCCCCAGCCCAGAGACCCTGGCCACGGAAAGCAGGGGATCCCCAGCTGAGGCGGAGAGGGGTGGGTGGTGGGAGAGCGCGCACCGCAGTTTACCGGTCGTTCTGTCTCCGACCAGATGCTCTGCAAGGCTGCTCTCCCGTTTGCTGGTCTCCGATAGGAATCCAAGATGGTGGATCCGCGCTGCGTTAGCTGGTAAGGAATGTCTGCCTGAGTCTCTCCTCGCTCTCCGTTCTCTTTTAGTATTCTCACTCCGTTTGGTGTTTGGCTGAGTTCTTTATCTCTTCATTTGGTGTTCTAGGGTTTCAGGATTGTTGATTCTCTGTTAGGCTTAGTTTTTCGGATCTTTGCTGTGGAGGGACGGCGTGGTGTTTCTGCCTAGAGCGCCATCTTGCCCCTCCTCCAAGATTTTTGTTTTTGTTTTTTTTTTTTTATCTGCAGATTAAAGTTCCCACCACCCCTCAGGAGTAATAGGGGAAGTAGCTCTCGGTGGATTTTTTTGGTGGCTACCATTCCCTCCCCGACTGAGTTGTTGTTCATTAACATCCATAGGCTAACATTTTGTTGCCCCTACCCAATAGATTAGGAGCGCTGGGGGTGCAGTGATTGAGTACTTGGCTGCTAACCAAAAGGTTGAACCCACCCAGCAGCTCTGCAGGAGAACAACCTGATGATCTGCTCTCATAAAGATTACAACAAAGAAAACCCTATGGGGCAGTTGTACTCTGTCACATGGGGTCTCTATAAGTTGAAAATCAACTTGATGGTGCCCAACAACAATCCAACAGATTATGGCCTTTGTTCCATAAGGAAATTAGAGGAGATGGGTATGAGAAGAATTTTGATGGCAGCTGCCATTCCACTCCCCAAGCCAGCACCCTAGGTGCTTTCTCTGTGTTCTGGTCAGTTTTCCCTGTGAGCATCTGATGGGATTCCTGGAGAAAAAAGTCTATAAAAACATCTAAGCTTCCCTGTGTTTGTAGCTTCCAGGTGCTTCACATTCTTACACTAGTCCCATCCATCCGTTAGCAATTAAAAAAATTCTAATTGAATTTCCTTAGCTGTTTATATGGATTTGGCAACTTCTACCCTAGGTAAGTGTATGCTCAGGCCTTTTTTTCTCCCTTGGGCACTTGCCTCTCTCAAGTTTTCAGTTAATTATTTGTTCTGCAACCTCAGTTCTCTGATGGGAGTCACAAAACTCATTAATTCAAAGTTGGTTCAGAGTTTAATCTTGTAAAGTTGGGAGCAACACTCTCCAGCTTTTTCTGTCTCTAAGTTGTATCCCAAAGTGTATATTAATATTTTATATTTAATATATTTTGCAGAAATTTCTCCCAATCTATCATTCATTTTTGGATATTTTGTAGTGCCTTTTGTCATAAAGTACTTTAAGATTTTTATTTAAGGGGACCTTTTAAAAACATATTCTGATTAATATATTTTGCTTGGCAAAACCTTACTTATTTTTCTATATTTTCTAACTGCTTTTATAGTTCTTACTTCCTATTTAGATAATTGGTGCATCTTTAAATTTATTCTTTAAGTGGTGTAGAATAAAGATGGCAATATTTATTTATTTTTCTAAATGAATGGTTGACTGTACCTAAACCATTTTCTGAGAAGTCCATACTTTTTCCATTGCTTGAAAGGACAGGGTTATCAAAGATCAATTCCCCTATGTAAAATGGCTATTTCTGTATTTACTGGGAGGCAGTATTCCATAATGGCTGAGAAGATATGCTCGGAACCAACCTGACTTTTAGTAAGCCTTGGCTACCAGACATGTTAGCTGTGTTACCTTGAGCCAGATAATTATCTTCTCTAAATTTTAGTTTCCTCATCTGTGAAGTGGAGGTGATAAGAGCATTGCACAATTATAAAATGATTTTTATTTAAAAAATTAAGAATTTTTCATGCCAATCCTCTAACAACTTATCTTTGTAAATAGGATTTTGGACAAGAAGATTTAAAAAAAAAAATTCAGGTATAACTCAATATGTTAGGACATCAGTTCCATTGAATTTTCCAGAACCCTCATCCCATAATTTATCAGTGAGTTATAAATTTTGAGGAAATCATTTACTTTCTTTCTAGCTCTTCCAATAATTCATAAAAGTAAATCTTAAAAAAAATAGTTAAAACCAATTTTCACCTCACTTTAGGCTGATTATTTCCTCAAATCTGCACACATACTTTGTCTACAACATTAGCCAACATGTTTCAGCATCTATTGGACACTTCTGGCAGAAGAGGTTGGAGCAGAGAGAGAAAAGCTCTAAGTTTAATTTATAGCAACCTCCCTTTTAGTTATTTTATATTATAATATTATTAACATTAAGAGTAATTGATCCAAGTCTGAAAACAGCTGAAGCAGTTGAATTCATAATTAAACAATTAAAGCAGCAATATAGCATCATGAGAGAATATTTTGCAGATTCGGTTTGGGAAAGCAGTACTGGGTAAATTCACATGTACAAGTGGCAATTAAAGTTTTGAAAAAGAAAAAATAATAATAGAAAATATGTGCTACCTAAACATATTTTATTAATTGTCATCATTTTGAGAAATACTTAGTACTATTCAATCAAGTTAATGTGGATACTTTAGAGAAGAACTTTGCCTTTCTCTTGATGTGTGTATTTGCTCTTAGGTGGGTAGACCAACATGAAGCAGGAAAAACCTTCAAGACTGTATTTATATTAGCTTCAAAGAACTGAATTAACAGTAGAAAAAAATCTTCAATTTTAATACTATAAATAAGATAATTTTATTACAGCATCTATCTTTTTTATTTTATGTTTCTTTTCATATAAGGATGCCTTTCACTACTGAATTTTATTTTGTCAAGAAAAGAGTTGGTTGCCAAAATTTTGGGCTTCTGAAAGTATATGCCAGAATGGTCCTTAGAAGCAAAGATGGTGAGACTTCATCTCACATACTTTGGACAAGGTATTAGGAGGGATCAGTCCCTGGAAAAGGACATCATGCTTGGTAGAGTAGAGGGTGAGCAAAAAAGAGGAAAACCCTCAATGAGATGGACTGACACAATGGGCTCAAGCATAACAATGATTGTGAGGTTGGCTTAGGACCGGACAGTGTTTCCTTCTGTTGTACGTAGGGTCACTGTGAGTTGGAACCGGCTCGATGGGACCTCCCAACAACACAGTATATAATTGTAAAGAGAATAATTTTATTGGTTGGATATTACAGTCTTCCACTATATTTTCATTTCTTTTTTCTTATTTAAATTTAGTTTCCTGAGGCCATGAAAAATATCATATTAAATGAATAGTAATTTCTTACTCTCACATAATGAATATACTGCATATATTCATTTGTATGGACTATGTAGTACGAACAAATTACATAATTATTTTTAAATCCTTGTTCATGTTTGTTGTTAGGAACCATTGAGTCACTTTCAACTCAGAGCGACCCTATGTATAACAAAATGAAACATTACCTGGTTGTGTATCATTCTCACAATCCTTGCTATGTTTGAACTCATCCTTGCAGCCACTGTGTCAGTGTATCTCATTGAGGATCTTCCTCTTTTTCGCTGACCTTCTATTTTACAAAGCATGATACCCTACTATAGGGACTGGTCCCTCCTGATAACCTGTCCAAATACGTGAGTTGAAGTCTCAACAACCTCATTTCTAAGGAAAATTCTGGCTGTACTTCTTCTAAGACAGATTTGTTCATTCTTCTGGCGGGCCATGGTATATTCAATATTCTTCACCAACACCATAATTCAAAGGTGTCAACTCTTCTTCTGCCTTCTTTATTCAGTTGAAAATACAATGGCTTGGGGTAGGCATACCTTAGTCTTCAAAGTGATAGCTTTGCTTTTTAACACTTTAAAGAGATCTTTTGCTGCAGATTTACCCAATGCAATACTTCATTTGATTTCTTGAATGCAGCTTCCATGGGCTTTGATTGTGGATCCAAGTAAAATGAAATCGTTGACACCTTCAATCTTTTCTCTATCATGGTGTTGCTTATTGATGCAGTTGTGAGAATTTTTGTTTTCCTTATACTGAAGTGCAAGCTATACTGAAGGCTGTAGTCTTTAACCTTCATCAGTAAGTGTTTCGGTCCTCTTCACTTTCAGCAAGCAAGGTTGTGTCATCTGCATTTTGCAGGTCGTTAATGAGTCTTCCTCCAAACCTGATGCCCTGTTCTTCTCCATATAGTCCAGCTTCTCAGATTATTTGATCAGCATAAAGATTGAATAAGTATAATGAAAGGATACAACCCTGATGCACACCCTTCCTGATTTTGAAACACATATTATTCCCTTGTTTTTTTCAAATGATTTCCTCTTGGTCTATGTACAAGTTCCTCATGAGCACAATTAAGTGTTCTGGAATTTACATTCTTTGCAATTTTTCCGTAATTTGTTATGTTTCACACAGTCGAGTGTCTTTCCATAGTAAATAAAACACAGGTAAATATCTTTCTGGTATTCTTTGCTTTCAGCCAAGATCCATCTGACATCAGCAATGGTATCCCTCATTCTAAGTTCTCTCCTGAATCCAGCTTGAATCATTGGCAGTTCCCCATCTATGTACTGATACAATCACTTTTGAATGATCTTCAGCAAAATTTTACCTGTGTGCGTCGTATTAATGATACTGTTCAATAATTTCCACATTCTGTTGGATCACTTTTCTTTGGAATGTGCACAAATACGGATCTCTTCCAGTTGGTTGGTCAGGTAGCTGTCTTTCAAATTCCTTGGCATAGACAAGTGGGTGCTTCCAAGCATTGCATCTGTTTGTTGAAACAACCCAACTGGTATTCCATCAATTCCTGGAGCCTAATTTTTTGCCAAGCCTTTAGTGCAGCTTAGACTTCTTCCTTCAGTACCATCAGATCTTGATCATATGCTACCTCCTGAAATAGTTGAATGTCACCTCAATCTTTTTGGTGCAGTAACTGTATATTCCTTCCATCTTCCTTTACTGCTTCCTGCATTGTTCAATATTTTGCCCATAGAATCCTTCAGAATTGCAACTTGAGGCTTGAATTTTTTCTTCAGTTCTTTCACCTTGATTTTGATTTTCTAACTGCAGGTCTTTGCACATTTCATTATAATACTTTACTTTGTCTTCTCGAGCTGCCCTTTAAATTTTCTGTTCATCTCTTCTATGTCATCATTTCTTCCATTCCATACTAATCTACAGTTATAGTTGGGGACTTCAACATTCATTTCTCAATAATCAATAGAACGAATAGGCAGAAATTCAGTAAAGATGTAGATTACCTGAAAAACACAATCAACCAACTTCAATTAGTTGAAATTTATAGAACTTTCCATATGTATTGGTTTTCAATTGATGTGTAACAAATTGTCACAAACTTAGTGACTTAACACAGTACCCATGTATTATCTCATGTTTCTGTAGCTCAGAAGTCTCAGATGGCATGGCTGGGTTCGCTGCTTAGGCTGTCATGAGGCAGAAGTCCAGGTTCCACCGGCTTCATTCTCTTCAGGATCTCAGAGTATTCTTCCAAGCTCATTCCTATTATGATATATCATTTCACTGATGCTGTAGAACTGAGGTCCCTGTTTCCTTGTGGGCTGTTGGCTAGAGGCCTCTCTGAAATTTGCAAGGTCACTCGCATTCCTCATCATGCAGATCCTCCATCTTTAAAGCATTGGTGGTCCATCGAATACTTCTTGTTCTTTGAATCTATCTGACTTCATCTTCTGCTACAAGCCAGAGAAAGCTTTCTGCTTTTAAGAGCTCATGTTATTAGATTAATCCTACCCAAATATTCTCCCTATCTTAAAATTTACTGCTCCATGTAGCATAAGAGAATCACAAATGTGATATCTCATTATTTTCACAGGTTCTGAGATTAGGATGGGCCATCTTTACAGGGCCACTTTAGATATTGTGCCTACCACACTACCCAACAATAGAGCATATATTCTTCTCAAAGGCAGATGGAACATTCACCAAAATAGGTTATACTATGAAGCATAAATGAAACCTTAATAACTTAAACAATAGAGATTATAGAAAGTATATTCTCAGGACGTAATATAATTAAACCAAAAATCAATAACAGAAAGATACTTGAAAATTAACACACTTCTGAATAACCTATGAATCAAAGAGGAATTCTCAAGGAAAATCAAAAATACTTTTTAACTAAATAAAGATAACAATACACTACATCAACTTTGTGGGATGCAGCTAAGTACTGCCTGTCTTGAAATTTATAGCATTAAATGCTGGTCTTAGAGAAAGAAAATGATCTAAACCCAGCAACCTTAGCTTTTGTCTTAAGAAACTAGAGAAAGAGAAGAAAAGAAAAAAACAAAGTGTTAGGGATTGAGTTATGTCCCCCAAAGATGTATGTTAACTTGGCTAGGCCATGATTCCCAGTATTGTGTCATCTGATGTGGTTTTCCTGTGTGTTGTAAATCTTACCTCTATGATGTTAGTGAGGCAGGATTAGAGGCAGTTCTGTTAATGAGGCAGGACCACAAGATTAGAATGTGTCTTAAATCAATCTCTTTTGAGATATAAAAAGAGAGAAGCAAGCAGAGAGACAGAGGACCCCATACCACGAAGAAACAAGAACCAGGAGAATAGTGTATCCTTTGGACCCAGGTTCCCTGTGCTGAGCAACTCCTTGACTGGCGAAGATTGATGTCAAGAACCTTCTCCCAGAGTCAACATAGAGAGAAAGCCTTCCCCTGGAGCTGGCACCCTGAATTCAAACTTCTAGCATCCTAGACTGTGAGAGAATAAATTTCTGTTTGTTAAAGCCATCCACTTGTGGCATTTCTGTTATAGCAACACTAGATAACTAAGACACAAAACAAGCAAAAGAAAGAAAATAATAAAGAGTGAAAAATAACTTCAAGGAAATGTAAAACAGCAAAACAATAATAGAGCAAACCAATAAAACCATAAGCTGATTCTTTGAACAATTGAATACAATTTATAAACCTTTAGTCAGGCTGAATAAGAAAAAGAAAGGTAAGACACAAGTTTTAATATCAGGAATAAAAGAAGAAATCTACTGATCCTATCAACATAATAAGGATAGTAAGGAAATACTATAAATAACTAGATGGTCATAAGTTTGAACACTTGTATGACATGTTCCAATTCCTTGAAAAATATATATTACTAAAACTCACTCAAGTAGAAACAGATAAACTGAATAGTTCTTGATCTATTCAAGAAATAGAATTTGTAGTTTAAAACTTTTTGAAAATGAAAATTCCTGGCCCAAATGGAGACAAGAAATGAACTTCAAACCATACAGAGCTCTTCTCATCTGCTTTTCCAGAGACCATCAATGAGAAAGACTCATTTCTGTAGAACACGCCGTGTGAATGAACTAGGTGTCTGCTGACCTTGACATAGTAGAAAATCTACAGTCTCTGAAGACTTGTACTATCTGTCAAATAAGAGAATACTTAGGTTTTTTAAACTCAGAATTATACAGTGTCCCCAGAATTGGAGAAAATTGCAGCGAGAAAGTGCTGACATTTGGATGACCCTTCCCATAACTTTAACTGGTCCTATTGAAATCAGTTCAGATTTAACAAGAGAGAAAAAAGAGAAAGTTTCTAAAACACGCATTATAGTTGGGCAACAAGTGCTTCCAATAGTGATGTGTTCTTTTTTGAGGTGGAGGAAGCATCATCGATGTCTGGGAAATAAACCACTGTAACACCTTGTTTTGCACTCATAGTGCTCTTCTCTACTGTACATTCTACTCAGGCTGATAAACGTTTTGGAAGGTTTCTTCTTCTTACTTGACATTTTAAAGTGTATCTCTTCACCAAGTGCCCTTAGAGGTAGAAAGGCAGGAGATGTGGGTCAGCCCAACAAACGTTTCTAAGGAATAAATGAGTAAGCACACAAAGCACTTGGAAAAGTGCCTGTGCATCAGGGTCCTCATCAACTATTAGTTATAGTTTTTTGTTGCTGTTTTTCTCATTGTTACTATTTATTGGGTATTTATTTTTCTTTGGTCACTGCTTTTCCCTTGAGCAAAGTCCTTTGAAGATAGTGTGTAGAGCTCAAGAGATAAATGCATCTTGCTTTCTACAGGATGCAAACTCCCTGAAGGCAGGGACAAAAACCAAGAACCAAACCTTGTTCCATTGAGTTGATTCCAACACATAGTGACCCTAGAAGACAGAGTAGAACTGCTCCACAGGGTTTCCAAGGAGCAGCTGGTAGATTTGACCTGCTGACCTTTTGGTTAGCAGCCATATCACTTAACCACTGCACCATCAGGGCTTTAGGGACAGTACCTGATTATTCCTAATCTGACTGTGCAAAGCTCAGTGCCAGGCACATAAGTGTTTGATGAATGAATGAATCAGAACAACAGGAACCATGGGTCCTAAACTCTCCTCCATACTATCCACTGCAGAACACAAGAGTGGGATTTCATCTTTAGATTCCAATTTCTCATCGTAGAATGTGCTACCTCGCTGTACCTGTAGCAGTGAGGTCTGCCATGGCAGCCGGCACCCATGCTCTGATAGGGGATTCAGTATTTCCACAAGTGAATCTTCTCAATTCTCATTTCCTTCCTCAGATACAGTAGCTTCTATAGAGCAATCTGTTTTCATCGTAGTGCAACTAGGGGTGTATTTAAAAATTAGCATAAGGGCTTCATGAACAAGGAATAGGTACTGAACACAATCAAGTCTGAAAAATCACTAAAGAGATAAGGTCGTGTCAAATTAAAACTGCAAAAATTATGATGCCATCTGCAAATAAGTGTCTAATTTTTCTTGGAAGTTACAAGCTGTGTCTGAAATGGGCTGTATCTTGGAAATTTTAGAAGCAGGGTAAAGAAAAATTTTCTACAAAACGAACAAAAAAGCTTTTATCCAAATTGAAAGTAGTTGTAATCATTTCTAAAGCATTCTATAAAATAGCACCAATGCTTTGCCTTGAAGAAAAAACATTAACTAAAGGAAATTACTGATTGCACTTGAAACATTTTCAGCTTCTCTAGTACACACAGATGCAGGTGGGAGTTGTTGGGTTTTTGACTCTAAGGAATAAACAATCAATATTTTTTAAAATGTAGGTGCCTTCACTCTTTAGAACTTGTATCAGACACATTAGATCCCACTGCGTCTTTGAGGGCTAAGATGTTTTCATTATGCAGAAAGATCTGAGTTAAAATATCACATTAAGGAAATGAATGATAAAAGCATTTTAAGAAGTTCATAAATTTGAGGGAAATAGACCAAGTTGAGTGCTCAGAATAAAAGTGTTGTCTGAAAGTAGAGAGGATAACAGAAGCATTCGTTTCTGTTACTAATGGAGAGATGAATGCACATCACACAAGCACAGACCTACAGGCACTGAGCTTTGGATGTAGAAGGGTCTTCTTAGAGTAATGATGGTCTTAGATAAATGATACCAGCCTCTCCTCCTGAGAACAAATGGAAAGAGAAAAGCTGGACAAAATTTAGAAGCACCATCTTCCTAAAGGTATTAGAAAACAACAAGAGAGTTATTAATTAAGGGGGCAAAATTTAGGAGAGAAAGGGAACTGAAAGGGGTGAGAACATTTGCATCTGCTTTTGCCTAGAGGCACCTGAGAGTTTAGGGATGTGAACAGAGATTTGGTGGTGCCAGGAGATAGAGAACCAATCACAACAACCCACTGCTTGTCAATGAGTGAGGACAAAGTCTCCACATCTGGGCTGATGGTCCCTGACCATCCAGCCAAACCATTGGCCACAGCCCATGAGTTAGTATACAATCGCACATCTGGCCATTTCTCCTTCCAAGCAAAGTGAACAACCAGGTGCACTGCTCCAAGTTCTGCCCCTTGGGAGGATTTTCCTTCACCGCTGTCCTTCAAGGAGGTCCCAGAAAGGCGCTGTAGTGCTGTCGCTGTCCACTTTCTAGTGGTGCCTGAATATCATGCAGAACCATCTGTAAACCAGGCACGAGTTTTCTCTTCTTCAGCCTGTTGATCATTAGGAACTCCCCATGAGGCCATAGGTGCAGACTAGAGGATGGAAAGTAATGTGACAGGAGTGGAGACCATGGGTATTTGGGACGCTTCTTCAGGGAACTTACTTGTGCTTTCAGGTCCTGCTTGGGCCCAATCTTGTATATACCACTTCCATTTAATGATGGAATTCTGCTGTGCACATCCAACTTTATGACTGTATGGGTCAGACAACACCCAGTACATGACAGGCAGCTCAGGCCACATGATGACTTGATGTCCCGTGGTTAAATGTTCAGACTTTACTAAGGCCCAGTAACAAGCCAAAAGCTTTTCTCAAAAGGAGAGTAGTTATCTGCAGAGGATGGCAGGGCTTTGCTCCAGAATCCTAAGGGAGGGTCTGTGCTGTGATTAATCAGAAGGGACCTGCCTAAGACTCCAAACAGCATCTCTATCTGCCACTGACACATCAAGCACCACTGGATCAGCTGGAGCATATGGCCCAAGTGGCAAAGCGGCTTGCATGGCAGCCTGAACCTGTTGCAGAACCTTCTCTTGTTCTGGGCCCCACTCAAAACTAGAAGCTTTTCAAGTCACTTGATAAATAGGTCGGAGTAGCTCACCCAAATGAGAAGTATGGTGCTTCCAAAATCCAAAGAGTCCCACTAGGTGCTGTGTCTCCTTTTTAGTTGTGGGAGGAGCCAGATGCAGTAACTCATCCTTCACTTTAGAAAGAATATCTTGACATACCCCATACCACTGGACCTTAAAAAATTTTACTGAGGTGGAAGGTGTGTAAATATTTATGGGATTGATCTCCCACCCTCTAGCACGGAAATGTTTTACCAATAAGTCCGGAGTCATTGACACTTCTTCCTTACTGTATACAATCACATAATGTCATCAAGGTAATGGACCAGTGTGAAGTCTCGTGGAAGGGAAGGGAAATCAAGGTCCCTGAAAACTAAATTATGACATAGGGCTGGAGAGGTGATGTGGCCTTGAGGTAGGCAACTGAAGGTATATTGCTGGCCTTGCCCGCTGAAGGCATATTTCTTGTGCTCCTTAGAAACAGGTAGAGAGAAAAAGGCCTTAGCCAGATTGATAGCTGCATACCAGGTATCAGAAGATGTATTAATTTGCTGAAGCAATGAAACTACATCTGGATCAGCAGCTACAATTGGAGTTACCACCTGGTTAAGTTTTCAATAATCCATTGTCATTCTCCAAGATTCATCTGTTTTTTGCACAGACCAAATAGGCAAGTTGAACAGGGATGTGGTGGGAAGTCCTTGATGGTTAGAGTAATCTCTGCAATCCCTCCAGGAATGTGGTATTGCTTTTTGTTTACTATTTTCCTAGGTAGGGGTAGTTCTAAGGGCTTCCACTTGGCTTTTCCTGCCATAATAGCCCTTACTTCATTTGTCAGGGATCCAATGTGGGGTTTTTTCCAGTTGCTGAGTGTATTCCAATTATGCACTCCTGAACTGGGGAAATCATAGGAAGTGTTCAGGGACTCACTGGAATGACTGTGAGATGGACATGAGATAAGACTCCATTAATAACCTGACCTCCATATGCCCCCACTCTGACTGGTGGGCCATAGTGACATTTTGGGTCTCCTGGAATTAGTGTCAGTTCAGAGTCAATAGCCAGTAATACCCCAAAAGTCTGATTATTTCCCTTTCCCCAATGAACACTCACTCTCCTAAAAGACTGTAGATCCCTTTTGGGAAGGCTGGGAGAAAGATTAATGGTATATGTTTTTGGCAGTGTATTGGTGTCCTTCCTCAAGGGCACCCAGACTTTAAGGGGTTGTGGGTCTTTAAATTCATTTAAGTCTGGGAATGGATTGAGAGGCTGTGACTCTCTATTCTGGCTATTCAAAATAGACTGCTGTTCACATGACTTAGAATTCTTCTGCTTGTACAGATCAAGTAAATATTTAGTAGATTTCCTATCTATTTCAGTCCTGGGGACACCATGACTAAGTAGTCAATGCCATAATCCCATTCCTATTAATGACTATTCTGATTACTGCTTTGACTCCTATGTCCATTATGGTAACCACACCCACCCTGTCTTTGTTGATTGAGTGCTGCCACTTGGCCCCTACTACCATGGGGTCCAATCAGCCTTATTAGTCAAGTGTCTTAATTCAGTTAGGGCAGTCCCCACTGTCAAATCTGATTTACATAAAACAGCAATCACAACAGTCTTCAAGGATGCTGGGGCTTCCTTCAAAAATTTGTTCCTCACAGTTGTGGTAAAAGGTATGTCCTCTGGGCACTCCATGTGTGGATCTGTGGGTTTAACCTGATAAATCCATTCTAACATGCAAATTTCCCTAAACCTTTGGATATCTTCTTCTATAGTATACCAAGGCATGCCTAGTACTTCAACTTGATTTAGTGTAAGACACCACATAATCCATTCTTCAACAACCCAACCAAATAAACTATCGGGTCCTTTCCTAACTTTATGAGATGAAACATTGAATGAAGAATCTGTGCTCAGTGGACTCATATCAATAAACTCAGACTGATCCATCTTTATGTTCCATGCACGGTTATCCCACACCCTTAATAGCCATTCCCACACATACTCTGCAGATTTCTGTTTGTACATATTAAAAAAGCCAAGCAGTTATTTTGGAATGTAGCGTACCTCCTCCTGGGTCACACTTTGTATTTCACCTTTTTATACAGGCCACACACCCAAGGAAACTCCCTTTCAACTGAATGGCTACTTACAGCAGATCCCATCATGGAGGAGATAACATTATATCAAATCTCATCATGGAAGTGATTATAACGTCATAAGACTGCCAGACTACCTCATAACTGCCAAACCACTGAGAATCACAGCCCAACCAAGTTGACACACAACCTTAACCATCACAGACATCATGCTCAGTAGAGGGTCATTGAAAGAGATGAAGACCCTCAATGAAATGGATTGACACAGTGGCTGCAACAATGGGCTCAGAAATAACAACAGTTATGAGCATGGCACAGGACTGGGCAGTGTTTCATTCTGTTGTACATAGGGTTGCTGAAACAGAACTGACTCGATGGCACCTAATAACAACAACAACATGAAATATATTTACTAAGTAGTAAATTGAAAGCTAAGGAAGACTATCAAAAATGAACCACAGAGAGACAAAAGGATGCAGAATACAAAGAGAAAATAAGAGTCAATGAGGTCTAACATATGCATAATTGGAGTCCAACAAAGATGATTACAGAAGCAATATGTGAAGAGATAACACTGAGAAAGATATCAAGACACAGATGCAAAAAACCCTATGCATTATAATAAATCTTTTAAAAATTCACCTAAGAATATTAAAGTAAAATCACTGGAAATCAAAGAAAAAAGATAAAAATGTTGACATAGCTACAGAGAAAAATAATTACCTACAAAGGAGCAACAAGGAGACTAATTTTTCAGTAGAGTATCATGCTGAGGAACCTTGTTCTTTGAAATCATATATTGCAGGAGGTCTTGCTTTTGAAATCCTACCATTGATAATGGGGTATCTATATTCAATAGAAGAATCTGAGCCACATGAGTCACTTTGACAGGTTTCCAAACAAGGTGCAAAGCATCAGTCTAGGAAATTTACAATCACATCCCACATTTACCTCAACATTATTTCCAAGGAAACAGACCTCCTCAGCCCAAGCCTGATGATAATCCTTCACACAGCCCTGCATAACATTAAGCCCGTTGAATCATGGCTTCATTTAATAACTTCATCTCTTCCCCAAACCGTATAGCAGCCTCTCCTCTTCATTTATGTGAGAGAAGCTGAACCTCTGCTTGAATTTATTACTTGATTGAGCAATAATAAAATTTAGCTTTGTTTTTCAGATTTGAGAGACTTGTGATTTCTTTAACATTCTGAAGGTGGGTTGAAATAATCACAATCATTTTATTCCAAACAAATGCCTTCAAAATATGTGTTGTATTTTGGATACTGTCTTGACACTATGTTTATTATATCAATTGGTCATAATGTACAGCAGGTAGAAAAAGCATTTTATGCTAAAGTGATTAAAATCTGGGACTCACTGCATACCAAGACCAGACCAGAAGGATGTGTCTTTTATTTCTATTAGTGTCTTAAATTATTTTTGATTGTTGTATTTTATTTGGATTTCACACAGAGAATTTTGTTTCTGGTTTCAATCACTAAACCTGCCATAACTTTACCTGAGGTTTGTATGTCAGAATATACATCGTATGATTAACAACACATAGAACACATTGGTTATACTAAACCAAAACCCAAACTCACTGCTGTCAAGCTGATTCCTACTCATAGCGACCCTGTAGGATGGAGTAGAACTGCCCAATAGGGTTTCCAAGGAGTGCCTGGTGGATTCGAACTGCCGACCTTTTGGTTAGCAGCTGTAGCTCTTAACTACTATGCCACCAGATTTTCCACTGGTTATACTGGTGCCCCTAAAATACCACAGACCTTCTCCATTAGCACAGTGCTACCTCCACTTTGGCAGAAGAGAAAGAAGGGAACATGGATACGGATCCTCGGATGGTCAGGGGAAATAGTTCAAGTAACAAAGAACTTTCTTTAAACCCTCCTGTTTAAAAAAAAAAAAAATCCTTTTACTCTATAATACATACGTCCTTATTTTAGGGGAAAAAAAAAGTTTTCTTCCTCAAATCTTTAAGTAAAAGCATCTCTAAAGAAAATGATAGCATTTTAATCCTGTGAGAACCCTAAATCCAAGATTTAACAATACAACACTAAAATACTCTCAATTATTTATGAGGTAAATTATTTCTTGACTGTTCTTGAAAATCAGAGGAAAAAACTTTTTTAAAGTTCAGTATGTTTAAACTCATTCTTCAAATATCTAAAAATAAAAAAAAGCTCCATATTTTTTAATGAAAATTATCTGAAACTAAATTAAAAGTGAATATAAAATAAAGGCAATGTCCAGGGGCAATCTATATTTTTACTCAGAAAATAAATATCGTCTTCTAAAATACTTTCCTATAACGCTAGAACTTATTAAACACCAACAACTATAAAACATTATCACGTTAAACCTTACACATTGCCAAAACTATACTGAAAAAGTAAAAGAAAACTTAATATCAAGTACCATTAAAAGCTCAAATGGTATTAATTAAAAATATAGGCTCAACAGTGGATCAGCTCAGGACAATTCCCTGAAGTGAACATTCTAGGTTTATCCAAATAATTTACTGAGGTTCTTTTCTTTCTTTTCTCCCTCCCTTCCTCCTTATCTTTTCTTCCTCTTCCTTTTCTTCCTCCCCCTTCTTCCTTCTCCTCCTTTTTATCTTCCTCTTTTTTCTTCTCTCTCTCTGTACATTTCTAATCAACTAAATATACATCACAACTTATGAGATATGGTACAACTATGTTTGGGACTGTGGTTCTGTTGAATCTGTCTGTGTGATGGTTAGGGTTGTATGTCAACTTGGCTGGACCGTGATTCTCAGTGGTTTGACAGCTGTACAATGTTGTGATCACTCCCATGATGAGATTTGATATGATGTGATCACCTCCATGATGGGATCTGCTGTGGGTAGCCAATCAGTTGAAAGGGAGTTTCCTTGGGCATGAGGCCTGCATTGAATATGAGTGGATATTCTCACAGGGCTTGTGGGCATTTGCTTGTTTTGTATCCTGCAGCTAGCTCCTGGTCAACTGACCTCCAGTTCTTGGGACTTGAGCTAGCAGCTTACCTGTGGTCTTGCCTGATCTTGGGATTTGTCGTTCTTCACGGCCTGTGAGCAAGAGCCCTGCTCTCTTCGACTTGCCAATCTTTGGCTACCTGAATCAGGAGAAGCCTCTATCCTGACCCATGGACTTAGGATGTTCCAGCCTCTACAACTGTGTGAGTCATTTTCTTGATATAAATCTCTCTCTCTATATATATATATTTATACATTTTACTGATTTACTGATTTTGCTTCTCTAGAGAACCCAGCCTAAGACAGTCTGTAAAGCCTGCTTTACCACACTGGTGATGTAAACAGGATGGACACATCAAGAACCAAGTAATGTTAAGTGCTCTGTGTTACTAAGCCCCAGTGGCGCCCCCTCCTCAGGGTTGAGGTACTCCTGTTACTGGCTCTGTGAGACCAATGCCTCAAGGTCCTGTGGGAGGATTTATCTGTTTCATCATGAATTTCCTAAAAGTTGGCATAACAATTCCATTTGTTCATAAGCTACAAACGTTCATTTAAGACAAATTGAAACCTTCTTTCTATCTTTACAAGCAGGAAGAAATGTTACACATTTTGATATATTGTAGTTTGCATGCATTATCTGTTTATACTATGTTCAAGAAAATAATATTTTTTCTGAATTAATAGTAAGCCAATTCTAATGATAGAAGGACATTGATCTTTCTTTTTTCCTGTTCTTTGGATGATTTTTCTTAAATTACAGCATAATGGAACTTGATGCTCTATACTGACTGCTTCTTCTTGAATAGTGTGCTTTATAATCAATGGAATGAACAGATAAAATTCCCTGTGTCTGTGCGATACTGCCTCAAAGCTGCCAACATCTGGTTTTGATTCTGTGTTCTCTTCAGTGTTTGTAGCCACAGTGATCATTACCAATGAGGAAGCAGTTGCCTGTCTTTTTGGGGGAGGTGATTTGGGCATGACTTTAGGAAGTGTTTTATGGGATGCTCATGGCTGTTGTTGACTTTCAGGTGGTGTCAGTTCTGTTTGGTGAGGACCCAGGGCCATCCTTTTCTGTGGATCTTGAAGTGGGGGCTGTACACTGCTCTTGACTGAAGGGATCCCAGATCCTGAAGGTTTTGGGGGGCTCCCGGAAGACACACCTGCAGAGCTGGCCTGGCATCTATCCCAGGGGTACGTGGATGCCCCCGTGACTGTGGATTCTTTCTGGTGGTCGCATGGGCAATCTCCAGCAGTGTAGCAGTGGCTCCTCAAGAGCAGAGTTCCCATTGGTGACCTAGCAGGGTGGGGGTCGCATGATCTGCATGTGGTGAAGGAGGGATTTGGGAAGGGAGCCTCCCTGACCTCCAAAGCCAGGTCTGGAGGCTGGTCACTGGGATGGGTAGAGGGCCACTGTGCTACTCTTCTGGCCTCCAGGTGTGCAAGAGAGCAGATGTGCAAATAGGAGACCGCCTTTCTGGCACTAGGCTGGACCTAACAGGGTCACATCAATGTTGATGGGGAAATTACTCCCGTCTGGCCAGTGAGAGTGGTGGCCACTGAGCACCAGCCTCAGCTAGAGTCCAGGAGAGCACAACGCAAACACTTAGTAACATTTGAGTGTTTCTGTCTCTTATTCACAGTGCATAATGATTCTTTTCAAATCTGAAATATTGAAGTACATCCTGAACAATTTTTAGGAATTTCCTACTGTCTTGGAAACTCTAAGCAACCTTCTTAATGCTAAAATTCTCTGATACAAATTGAGTTTCCATATTTCAGATGATTGATAAACGTTAATATTTTCTTGTTAAAGATAAATAGAAATTAAGTTATCAAGATTTTTTTTTTCAGTTTAACAAAAAAAAAATCTATCTTTACATGTAAAACCCCTCACACCTACTACTTTAATCACCTTGTACACTCTATAACCTTTTGAATTACAGATTTCTATACTTATCTTTTATATCCTTAATTAATTCAAATACAGCTTATTTAAGTAGATGACTTACCTGAAAATTTTAAAGTTAGTTGATAAATTTGCTTATCTTACTCTCTTAATAAAAATAGGCCTTTTTTAAGATCTACAAAAAAGTAAAATAAAGTGATCAATACAGACATTTATCCTGAAGAGTGAAAAGTAAAATGCCCTTTTGTCTGGAACACATAGTATCTGAGTGTGTGTGTGGATGTATGTGATGTGTGTGTGTGTGTGTGAATGTGTGTGTGGGTGTGGGTGTGGGTGTGGTGTGTGAATGTATGTGTGAATGTATATGGTGTGTGACTGTGTGAGTGTATGTGTGTTTATAACCATACAAGGTCAGAGATACAAAAACTGGGGCACTATCTCACAAATCGTCTTGACGGAGAAAATTTTCAAGAAAACTCATTTGAGAAAAGTTGCTGTGGGCATTCATTTTAAATGGAGCCCCAGATTACAGGTAGTCTGAATGCTTTAAAAGCTCTTTTGTGCTTCCTTTTAAAGAAGTGACATTTCAATTTCATCTACAGTGAGCCATCAACATATATGATGTAAATTCTCTTTTCTCATTTGATTAGGCTAAAAAAGAGATGTGCAATGTTTCCGCACATGTGAATAGCTTGACGAGGCTTTTCCCTGACTAAACTTAAGTCAGGGAACACCTTCTCTGTTCTAGGAATGCATTTTAGCCCCATAGGCAGCATCTGTTACCAAAAGTAAGCAACTCTGGGTGATGTCGTGACGAAGGAAAAGCAATCTCGTGATTTTCTGTTTAGATTAATAATTGACAAATACAATTAATTGGAGATTTCCCAAAGAGGTTCTTCTTTCCTTTCCTTTTTTCTCTCAATAAGAAGAGTCAGCATCTTTCAGATTTGCAGTCCGAGTGTTAACCACACAGCCTGGACTGCTCCCGGAGGGAAGCGCCACGCGGATGACTGAGTCCTAGGAACAGCAGTCCTGAGCGCCAGGTGTGCGCTCCGAGGCCCCTGAAGAGGAAAGTGGGGCCAGAAGTCCCCTCCGCTGTGGGCAGAAACCCCACTGCAGTAACCTGTGAATCTACGAAGTAGTTTGGCTGCACTGGCCATCATTTAAATCTGCTGGAGATATAGCCCTGATTCTCACAGGTGGTGAGGTGGGCGTGGATAAAAGCTTTTTCAAATTCCGGCAGATGGAGGTCAATGTATCCCCACTGTGAGTGGGGGCACAAGGTCCAAGAGCTGGGTAGAAACTGGGCTCTGCCATGACCAGCCTCCAGCCCATGAGCAAGCTCTGTGTCCCACTGCCAGGACTGCCCCCATCCGGTGGGCATGGCTCCCAGGTGGGGACCCACCAGAAGCCAGTAGGCCTATAGGCATCTTTTAGAGCCAACTGTCTATAAGCTTTTTAGATTACTCACCCGTCAGTAAGTAAGTTTGAGATCCTATATATATGTATGCTGGTGTATTTATAGATTATCTATAACCCAAACCAAACCAGTTGCCTTTGAATCAATTCTGATTCATAACAACCCTACAGGACAGAGTAGAACTGTCCTGTAGGATTTCCAAGGCTGTACATCTTTACAAAAGAAGACTACCACATCTTTCGCCTGGTAATGGCTTGTGTGTTCAAACCACCGACTTTCTGTTTGCAGCAAAGTGCTTTAACCACTGGGTCACCAGATCCTTAATGTATTCTGCAGATTATAATACATTATAAAACATACATATTAAATGAATAAGGCAAGAATGAAATAAGATGACATAGAGTGCCTTGCTGACAGTTATGGATTTATGCTGTCATTAGCTGATATAGCAAGCATAGTGCACACTCAGAGCAGATGTGGTACCAATGGTAGTGACTGAAAAAACGTCTGAAAGATCTTCTTCATGTCCATTTTTGGTCAGTTGTGAGTAAGATCTGTTTAGCTTGACATTGGTTTCACCTGTAATGTGGCTGACAAACAGCTCCCCTCCTTATATTACACATGTGCGGCATCATCAGGGATGATATAGCCCCAGTAGCACCTAATGGAGAACCCCCAAACTTCAGCATGCTGAAAATGCAGAGTGAAAGGGATTGCATGAGGTGGGGCCCAGTGGCAACCCCTCTTCCTTGAGGCACACCCACCCCTCCCACAGCATCATACCCAACAGACGTAAAATATGAGTCAAGAATAAATTTTTTTTTTTTTATATTTTATTGTACTTCAGGTGAAGGCTTACAGAACAAATAGTTTCTCATGAAACAGTAGCACACATGTTGTTTTATGACATTGGTTAACAACCCCACAACATATTAACCCTCTAAATTCTCAATCTTTTTTTTTTTTTTTTGATGAAAATACACATAGCCAAAGATACACCGTTTCAAAAATTTCTACATACACAGTTCAGTGACATTGACTACACTCTTCAAATTGTGCTGTTATTCTCACTTAAGATGAAGGCTTACAGAACAAAATAGTTTCTCATTTAACAGTTACTACAAATGTTGCCCTATGACAATGGTTAACAATCTCACAACACATCAACAATATCCTTACTCAACCTTGTGTTCCCTATCACCAGCTTCCTTGTCCCCTTCTGCCTTCTGGCCCTTGTCACTGGACTCCTGTACCTCATTAGTCTCATTTGGTTTTACCGGGCTGTCCACTCCCAGGCTGAACAATGAACCTCAGAGGTAACTTCACCACTGAGCTAAAAGGGTGTCTGGGGGCCATACTCTCGAGGTTTCTCCAGTCTCCTTTAGGCCAGTAAATCTGGTCTTTTTTTTTGTGTGAGTTAGAATTATGCTCTACATCCTTCTGCAGCTCTGTCCAGAACCCTCTGTTGTGATCCTGGTCAGAGTAGTCAGTAGTGGTAGCTGGGCACCATCTAGCTGTACTGGACTCGGTTCGGTGGAGGCCTTGGTAGCTGTGGACAATTAGTCCTTTGGACTAATCTTTTCCTTGTACCTTGTTCTCTTCATTCTCCCTTGCTCCCGAAGAGATGAGACCGGTGGAGTATCTTAGATGGCCGCTCATAGGCTTTTAAGACCCCAGACACTACTCTCCAAGGTAGAATGTAGAGCATTGTCTTTATAAGCTGTGTCATGCCAATTGAGCTAGATGTTCCCCGAGACCGTGGTCCCCACAGCCGTCTGCCCAGCAGTTCAGTCCCTCAGGGAGTTTGGATGTGTCTATGTGGCTTCCATGACCTTTCCTTCTACAGGTTGTGCTAGTTTCCCCTGTATTGTGTACTGTCTCACCCTTCACCCAAGATACCACTTATCTATTGCCTATTTAGTATTTCCCTCCCACCCCATCCCTGGTAACCAACAAAGATTGTTACAACATGTTGTGTGAACTTTTCCATGGGTTTTTACAATAGAGGTCTCATACAATATTTGTCCTTTTGTGATTGACTTATTTCACTCAGCATAATGTCCTCCAGTTTCATCCATGTTATGAGATGGTTCACATATTCATTGTTGTTCTTTCTCGTTGCATAGTACTCCATTGTGTGTATGGACCATAGTTTGTTTATCAAGAATAAATTTATTTCTCGTAGAATTCTCACCTTCAGTGCAGGAGACCTAGATTCAGTTCCCACCCGATGCACCTCATGTGCAGCTACTACCTATCTGTCCGTAGGGGCTTGCGTGTTGCTATGATGATGAACAGGTTTCAGCGGAGCTCCAGACTAAGAGAGACTAGGAAGAAGAAAGGCCTGGACATCTACTTCTGAAAATCAGGCATTGAGAACTCTATAGATCACAACAGCCCAATCTGCAACCAGTCATGGGGATATCTCAGAACGCGTGTGCATGGGGTTGCCATGAGTCAGGGGCTGACTCCACAACAGCTAACAACAACAGCTGTCTTCCCAAACCCCACTGACTGACTGAGAATCTCTTGGGGAGCTTTTGGAGAACCTGCTTTAGAAGCATCATCTGACTTTGGGTTTCACACACCTGTTAACAAAAAAGAATATCGGGGACCAAAGTTAAGTCTCCACTTTCTTTTCACTAGACAAACCAAAACCAAACCATTTGCCACTGAGTTGATTCTGATTCATGGCAACCCTACAGAACAGAGTAGAACTGCCCCATAGGGTTTCCTAGGCTGTACTGTTTTATGGAAGCAGACTGCCACATCTTTCTCCTACAGAGCAACTGGTGGGTTCAAATCACTGACCTTTTTGTTAGCAGCCAAGCACTTAACCACTTTGCCACCAGGGCTCGTTTTCACCAGACAGACGTAGGCAAAACTGTAAAAAGAAAACGAAACAAAAAAAAGCAATAACCATTGACTATGACAGTCATTTGTATTTTAAAAGTGCATTTTAAGATGAAAATTAAGAAAGTCATGTTGTCAGGCTAAATATGGCAGAGAAACCACAAAGGTGGACTCTGCACTCTGGTGGGCTCCGTTACTCTGAACCACCCCTGGGCAGGCGCCTTGGTCACCTCTGCACCGAAGGGCACTGAGCCTCCTCTTGCTCCCTGCCCCTCCCCTATCAGCCCTCACATCTGGAGAAGGTGAACCCTTGGTCATTCCCCACTTTCTTCATCCAGGGGGTGACTGAACTCATCACCAGGGAAACTGGTGTCATTGAAAGCTTGGAAACAGTTAGACCTGGACATACAGACTCTCAGTGTGTGTTTAACCTGCAGAACACAAAGTGGCCCCATTTGGGAGGTGGTGATGTCTTTCCAAGTAAATTAAGAATACCTGGTTGGAATCACATAACATCTTTTTAAAAGTCTGAGGTGTTATTTTAAATGTGGAAATGCTGCCCCTTACAGGACTGAAGTCACTCCGTCCTTTCCCACACGCTGTTCCAAATGCAGGCTGTTTTGTTTCGGCTTTCAGTGATGGTGGTATGGATTGCTTAGCACTGTCCAAGCTGGTTAGGGCTTCAGAAGCCCATCTCACCCTGGCTGCTGTGATGTCCTCCTGTCAGCCTTACCCGGGTCCAATTCAGTCGGGCCTCCTGGAAGTCCAGGAAGTCCCAGCCCAGGGCTCAGATGGTTCTGAGTCAAACTTTCCTGCTGTGGCTCTGTCAACCCAGCTCCAACCCAGCTGTGACCCAGCTCTGGTCCTGGTGACCAGGCCTTGACTGGGCCAGTCCTCCATGAGTCCTCTTCACCTGGGTGAGAACCCAGGGATTCCTGAACTGGGGCCTGGCTGGCTCTCCAGGAAATCCTCCCTCCTCCTCCTCCCAGAGCACTCCTGGGTGGACACTGCTCTCTGGGGGACACAACACAGGACCTGCCCTTTGACGGCAGGAGAAGCAGCCCCATCTGGGCTGCCCCCTCCTTACTGCTGAAGAGCTGGTCAGACAGACATCCCGCTACTAACTAGAGAATACGCCCAGGGCCCATATTCCAGCCACATTCTAAGCCCAGTGCTATTTTTCTCACTACACAAAGGCAAGAACAGCTTTTCATTTTAATTTTTTTTTATGAATCTCACACAGGAATTTCAAAAGCATAAAAGCACCTTTTTGTGAACAGTATATAAGCACATTGATGTGATCAGAGACAAAGCCATGAATGGTGCCTCTTCTCCTATGGCACATGTGTGCCGTGTCTGTGCATATTTTCTGTGCCTGCTGTGCCTGTGGATTCTCCCTCCACTGTGAATCCTGGCTCTCTGAAGAGCGAGGTTGCCAGTTACACTGCAGGTAATCGTGTCCATTGGCTGTAGTGAGGGCCCCCGTAACACTCCCAAAGCTCATGGGGCCGCCCCACCAGGAACTGCTGCATGTGCTGTCCGTGTGACCCACTCTTTGTGAGGCAGACACGGTTCTTGTCCCGGCAGCATCAGTCTGATCGTTGTAAAGACCCCAAGCTTTACGAATAAGCCTGACTTTTGGAGCTACTTGTGTAAGGACATTTCCTTGGTTAAAAATGCTCTTTCTTTGAAAACGTATGATGTCCTTTTCATAACCCAGACTATTTCCATAACTAGAAAGACAAGACATTTAACAACATGAAAAATGAGTGTCAGCAGATCACAAAGCCACCCTTTCTTCATTTTGTCAAAATGAAAGTTGCACTGTTGGTAACGAAATGGAAAAGTCACTCCTACTTACGAAGCAAACCTTGCAGTATTGGCTAAAATGTTAACCCCACCTTCAGAATAAGCAGACACCAAATATTTAATGTTATGAGTATTTTGGCTTTTTGTTTGTTTTTTCTAATCATTCGGGTCTGGGTCCTTCTCAAAATTCTTCCAATTCAAGTTTGATATTTTATTAAAGTATGAACTATCTTGAAAATATGGAATATGACAATATAACAGTCATAGCTGACACTAATCTTAGACTATTACATGGCTGCTCCATGCGAAGCATCACGGAGAGGGTACTTGGTTGCCCAGTAGGAAACTCGGGGCCAGTCGGAGCACAATTGCCCAGCTCCGGAGTCTCTATCACAGGATGACTCCCCAGATGTAGCAGATTCTAACATTGAACAATGTTTTCCTCGAATCTCTTTAAAAAAAGTATTCTGTAGAAACAATGGCGGCCCTCCCCCACTTTCTTCCTCCAAGGAGCCGGTCCCTGAGATACACTCAATACTATGATCGTCCCAGCACATACTGTATTGTCTAGAGTTCTGATCTCGTTGTTGTCGTTGTTGTTGGGTGGCATTGAGTCAGTTCCAACTCATAGTGACTCTATGTACAACAGAATGAAACACTGTACAGTCCTGCACCATCCTCATAATCATTGTTATTCTTGAGCCCATTTTTGCACTTGAGTCCATTGTTGCAGCCACTGAGTCAATCCATCTTGTTGAGGGTCTCCCTCTTTTTCACTCACCCTCTAATTTACGAAGTATGATGTCCTTCTCCAGGGACTAGTCCCTCCTGATAACATGTTCAAAGTATGTGAGGCAAAGTCTTTCCATCCTTGCTTCTAAGGAGCATTCTGGCTGTACTTCTTTCAAGGCAGATTTGTTCCTTCTTATGGCAGTCCACAGTATATTCAATATTCTTCGCTAACACCGTAATTCAAAGGCATCAATTTTTCTATGGTCTTCCTTATTGATTGTCCAGCTTTCACATACATATGAGGCAATTGAAAACATTATAGCTTGAGTAACATGCACCTTAGTCCTTAAAGTGATATCTTTGCTTTTTAACACCTCAAAGAAGTCTTTCACAGCAGATTTGCCCAGTGCAATGTGTCATTTGATTTCTTGACTGCTGCTTCCATGGATGTTGATTGTGGATCCAAGTAAAATGAAATCTTTGACAACTTCAATATTTTTTCCTTTTATCATAATGTTTCTTATGGGTCCAGTTGTGAGGATTTTTGTTTTCCTGATGTTGAGGTATGATCCATACTAAAGGCTTTGATCTTTGATCTTCATGTGTAGGTGTTCAAGTGCTTTTCGCTTTCAGCAAGCAAGGTTGTGTCATCTGCATGTCACAGGTTGTTAATGCGTCTTCCTCCAATCCTGATGCCTCGTTCTTCTTCATATAGTCCAGCTTCTCGGATTATTTGCTAAGCATACAGATTGAATAAGTATAATGAAAGGATGCAACCCTGATGCACACCTTTCTTGACTTTAAACTGCACAGTATCCCCTTGTTCTACTCTAATGACTGCCTCTTTGTCTAAGTAGAGGCTCCTCATGAGCACAGTTAAGTGTTCTGGAATTGCCATTCTTCACAATGTTATCCATAATTTGTTATGATCCACACAGTCGGATGCCTTTGCATAGTCAATAAAACACAGGTAAACATCTTTCTACTATTCTCTGCTTTCAGCTATGATCCATCTGACATCAGCAGTGATACCCTTATTCCATGTCCTCTTCTGAATGTGGCTTGAATTTCTGCCAGTTCCTTGTAGATGTATTGCTGCAACTGCTTTTGAATAATCTTCAGCAAACTTTTACTGGTGTATGACATTTATGATTTCATTCAATAATTTCCATATTCGGTTGCATCACCTTTCTTTAGAAGGAGCAAAAATAAGGGTCTCCTCTAGTCAGTTGGCCAGGTAACTGTCTTCCAAATTTCTTGGCATAGACGAGTGAGCACTTCCAGTGCTGCATCTGTTTGCTGAAACATCTCATTTGGTATTCAGTCAATTCCTGAAGACTTCTTTTTCACCAATGCCTTCAGTGCAGATTGGACTTCTTCCTTCAGTACCATCAATTCTTCATCATATTTTACCTCCTGAAATGGTTGAACTGATCAATTCATTTTGTTACAGTGACTCCATGTATTCCTTCCATCTTCTTTAGATGCTTCCTGCCTCATTTTATATTTTCCCCGTAGAATCCTTCAATATTGCAACTTGAGGCTTGAATTTTTTCTTCGTTTCTTTCAGCTTGAGAACTGCTGAGTGTTCTTCCGTTTGGTTTTCTAACTCCAGGTCTTTGTACATTTCAGTATAATAGTTTGTCTTCTCAAGCTGCTGTTTGAAATCTTCTGTTCAGCTCTTTCATTTAATCATTTCTTCCATTTGCTTTAGCTACTCAACGTACAAGAGCAAGTTTCAGTCTCTTCTGATATCCATTTTGGTCTTTCCTTTCTTTCCTCTCTTTTTCAATTATCTCTTGCTTTCTTCATGTATGATGTCCTTCCACAACTTGTCTGGACTTCGGTCATTAGTGTTCAGTGCATCAAATCTATTCTTGAGATGGTCTCTAAATTCAGGTGGGATATACTCAAGGTCTTACTTTGGCTTTTGAAACTTGTTCTCATTTTCTTTAACTTCAACTTGAACTTGCATAGGAGCAATTGATTGGTTGTTCCACAGTCTGCCCCTGGCCTTGTTCTTGTTCTGACTGATGATATTGAGCTTTTCTATCATCTCTTTCCATAGATACAGTCGATTTGATTCCTGTGTATTCCATGTGGCAAGGTTCGTGTGTATAGTCGCCATTTATGTTGGTGAAAAAAGGCATTTGCAATGAAGAATTATTTGGTCTTCCAAAATTCTATCATGCTATCTCCTGCTCTGTTTTTATCACCAAGACCATATTTTCCAAATACCAATCCTTCTTTGTTTCCAACTTTCACATTCCACTCACAATAATTATCAATGCATCTTGATTGCATGTTTGATCAATTTCAGACTGCAGAAGTTGGTAAAAATTTTCAATATCTTCATCTTCACCCTTAGTGGTTGTTGTGTAAATTTGAATAATAGTCATATTAACTGGTCTTCCTTGTAGCTGTATGGATATTATCCTATCACTGACAACGTTGTACTTTGGGGTAGATCTTGAAATGTTCTTTTTATTGATGAATACTCTGCCGTTCCTTTTCAATTTTTCATTCCCTGCATAGAAGACTATATCATTTTTCTATTCAAAGAGGCCAATACCAGTTCTTTTTAGCTCACTAGTGCCTAGGACATCAATGTTTATGTGTTCCATTTAATTTTTGACAACTCCCAATTTTCCTAGATTCATACTTCGTACATTCCACATTCCTATTGTTAATGGATGTTTGCAGCTGTTTCTTCTCATCTGAGTGGTTTTTCTAACCACTAACTGCACGACTCATGAAATGCAAATGAAGGTCCTGAAAACTTGATTCCATCCATGTCATTAAGGTGGACTCTACTTTGAGGAGGCAACTCTTCCCCAGTCTTATTTTGAGTGCCTTCCAATCTGAGGGGCTCATCTTCCAACACTGTGTCAAACAATGTTCCTCTGTTATTCGTAAGTTATTCACTGGCTAATTTTTTTCAGAAGTGGATCACCAGGTCCTTCTTCCTAGTCTTAGTCTGGAAGCTCAGTTGAAACCTGCCAACTGTGGATGACCCTGCTGGTATTTGAAATACTGGTGGCATAGTTTACAGCATCACAACAACACATAAGCCACCACAGTAGGACAAACTGATGAACGTGTGGTATGACTTTATTATTCTCTTTATTCAGAGATTATGTGCAATTTAAGGAGATGTGTACAGGTGCCAAGTTGACAAGGGGTGGACTATGATTGTTATGATTGTATGTCAGCTAGGCTGGGCCATGATCCTCCATGGTTTGGCAATTACGATGTAGTTTGACTTTTTAATGATGTAATCACCTCCATAATGAGATTTGATATAATGTGATCACCTCATGATGAGATCTGTTGTGAGCAGCCAATCAGTTGAACAAGAGTTTCCTTGGTGGTATGGCCAGTAATCCAATATATGTGGATTTTCTGGCAAGGCTCGCTGGCTTTTACTTGCTCTTAATCCTGCAACTGGTTCTTGTTCATCTAACCTCTGGTTCTTGTGACTTGAGCTAGCAGCTTACCTGGTGTCTTACCTGCTGATCTTGGAATTTGTCAGCTTCCACAGCCTGTGAGCCAGAGGTCTGCTATATGACCTTCTGATCTTGGATTTGCCAGCACCTGTGGCTAAGTGAGTCAGGAGAAGCCTCCAGCCAGAACCACGAACTTGGGACTTCCCAGCCTCTACAGACGAGTGAACTATTTCCTTTATATAAATCTCTTTTATGTATGTGTTTACATGCTTCACTTGTTTTGCTTCTCTAGAGAACACAACTTAAGACAAAGAGGATGAAAAAATATGGTAAATGCCTCCTAAGGGGTTGTAAAAATGAGTCAGTGGTTTCTCCCAGGAGGTATCTGCAGGTGGAACAGTGTGTTTTTCTAACCACTAACTGCACTACTCATGAAATACCCAGGTGAATTTCATCAGAAATTGTCACGTATGAAGGAGCCAGGAAGGTCCCTGGGAGAATAAAGAGGAATTTTCTCTCTGTGAATTCTGACAACAGGCAAAGTTCATATTCCATTATTTTCCTAAAATTGGAATTATGTTTGAAATGGAGGCATCTTGGGAGTGGAGCTGCACCTTGGGAGGCTCCTGGCCCATTCACTTCCATCCTCAAGTCCATGCCACCCCACCTTGCCTCCAGGTCCTGAGTGACCTGCTCACTCACTGCCACCCCCCCACCCAGCACAGAGGGTGCCTCCCTCTGCACTCCTCAGCTTCCTGCACTAGGTCACAATGTATGGGAAGGTAAGAACTGTCTTTGTTTAATAGTGCTGTTGTATTATAATTTGCATCTCATAACTTCATCCATTTTAAGTATACAGTTGTCATCTAGTCGATTTTGACTCATAGCAACCCTATAGGACAGAGTAGAGTAGAACTGCCCTAAAGGGTTTCCAAGGCTGAAATCTTCACAGAACAAGACTGTCACATCTTTCTCCTGTGGAGTGTCTGGTGGGTTAAAACGGCTGACTTTTTGCTAGCAGCTGAGTGCTTAACCGGTGTACCACCAGGTCTCTTCTGTTGGTTTTAGAAAACGTATACAATTGCTGCAACCAGTAGGGGAACTATTCCATTACCCCAAAAAGTTCTCTTGAGCCCATTTGCAACAATGTCTTAATCGCATTGTGATTTTAGTTTGCATTTCTCTAATGACTAGTGGAAGCCCTGATGGCTCAGTGGTTAAGAGCTTGGCTGCTAACTAAAAGGTCTCCCATCACACATACTCCTTGGGGCTTGATAATGGCATCTTCTTTTAATTGATTGTTCCTAATATTTAAAAAAACACAATTGATTTTGTGAATAGCCACCTTGCAAGTCATTCTTATTTATTGTAATAACTGTCGACGTTTTTGCTGGCTTCTGACTATAACCTGAGGAAGCTGTTTGTGCTTAATCTTGTATTATCTTTTCAGGTTTTTCAGTCCACTTCATAATAGCAATATACTTCACATTCATGATCTCTTTAGTTTTGAGGTTCCCTCCGCCTGTAAGTCGTCCCAGTCTGTGGAGTCTCACCTACCACATTCTTCACCTTCCTCACTGCAGCACCAGTCTCTACCTTCTGCTGAGTCTTGTTCTAACTGGCTGTCTCCCCCACTACACTGGTTCATGTCTTCATGATGGCCACTTGTGTCTGCAGATTCTTTTAAACCCAAGACCAGCAGAAGAGAGCATTCCCTTCCAGGGATACCAGGGGAAGTGCTGTGGCTCCTCATATTGACGCTCAGCTCACTTGCCTTTTCCTAAAACTATCTCGGAGTCCAGGTCCGGCTGTGCTCTGAGCCAGGCTGCGTCTGCATCCAGGTGCCACCTCTCCACCCACAGGCTGTTTCTCTGGAGAAATGTTAGACTCTGCAACCAAGAGAGCATGAGTGAAAGTGGGCTGCAAGTCTTAGATGACCACAGTGTCTGGCCATCACTCCCCTGACCTCCACAGTCAGTCATGGGCCTATATCAGGGCGGGAATGTCAGGGAAACCCGTTAATAAGAAATGTATGTCGATACTGCAAAAACAAATATCCTCATGGTTTAACAGAGTTTTTTTCTTTAGGTTTTCCTCACTGTAGGGGAAAAATATCCAGACTAATCTGTCTACATCAATAGTAATATACCAGTTAGATTATTCAGCTAATAATTACTTTGTATGTTTACACATATCCTCAACATCGATGAAATAGATATCATCTTTATTTAGTTATTATTTCCAGTAAAGGCCATTGGGGGCTTAATTACTGTAAGTGTGGAAGGTGCTTCAAATGTAGTCGATTAAATTTTCCCAGTGAACTCGAGGTAAATTGCATCAAGATTTCAATACTAAATCCCTTGAAGAGTTTATTAACTGAGAAAGATGAAACTAGTCTGGAAATGTTATCATAAATGTAATGGAGTTGGGGAATTTCATAAACATTCTGGCTTTATTGTCAAAGTATAGGAGTATACCAATGCTGAAAGAAACTCAAATGCGTCACAGTGCAGCGCCGGACAAAGGAAACCATGTTCTCCACATGCCCTTGGTCGACCACGGGACTATTTGAAATCCTAGGGCTGCACAAACCCACAAGCACCCGTTCCCTTTATTGCTCCAGGTATTCATCAACTAGAGCTGCCATAACAAAGTACCATAAAGTGAGTCGCTTTAAAAAACAGAAATGTATTGTCTTACATTTCTGGAGGCCATTTCTGAAATCAAAGTGTTGGCAGGGACATGTTCTCTCTGTAGTCTGTAAGGGAAGATCTTTCCATGTCTTTTCCGGCTCCTGCTAGTCCCAGGCAGTCCATGGTTTATAGATGTATCTTCACTTAAGTGTCTGTGTCTCTTCTGTTTTACAAGGATAGGACTCAGACTGAATTAGGACACACCCTACTCTGGTATGACCTCATGCTAACTTAACTGATAACATCTTCAAAGACCCTATTTCCAAACACGTTCTCATTCATAGGTACAGGAGTTAGGACTTTAACATGTCTATCCTCTTGGAGACACAATTCAACCCATAACACTTCTCAATCATCTTTTCAAGTTAAAGTTTCTTTCATTTTCCTTTTTTTTTTTTGGTCAGCCTTTGGCAGCATTTCTGTAGTCAGAAGAGATGAAGATAGGATGGTTATGGTTCTCTTGTTTGTCTCAGGCATCAGTTTTCTCAGGAGGTTTCAACTCTCCTTGCCGTCCTGACCAAATAGTACCTTTGCTGTGAGGGTGATTTCCAGAGACCAGTCTTTACCAGCTTGTAAGAGTTGTGTATTGATATCAGTTCAGTGAGGTTGGTGGTTTGCATCAGCCTCTGTGAGCCTCCTGGAGGATGTGGAACAAGGGATATCATTGCTGATGTTAGATAGATCTTGGTTGAAAGCAGGGAATACAAGAAAGATGTTTACTTGTGTGTTATTGACTATGCAAAGGCATTTGACTGTGTGGATCATAACAAATTATGGATAACATTGCGAAGAATGAGAATTCCAGTACTCTTAATTGTATTTTTGAGGAACTTGTACATAGACCAAGAGGCAATGGTCTGAACAGAAGAAGGGGGTACAGTGTGGTTTCAGGTCAGGAAAGATGTGCATCAGGGGTGTATCCTTTCACCACACTTATTCAATCTGTATGCTTAGCAAATAATCTGAGAAGTTGGACTATATAAAGAAGAATGTAGCATCAGGATTGGAGGAAGACTCATTAACAACCTGCAATATGCAGATGATACAACCTTGTTTGCTGAAAGTGAAGAGCACTTACAGCACTTACACATGAAGATCAAAGACCACAAACTTCAGTATGGCTCATACCTCAACATAAAGAAAACAAAAATCCTCACATCTGGACCAATAAACAACATCATGATAAATGGAGAAAATGTTGAATTGTCGAGTATTTCATTTTACTTGTATCCACAATCAATGCCCATGGAAGCAGCAATCAAGAAATCAAATGACATACTGCTTTGGGCAAATCTGCTGCAAAATAACTTTTTAAATTTTTAAAAAGCAAAGATATCACTTTAAGAACTAAGGTGCACCTGACTTGAGCCATGGTGTTTTCAATCGCCTCGTATCCATGTGAAAGGGGGACAATGAGTAAGGAAGACAGAAGAAGATCCCTTCTGATAACGTGTCCAAAGTACCTAAGATGTAGTCTCGCTATCCTTGCTTCTAAGGAGCATTCTGGTTGTACTTCTTCCAAAACAGATTTGTTCATTCTTTTGGCAGTCCATGGCATGTTCAGTATTGTTCACCAACACCCCAATTCAAAGGCATCAATTCTTCCTTGGTCTTCCTTATTCATTGTCCAACTTTTGCATGCATATGATGCTATTGAAAATACCATGGCGTGTGTCAGGCACATCTTAGTCTTTAAGGTGATGTCTTTGCTTTTCAACACTTTAAAGAGGTCTTTTGCAGCAGATTTGCTGTGGTTTTTGATCTTCATGTGTAAGTGCTTCAAGTTCTCTTCACTTTCAGCAAGCAATGTTGTGTCATCTGCATATAGCAAGTTGTTAATGAGTCTTCCTCCAATCCTGAAGCCCCGTTCTTCTTCATATAGTCTAACTTCTCGGGTTATTTGCTCAGCATACAGATTGAATAGATACGGTGAAATGATGCAAATCTCTCCTGACTTTAAACCATGCAGTATCCCCTTGTACTGTCCAAACAACTGCCTCTTGATCTATGTACAGGCTCCTCATGAGCACAATTAAGTGTTCTGGAATTTCCATTCTTTGAAATGTTATCCATAATTTGTTATGATCCACACAGTCGAATGCCTTTGCATAGTAAATAAAACACAAGTAAACATCTTTCTGATATTCCCTGATTTCAGCCAGGATCCATCTGATGTCAGCCATGATCTCCCTGGTTCCACATCCTCTTCTGAATTTGGCCTGAATTTCTGGCAGTTCCCTGCTGATATACTGTTGCAGCCACTTTTGAATGATCTTCAGCAAAATTTTACTTGCATGTGATGTTAATGATATTGTTCGATAATTGCCACATTCAGTTGGATCACCTTTCTTGGGAATAGGCATAAATATCAATATTTTCCAGTTGGTTGGCCAGGTAGCTGTCTTTCAAATTTCTTGGCATAGATGAGTGGGCACTTCCAGCGCTGCATCCGTTTGCTGAAACATCTGAAATGATATTCCATGAATTCCTGGAGCCTTGTTTTTTGCCAGTGCCTTCAGTGCAGCTTGGACTTCTTCCTTGAGTACCATTGGTTCCTGATCATATGCTACCTCTTGAAATGGTTGAACGTGGAGTGGAGTAGCTAAAGTAAATGTAAAAAAGATGAAGTAAAGGAGCAGAACATATCTTAACAGAAGATATCAAAGGGTACTTTGAGAAGACAAAGTATTATAATGAAATGTACAAAGATCTAGAGTTAGAAAACCAAAAGGGAAGAACAAGCTCAGCATTTCTGAAGCTGAAAGAACTGAAGAAAAAATTCAAGCCTTGTGTTACAATATTGAAGGATTCTATTGGCAAAATATTGAACAACACAAGAAGCATCAAAAGAAGATGGAAGGGATACACAGAATCACTGCACCAAAAAGAGTTGGTTGACATTTAGCCATTTCAAGAGGTAGCATATGATCAAGAACTGATGGCACTGAAGAAGTCCGAGCTGCACTAAAGGCATTGGCAAAAAGTAAGGCTCCAGGAATTGGCCAAATGCCAGCTGAGATATTTCAACAAACATATGCGGCTCTGGAAGTGCTCACTCATCTTTGCCAAGAAATTTGGAAGACAGCTACCTGACCAACCAACTGGAAGAGATCCATATTTGTGCCCATTCCAAAGGAAGGTGATCCAACAGAATGTGGAAATTATCAAACAATATTATTAATAACACACACAAGTAAAATTTTGCTGAAGATAATTCAAAAACAGTTGCAGCAGCCCATTGACAGGGAACTGCCAGAAATTCAAGCCACATTCAGAAGAGGACATGGAATGAGGAATATCATTGCTGATGTTAAATGGATCTTGGCTGAAATCAGAAAAAAAAGAAAGATGTTTACCTGTGTTTTATTGACTATGTAAAGAGATTCGCCTGTGTGGAACAAATCATGGATAACATTGAGAAGACTGGGAATTCTAGGACACTTAATTGTGCTTATGAGGAACCTGTACATAAACCAAAACGCAATAGTTTGAGCAGAACAAGGGGATACTGAGTGGTTTAGAGTCAGAAAAGGTGTGCGTCGGGGTTGTATCCTTTCACCACACTTATTCAAACTGTGTGCTGAGCAAATAATCCGAGAAGTTGAACTATATGAAGAAGAATGTGGCATCAGGATTGAAGGAAGACTCATTAAAAACCTGCGATACAGATGACACAAACTTGCTTGCTGAAAGTGAAGAGCACTTGAAGCACTTACACCTGAAGATCAAAGACCACAGCCTTCAGTACAGATTACACCTGTATATAAAGAAAACAAAAATCCTCACAACTGCACCAACAAGCAACGTCTTGATACACGGAGAAAAGGATTTCATCTTACTTGGATCCACAATCGACTCCCATGGAAGTAGCAGTCAAGATATCAAAGGATGTATTGCATTGTGCAAATCTGCTGCAAAAGACCTCTTTAAAGTGTTGTAAAGCAAAGATGTCACCTTGAAGACTAAGGTGCTCCTGACCCAAGCCCTGGTATTTTCAGTAGCATCATAGCGTCGCTATGAGTTGGAACCGACTTTATGGCACCTACCAACAACAGCAACAAAAATACATCAACAAAACTTGTTGCCATTATTTTGACACCAAAATAAAGATTGTAGTAAAAAATTAGAATAATATAGCAGAAAATATCTGGAATATTAATATAATTCCATCCCAATGGAAAAAATGTATATAAATGATCTATGAAATAAATGAACAATTTCCAGGAAGCTGTAATTTGAATAAGAGAAAATATCAATGTATGATGTCTGATATAGACAATACCGATGTATATAAATATTTCATTACAAGCAATGTCTTTGAAAATACTAGTTCTGTGACCTTAGTCAAATGCTTAAAACCTCCCTCAGTTGTAAATTTTTTATTTGTTAAATAGATGTGATATCTTAAATATACCAAAAAAAAAAAAAAAATCAGATGAGTCTATATAAGAATTAAAATATGGATAAATAGGTGAAGTATTCTTTTGCTTTTCTTTTTTTTTTTCAGTTACCATAAAGTCGATTCCAACTTATAGTGAACTTTTAGAACAGAGTAGAAAATTCACAAAGCAAAAAATATTATACACAGTCTGGGTTCTCTAGAGGAGGAAAACCAGTGAAGTATATATATAAGTATATATTGTTGTTGTCGTTAGGTGCCATTGAGTTGGTTCCAACTCATAGCTACCCTGTGTACCACAGAATGAAACACTGCTCAGTCCTGCACCATGCTCACAATTGTTGATATGTTTGAGCCCATTGTTGCAGCTACTGTGTCAATCCATCCTGTTGAGGGTCTTCCTCTTTTTTGCTGAACCTGTACTTTACCAAGCATGATGTTCTTCTCCAGGTACTGATCCCTCCTGACAACGTGTCCAAAGTATGTAAGACATAGTCTCGTCATCCTTGCTTCTAAGGAGGATTCTGGTTGTATTTCTTCCAAGACTGATTTGTTTGTTCTTTTGGAAGTCCATGGGATATTCAATATTCTTTGTCAACACCACAGTTCAAAGGCATCAATTCTTCTTAGGTCTTCCTTATTCATTGTCCAGCTTTCGCATACCTATGATGCTATTGAAAATACCATGGCTTGGGTCAGGAGCACCTTAGTCTTCAAGGTGACATCATTGCTTTTCAACATGTTAAAGAGGTCTTTTGCAGCAGATTTGCACAATGCAATACATCCTTTGATATCTTGACTGCTACTTCCATGGGAGTCAATTGTGGATCCAAGTAAAATGAAAATGGTAACAACTTCAATCTTTTCTCCATTTACCATGATGTTGCTTATTGATCCAGTTGTGAGGATTTTTGTTTTCTTTATGATGAGCTGTAATCCATACTGAAGGCTGTAGTCTTTGATCTTCTTGTGTGAGTGCTTCAAGTGCTCTTCACTTTCATCAAGCAAGGTTGTGTCATCTGCATAACACAGCTTACTAATGAGTCTTCCTTCAATCCTGAAGCCCCATTCCTCTTCATATAGTCCAGCTTCTCAGATTATTTGCTCAGCATACAGACTGAATAAGTATGGTGAAAGGATGCAACACTGATGGATTCAGAAGAGGACATGAAACCAGGGATAAATATATATAGAGAGATTTATTTCAAGGAAATGTCTAATGCAATTTTGGAGCCAGGCAAATCCCATGGGTAAGGCAGCAGGCTGGAGGTTTCGCTTGACTCAGGTGGTAGCAGGGGCTGACAAACCCAAAATCTTCAGGTCAGACAGGAGGCTACTTGCTCATGGAATTTCAGGAGCTGGCAAATCCTAATTCTGCAGGAAAGGCAGCAGACTGAAAGCTTCTCACATCTCAAGAACTGGAGGTCAGAGAATGACCAGATGAATGCAGGATTAAGAGACTGTGAACTTTGCCAGAGTATCCATATATATGGATGTGGGTCACTCCCCAAGGAAAGCCCCCTTCACTGATTGGCGGCTGACATCAGATCACAAAATGAAGGATGATAATATAATATCTGCCAAGCCACTGAGAGTCATGGCCTAGCCAAGTTGGCATATACCATTAACCATCATGTAAACACATACATGCATGCATAGGTTTGTGTGCATGTGTGTGTATGAAACACTTATCTCACTGGTATCAGAAAAATATAAGTTTACCTGATACAACTTTTTACTAAAAAATTGACAAGGTAGTAAATTTTAGATAACATAAAGGATCACTTAATTTGTGGTAAACTAGATACACATACCACTGGGAGTGTAACTCAATCCACTATGAGAGATCATTTTATAATGTCTATTTAATACATGAAACTTGTGGTTCTACCTACGATGGAATAACTTGTGTACCTCCTATTGAAAACAACTATACAAAGTGGAAAAAATACCTTTGTAAAGCTCACTGATGCCATTGGAGAACAACTTCTTAGAACTTGAGGGGCTAATATTCCAGTTGGAAAGAAAGCTCTGTGTCCCCTGACTTTTCCCTGAGGAAATTTGCTGATACTTCACTTGGGAAATAAAATTCAGCACAAAGCTACAGTACCCCTGGCCTGAGCAGAAAAAAAATTTGGAGTTTGGATTGTCAAAATGTCTAGTTTTTGAGTGGCAAAGTCCTGCAAGGGAAGGAACTTCAGAGAGGTAAACACAAAAATCAAGAAAATTTTTCTGATTCCTAAACTGCATATGGAAGGGCAAGAATCCAAGCAACATAGCAGAAAACAGCCCCTGGGAAGGCCCATGAAGATGAAGAAGGATCAAATGGGAAGAAAGCAGTGGGACTTCCCAGCGATGAAGCCCAAGGTCAAACAAGAATATCCTCAAAACTGTATAAATCTTCACAGTTAATGTTAGCTGTTATAGAATACACACTGCAAGTCATTCTACTGAAAGTCCTAGTTCTCTAATGATGCAAAACATTTTTTAAAAATGCTACTCAGTACCTGACAACAACACTGTGTACCTTATTCCTACTTGTTTTTCTTGTTGTTGTTAGGTGCCGTCAAGTCCCTTCTGACTCATGGCGACCCTACGTACTACAGAACGAAACACTGTCCGGTCCTGCACCATCCTCACAATCATTGTTATGCTTAAACCCATTGTTGCAGTCACTGTGTCAGTCCATCTCCTTGAGGGTCTTCCTCTTTCTCGCTGACCCTCCACTTTACCAAGCATGACTTCCCTCTCCAGAGACTGATCTCTCCTGATAACATGTCCAAAGTATGTAAGACGTAGTCTCGTCATCATCGCTTCTAAGGAGCATTCTGGTCGTACTTCTTCCAAGACAGATTTGTTTGTCCTTTTGGCAGTCCAATATTCAATATTCTTCCCCAACACCACAATTCAAAGGCATCAATTCTTCTTTGGTTTTCCTTATTCATGGTCCAGCTTTCGCATGCATAAGAGGCGATTAAAAATACCATGGCTTGGGTCAGGCACACCTTAGTCTTCAAGGTGACATTTTTACTCCTCAGCACGTTAAAGAGGTCTTTTGCAGCAGATTTGCCCAATGCAGTGCATCTTTGGATTTCTTGACTGCTGCTTCCATGGGTGTTGATTGTGGATCCAAGTAAAATGAAATCCTTGACAACTTCAATCTTTTCTCTATTTATCATGATGTTGCTTATTGGTGCAGTTGTGAGAATTTTTGTTTTATGCTGAAGTGTAATCCATACTGAAGGCTCTGCTCTTTGATCTTCATGTGCAAGTACTTCAAGTCCTCTTCACTTTCAGCTAGCAAGGCTGTGTCAACTGCATATCACAGGTTGTTAATAAGTCTTCCTCCAATCCTGATGCCTCATTCTTCTTCATATAGTCCAGCTTCTTCGATTATTTGCTCAGCATACAGATTGAATAGGTATGGTGTAAGGATACAACTCTGACCCACACTTTTCCTGACTTTAAACCATGCAGTATCCCCTTGTTCGACTGTCTGTTGATCTGTGTACAGGGTCCTCATGAACACAATTAAGTGTTCTGGAATTCCCATTCTTCACAATGTTATCCATAATTTGTTTTGATCCACACAGTCGAATACCTTTGCATAGTCAGTAAAAACAGGTGAGTATCTTTCTGGTATTCTCTGCTCTCATTTAAGATCCATCTGACATCAGCAAGGATATCCATGGTTCCACATCCTCACTGAATCCTATCTGAATTTTCTGGCAGTTCCCTGTTGATATACTGCCGCAGCCACTTTTGAATGATCTTCAGCAAAATTTTACTTGTGTGTGATATTAATGATACTGTTCGATAATTTCTGCATTCAGTTATGTCACCTTTCTTGTGAATAAGCATAAACATAGATCTCTTCCATTCAGTTAGCCAGGTAGCTGTGTTCCAAATTTCTTGGCATAGACTAATGAGCACTTCCAGCACTGCATCTATTTATTGAAATATCTCAATTGATATTCTGTGAATTCCTGGAGACTTATTTTTCAACAATCCTTCAGTCCAGCTTGGACTTCTTCCTTGAGTACTATCAGTTCTTGATCATATACTACCTCTTGAAATGGTTGAACATCAACCAATTCTTTTTGGTGTAATGACTCTGTGTATTCCTTCCATCTTCTTTTGATGCTTCCTGCATTGTTTAATATTTTCCCCATAGAATACTTCACTATTGCAACTCGAGGCTTGAATTTTTTCCTCAATTCTTTTAGCTTCAGAAATGCTGAGTGTGTTCTTCCCTTTTGGTTTTCTATCTCCAGCTCTTTGCTCAAGTCATTATAATACTTTACTTTGTCTTCTCCAGCCTCCCTTTGAAACCTTCTGTTCAGTTATTTTACTCCATCATTTCTTCCTTTTGCTTTAGCTACTCGATATTCAAAAGCAAGTTTCAGAGTCTTTTCTGACATCCATTTCTGTCTTTTCTTTCTTTCCTGTCTTTTTAATGACCACTTTCTTTCTTGCTGTATGATGTCCTTGATGTCATTCCATAACTCTTCTGGTCTTTGGTCATTAGCATTCAATGCATCAAATGTATTCTTGCGACAGTCTCTAAATTCAGGTGGGATATACTCAAGGTCATACTTTAGCTCTCTTGGACTTGTTCTAATTTTCTTCAGTTTCAACTTGAACTAGCATATGAGCAATTGATGATCTGATCTGCATTCAGCCCCCGGCCTTGTTCTGACTGATGATATTGCACAGCAAACATCCATTAACAATTGGAATGTGGAAGGTACAAAGTATGAATCTAGGAAAACTGGAAATCAAAAATGAAATGGAACGCATAAACATCGATATCCTAGGCATTAGTGAGCTGAAAGGGACTGGTATTGGCCATTTTGATTTGGACAACTATGTCATCTACTATGCCGAGAATGACGACTTGAAGAGGAATGGCACATTCATTGTCAAAAAGAACATTTCAAGATCTATCCTGAAGTACACCACTGTCAGTGATAGGATAATATCCGTATGTCTACAAGGAAGACCAGTTAATACGACTATTATTCAAATTTACCTACCAACCACTAAGGCCAAAGGTGAAAAAACTGAAGATTTTTACCAGCTTCTGCAGTCTGAAATTGATTAAACATTCACCAACATGAAGCGCGACTATACACATGGGCCTTGCCAGACAGAATACACAAGAATCAAATGGACTACATCTGTGGAAAGAGACCATGAAGAAGCTCAGTTATTCATACTACAGTCTTCAAATGCCTCTGTGACAGCCCTGTGTATGACAAATGATTGTGCAGAAAATAAGCAGCGATTCTGTTCTTTTAAAACCTAAAGTGCTCAGAAATTTCTAGAACTCATTAATTAGTAACTGTGAAAATAACTCATCAGGTAGTTTCACTCTTTGACAATATGAAAAGAGAGGGTACAATATGTTCTTCCTACCTAATAATTTTAATTTTAAATTACAAATGCATATGTTTTAATATTCTTGAATTTAGATTACTCATTGTAGTTGTTTCTGGAAATAACATTCTTGTTCTACAAAAATGACCATTTCCTTGTGTGCCCAGGTACTGAATGTAGAGAAAAAATGTCACCATGGGAAAGTACATCCAAACTAGCAAGTACAAGCCGAGCCCAAGTAGTTCCTGGGTATGTGCACTTCCCTTCTTCTCTGAATCTCCTGGCCACCTCCCAAGCCTCAATTCTCCCCAGCCTCACCTCTCCCTGGCTTCACCTCTCCCCTGGCACCTCCCTAGCCTCATCTTTCCTTAGCCACCTACTCAGCCTCACTTCTCCCTGGCCTCACCTCTCTTCGGCCTCCCTGAGTTCACCCCATCATCACTTGGCTTTAAACACAAAAAAAGGTTTCCACTGGGTTCTGTAACCAATGGGAGCCCAAAGCATTCTGCAACTGATCGTGAGGGGCACACTAGATGTCACCTTATCTCCCTAATTAGGTGGATAACGTCCCAGTCTGTTATTAAAGAAGGAAAACCCTACTAAAAACATAATTGCGTCATGAGTTCACTAGCTTTACTCTTTTAAATTATTGCGTATGCCAAGATTCCTGGCTTTATCTCAGCCACAGGGTGATCAGGCCCCTTGTTACAGCATCTATTGTGGGGCAGAGGGAGAAGCAATCATACAATCGAGGTCTTTTAATCTTACAATGAATATTTTGTTCCCATCAAAGGGCGTTAAGTTCTTACACAGGAGTAGGTACTTTGTCTTAAAACTCTGTATCAATAGGAAGTTTAAAAGATATTTAAATAGTTGGTGCACAACTTGAAGAGAAATAAGACAATAATTAGAAAGAGAAATGGATCACTGCCACAAGAAAAATAATAGTTATTTCAAATGATGAATTTTGATTTGATTATCCAAGGAAAGTAATGAACTGGAGTCCTGAAAATAATCAGTGTTAATAGACTTTCATTTTTCATTATCAACAAGGGAAAAACGATTTCTCTCAGTCTATTAATAGGACATTGTTAGCATAACCTGTTGTAAATATCAAGGAAGTTCTATCATTTGAAAACTCCTCTGGTAGCACTATGGAAACTTGGTGTAAAAACAAGAACGGAAAAGATAAAAGAAAGAACAGATACTTCTTGGATCTGAAGCAACAAAATAGCCATCTGCAAAACAAAAATCAGAAATACTTTTTTTGTGTAAGCCTTTCTATTTTTCCATAAATAAATTGGTGCGCTATGATCAGTGCCTGTCATGTAGGATTTTATCTTAGAAAATGAACAGAGAGATACTCTGTTTTGTCATGCATAAACTCATTCAGTTTACTGCAAGGTAGTCATGACAAGGCATGCAAGTAAGACCTCGCAACATTCACATAGAGCTGGATAATCAGAATTAACAATTACAATTACAGTATTAGTTCAACGGTTACAGTCCAACTCTTTAGACTTCAGGCTTTTACCTTCAATGAGGGGTCTCAGGAGGAAGGCTTAACCATGGCTCAAACTTGGTGAAGGGCCTTCATAGCTAGGGCCTGAGATTGGCAGCTGCAGACAGAATCTCAGTTCCATCTTTACCCTTTCTCAGTGAGTGACAAGAAATTTAGGGTTTACGTGGGAATAAAGTAAAGTATTATAATGAAATGTGCAAAAAGCTGGAGTTGGAAAACCAAAATGGAAAAATATGCTCAGTATTTCTAAAATTGAAAGAACTGAAGAAAAAATTCAAGCCTCGAGTTGCAATAGTGAAGGATTCTATGGGCAAAATACTGAACTACGCAGGAAGCATCAAAAGAAGATGGAAGGAATACACAGAGTCACTGTACCAAAAAGAACTGGTCCACATTCAGCCATTTCAGGAGGTAGCATATGATCAAGAACCGACGGTATTGAAGGAAGGAATTCAAACTGCACTGAAGGCATTGACAAAAAACAAGCCTCCAGGAATTGACGGAGTACCAACTGAGATGTTTCAACAGACAGATGCAGTGCCGAAGGTGCTCACTCGTCTATCCGAGAAATTTGGAAGACAGCTACCTGGCCAACTGACTGCAAAAGATCCATATTTGTGCCCTTTCCAAAGAAAGGTGATCCAACTGAATGTGGAAATTACTGAACAATATCATTAATATCACATGCAAGTAAAATTTTGCTGAAGATCATTCAAAAATGGTTGCAGCAGTACATTGACCTGGAACTGCCATAAATTCAAGCCGGATTCAAAACTGGACTCGGAACAAGGGTTATTATTGTTAATGTCAAACGGTTCTTGGCTGAAAGTAGAAAATACAAGAAAGATGTTTACCTGTATTGTATTGACTATGCAAAGCACTCAGCTGTGTGGATCATAACAAATGATAGATAACATTGCAAAGAATGGGAACGCCAGAACACTTAATTGTGCTCATGAGGAAACTGTACATAGACAAAGAGGCAGTCTTTTGAACAAAACAAGTAGACATTGCCCGGTTTAAAACCAGGAAAAGTTTGAGTCAGAGTGGTGTCCTTTCACCGTACTTATTCAATCTGTATGCTGAGCAAATAATCTGAGAAGTCGGACTATATGAAGGAGAACATGGCATCAGCATTGGTGGACGACTCGTTAACAACCTGCATTATGTAGATGACACTACTTTGCTTGCTGAAAGAGCAGAAGGCTTAAAGCACTTACTGATGAGCATCAAAGACTACAGCTTTCAGTGTGGATTGCACCTCAACATAAAGAAAACAAAAATTCTCACAACTGCACCAATAAGCGACATCGTGATAAACGGAGAAAGGATTGAAGTTGTCAAGGATTTCATTTTACTCTGATCCACAATCAAGGCCCATGGAAGGAGCAGTCAAGAAATCAAAGGATGTATTGCTTTGGGCAAATCTGCTGCAAAAGACCTCTTTTTTAATTTATTTAAATGGTGTTTATGGGTGTTTTGAGGTAACAGATTTGGATCACACGATGGAAAACAGCACAGACTACGACCAGAGGTTCTGGACTTGGGAAGCTGGAAGTCTGAGGTTAGCAGGCAACTGAGGCCATTAAATGCAGAGTATGTGTACCTGAAAAATGAGATGGCAAGAGAGAATGGTAAGTTTGCTGATCTGCAGAGGTCCTGACAGCTCCCTTGGTGGCACAAATGATTTGTGCTCTGCTACAGAGCCCTGGTGATGCGGTGGTTAAGCGTTCGGCTGCTAATCAAAAGGTCAGCAGTTCTAACACAACAGCCACTCCTTGGAAACCCTATGGGGCAGTTCTCCTCCGTCCTATAGGGTTGCTATGAGTCAGAATCAACTCAACGACAATGAGTTTGGGTTTTGTTTTGTTTTTCTTTGGTTGCTAATCAAAAACTTGGTGGTTCGAACCCGCCGAGTAACACAGAAGAAGAACACCCTGGTGATCTGCTTCCGTAAAGATTACAGCCAAGAAACCCCATGGAGCCGTTCCACCCTGTAACACACAGGGTCACCATGAGATGGAATCCACCCAACAGCAACGGGTTTTTTGTTTGTTCGTTTGTTTTTAGAGGTCCTGGAGCCCTCAATGGGTCACAAGGCTAGTTCTCATGCATGCCCAGACTAGCCCTTTGACACCAAGGTTACACCAGTATTAAGGATCATCTGCTGAGCAATTCAGGGTACTGGTCTCAACAAGAACCAAAAAAGAAAAAAAAAAGCCTGTTGCCATCAAGCCAATTCTGACTCATAGTGTAGGACAGAGTAGAAACACCCGATAGTGCTTCCAAGGGACAGCTGGTGGATTTGAACCATCAACTTCCTGGCTAGCAGCCAAGCTCTTAACCACTGCACCACGAGGGCTCAGTCTCAAGGAGAACCACTGGCAAATGGGATCAGGTGCCTTGACATTCTACAGTTTAAAGAGCTCAGGAGTGAGAGTCTTCTACAGGACCTCAAATTAAACAATTATTCAGAAAGTTCTCAGGCCCCCGAGGGAGTCTGGAGATTGAAGGGGGATTTCATGTCTCAGAAATGATGAGAGAGAGGAAATCTGCCCCTCTCCTAAGCCTCCCCCTGGTCACAGTTCACTCTCAAAAGTCATTTGGGTGTCTACCTCAGGATGTTTTCCCAGAAAAAAGAAAAGCTTTTAGGCTGCAAACTCATTCTTTTCTGCACTTGTAATTATAACTCAAGGAGCCCTGGTGGCACAACTGTTAAGTGCTCAGCTGCCAACTGAAAGGTTGGAAGCTTGAACCCATCTAGTGGCTCCACAGGAGAAAGACGTGACGATCTGTTTCTCTAAAGGTAACAGCCAAGAAAATTGTATGGGGAAGTTCTACTCTGTCACATGGGGTCGCCATGAGTGGAAAATTGACTCGACAGCACCTCCTTAAAGTGTGGAAAAGCAAAGATGTCACTTTAAGGACTAAAATGCGCTTGATCCAAGCCATATTTCAATCACCTCATATGCATGAGCAAGCTGGACAATGAATAAGGAAGACAGAAGAATTGTTGTCCTTGAATTATGGTGTTGGCAAAGAATATTGAATATACCATGAAATTCCAGAAGAACGAACAAATCTGTCTTGGAAGGACTACGTTCAAAGTGAGCTTTGGAAGCAAAGATGGAGAGCCTTTGTTTCAGTTTGGACATAGTATTAGGCGGGACCACTCCCTGGAGAAGGACATCATGCTTGGTAAGGTAGAAGGTAGAGGGTCAGCGAAAAAGAGGAAGACCCTCAGTGAGATGGATTGACACAGGGCCTGCAACAATGGGCTCCAACATAGCAACAATTGTGAGGATGGCGCAGGACCGGCTAGTGTTTCATTCTGCTGTACACAGGGTCGCTTTGAGTTGGAACGGACTTTATGGCACCTAACAACAACAACAGCAATATATCAACAAACCATGTTGCCATTATTTTGACACCAAAATAAAGATGGTAATAAAAAATTAGAATAATATTAGTAGAAAAAAATCTGAAATATTAATATAAATAAATCCCAATAGAAAAATTTATATTAATGACCTGTGAAATACATGAACAATTTCCAGGAAGCTGTAATTTTAAAAAGAGAGAAAATATCAATGCAATGATGTTTGATGTAGACTATACTGATGTATATAAATATTTCATTGCAAACAATATCTTTGAAAATACTAGTTCCGTGACCATCTCAAAATGCTTAAAATCTCCCTCAGCTGTACATTTTTTATTTGCTAAATAAAAATGATATCTTGATGTTGAGGGACCTAGCAGTGTTTCATTCTACTGTACATAGGGTTGCTATGAATTAGAACTGACTTCGATGGCACCTAACAACACCAATGTGAATTTGTCACCTTGGCTCCACATGACAAGGGTCAGTGTGACATCAAAAATTGGTATGTGATGTTTTTTCTTGTTCTCCCCTCTCATTTATTTATTTAAAAAAAAAAAAACAAAAACTCTTCAAAAACTACATTACACATAATCTGGAAAATACACCTAAGAAATATCCTAGATTTCTACCATTCTATAGCAATACTTTCTTTTTTGGCATAGCTTTCCTTTTAGTTTTATTTTATTTTATTTTATTTTTTTATTTTATTGTACTTCAGGTGAAGGCTTACAGAACAAATAGTTTCTCATGAAACAGTAGTACACGTGTTGTTTTAAGACATTGGTTAACAACCCCACAACATATTAACCCTCTAACTTCTTAACCTTTTTTTTTGTGAAAATACACACAGCCAAAGATATGCCGTTTCAAAAATTTCTACATGCACAGTTCAGTGACATTGACTGCGCTCTTCCAATTGTGCTGTTATTCTCACTTAAGATGAAGGCTTACAGAACAAAATAGTTTCTCATTTAACAGTTACTACAAATGTTGCCCTATGACAATGGTTAACTATCTCAGAACACATCATCAGTATCCTTACTCAACCTTGGGTTCCCTATCATCAGCTTCCTTGTCCCCTTCTGCCTTCTGGTCCTTGTCACTGGACTTCTGTACCTCGTTAGTCTCATTTGGTTTTACGGGGCTGTCCACTCCCAGGCTGAACAGTGAACCTCGGAGGTAACTTCACCACTGAGCTAAAAGGGTTTCTGGGGGCCATACTCTAGAGGTTTCTCCAGTCTCCTTTAGGCCAGTAAATCTGGTCTTTTTTTTGTGAGTTAGAATTATGCTCTGCATCCTTCTCCAGGTCTGTCCAGAACCCTCTGTTGTGATCCTGGTCAGAGCAGTCAGTGGTGGTAGCCGGGCACCATCTAGCTGTACTGGACTCAGTCCGGTGGAGGCCTTGGTAGCTGTGGACAGTTAGTCCTTCGGACTAATCTTTTCTTTGTATCCTGTTCTCTTCATTCTCCCTTGCTCCAGCAGGGATGAGACCAGTGGAGTATCCTAGATGGCCGCTCACAGGCTTTTAAGACCAAGGTAGAATGTAGAGCATTGTCTTTATAAGCTGTGTCATGACAATTGAGCTAGATGTTCCCCGAGACCGTGATCCCCAGAGCCCTCCACCCAGCAATTCAGTCCCTCAGGGAGTTTGGATGTGTCTATGGGGCTTCCATGACCTTTCCTTGTACAGGTTGTGCTAGTTTCCCCTGTATTGTGTACTGTCTCACCCTTCACCCAAGATACCACTTATCTATTGCCTATTTAGTATTTCCCCCCTACCCCATCCCTGGTAACCAACAAAGATTGTTACATTTTGTGTGTGAACTTTTTCATGGGTTTTTACAATAGAGGTCTCATACAATATTTGTCCTTTTGTGATTGACTTATTTCACTCAGCATAATGTCCTCCAGTTTCATCCATGTTATGAGATGGTTCACAGATTCATTGTTGTTCTTTCTCGTTGCATACTACTCCATTGTGTGTATGTATCGTAGTTGGTTTATCCATTCATCTGTTGATGGGCATCTAGGTTGTTTCCATCGTTTTGCTATTGTGAACAATGCTGCCATGAGCATAGGTGTGCATATGTCTATTTGAGTGACGACTGTTATTTCTCTAGGATATATTCCTAGGAGTGGGATTGCTGTGTCAAATGGTATGTATATTTCTAGCTTTCTGAAGAAGCAGCATATCATTTTCCAAAATGGTTGTATCATTTTGCATTCCCACCAGCAGTGCATAAGAGTTCCCATCTCCCCGCAGCCCCTCCAACACTTGTTATTTCCAGTGTTTTTGATTCGTGCCAGTAATGCTGGGGTGAGATGGTATCTCATTGTGGTTTTAATTTGCATTTCTCTGATGGCTAGTGATCGCGAGCATTTCCTCATGTGTCTGTTGGCCATTTGAATGTCTTCTTTGGTGAAGTGTCTGTTCATTTCCTTTGCCCATTTTTTAATAAGATTATTTGTCTTTTTGTTGTAGAGGTGTTGGATTTTCTTGTAGATTATGGAGATTAGACCTTTGTCTGACTTGGAGTGTCCAAAAATTTTTTCCCATTCTGTAGGTTCTCTTTTGACTCTTTTGGTGAAGTCTTTTGAAGAGCATAGGTGTTTGATTTTTAGAAGATCCCAGTTATCTAGCTTATCTTTTGGGGTTTGTGCGTTGATGGTTACGGTTTGTATCCTGTTAATGCCATGTATTAAGGCCTGAAGTGTTGGTCCTTTTTTTCTTCTATGAACTTTATAGTTTTAGCCTTTATATTCAGGTTTTTGATCCATTTTGAAGTCGTTTTTGTATACGGTGTGAGGTATGGGTCCTGTTTCATTTTTTTGCAGATGGATATCCAGTTTTGCCAGCACCATCTGTTAAAAAGACTGTCTTTTCCCCATTTGATGGACTTTGGGCCCTTGTCGAAGATCAGGTGACCATAGGTGGATGGATTTACATCTGGGTTCTCAATTCTGTTCCATTGGTCAAAGTATCTGTCGTTGTACCAATACCAGGCTGTTTTGACTACTGTAGCTGTATTGTAGGTTCTGAAGTCAGGTAGTGTGAGTCCTCCAACTTTATTCTTCTTCTTCAGTAGTGCTTTACTTATTTGGGGCTTCTTCCCTTTCCATATAAAGTTAATGATTAGTTTTTCCATCTCTTGGAAGAATGTTATTGGTATTTGGATCAGGATTGCGTTGTATTTGAAAATTGCTTTGGCTAGAATTGTCATTTTCACAATGTTGGGTCTGCCTATCCATGAACATGGGATGTTTTTCCATTTATGTAGATCCCTTTGGGTTTCTTGCAGTAGTGTTTTGCAGGTTTCTTTGTATAGGTCTTTTACATCCTTGGTCAGGTTTATTCCTAAGTATATTATCTTTTTAGAGGCTATTGAAAATGGTATTGTTTTCCTGATTTCCTTTTCATCGTTCTCCTTACTGGTGTATAGGAATCCAACTGATTTTGGAATGTTTATCTTGTATCCTGCTACTCTGCTGAATCTTTCCATTAGTTCCAGTAGATTTCTCGTGGAGTCTTTAGGGTTTTCTAGGTATAGTATCATATCATCTGCAAACAGGGACAGTTTAACTTCTCCATTACCAATTTGGATGCCCTTTATTTCTCTTTCTTGCCTTATTGCTCTCGCTAGAACTTCCAGCACAATGTTAAATAGGAGTGGTGATAAAGGGCATCCTTGTCTTGTTCTTGTTTTCAAGGGGAATATTTTCAGCCTGTCTCCATTAAGAATGATGTTTGCCATTGGTTTTGCATAGATGCCCTTTATTATGTAGAGAAATTTCCCTTCTATACCTATTTGATTGAGAGCTTTTATCAGGAATGGGTGTTGGACTTTGTCAAGTGCCTTTTCTGCATCAATGGAGATGATCATGTGATTCTTTTCTTTCCTTTTATTTATGTGGAGGATTACGTTGATTGATTTTCTAATGTTGAAGCATCCTTGCATAACTGGTATGAATCCTACTTGGTTGAGGTGTATTATTTTTTTGATATGATGCTGAATTCTATTGGCTAGAATTTTATTCAGAATTTTTGCATCTATATTCATCAGAGATATTGGTCTGTAATTCTCTTTTTTTGTGATGTCTTTGCCTGGTTTTGGTATCAGCGTTATGCTGGCTTCATAGAATGAATTTGGAAGTGTTGCTTCCTCTTCTATGCTCTGAAATAGCTTGAGTAGTACTGGTACAAGCTCTTCTGTAAATGTTTTGTAGAATTCTCCAGTGAAGCAATCTGGGCCAGGGCTTTTTTTGGCTGGGAGTTTTTTTTATTACCTTTTCAATCTCTTCTCTTCTTATGGGTCTGTTCAGATTTTCAACATCACTTTGGTGTAGTTTGGGTAGGCCGTATGTTTCTAGAAATTTATCCATTTCCTCTAGGTTTTGAAATTTGTTGCAGTATAGTTTTTCATAATATTCTGTTATAATCCTTTTGATTTCAGTTGGGTCAGTTGTAATGTCCCACATTTCAATTCTTATTTGGGTTATTTGTGTCCTTTCCTGTTTTTCTTTTGTCAGTCTGGCCAGTGGTTTGTCGATTTTGTTGATTCTTTCAAAGAACCAACTTTTGGTTTTGTTGATTCTTCCTATTGTTTTTCTGTTCTCTATTTCATTTATTTCTGCTTTGATGTTTACTATTTCCTTTCTTCCGGTGGTTGTGGGCTTTTTTGCTGTTCTCTTTCTATTTGTTTGAGTTCTGTATTTAATGTTTTGATTTTGTCCCTTTCTTCCTTTTTGATGTGTGCATCTATTGCTTTAAATTGTCCTCTGAGGACTGCCTTTGCTGTGTCCCAAAGGTTTTGGTATGATGTGTTTTCATTCTCATTTGATTCTAGGAATTTTTTGATTCCATCTCTGATTTCTTCTATTACCCACTGATGTGTAAGCAAGGTATTATTCAGTTTCCACGTAGTTGATTTTTTTTCCTTGCTCTTTCTATTGTTAATTTCTACCTTGATGGCATTGTGGTCAGAGGAGATACTTTGAATTATCTCAGCATTTTGGATCTTGTTGAGGATTGCTCTGTGGCCTAAGATGTGGTCTATTCTGGAGAACATTCCATGTGCATTGGAAAAGGATGTGTACTTTGCAGCGGTTGGATGGACTGTTCTATATATGTCTGTGAGGTCAAGTTGGCTGATTGTGCCCTTTAGGTCTTCTGTATCTTTGCTGAGTTTCTTCTTAGTTGTTCTGTCCTTTACTGAGAGTGGTGTGTTGAAATCTCCTACTTTTATTGTGGAACTGCCAATTTCTCTTTTCAGTGTTGTCAGAGTTTGTTTTATGTATTTTGGAACCCTGTCATTGGGTGAGTAGATGTTTATTATGGTTATGTATTCATGATGGATCATCCCCTTAATCATTATATAGTGTCCTTCTTTGTCTTATGGTAGATTTTGTTTTAAAGTCTACTTTATCTGAGATTAGAATTGCCACTCCTGCTCTTTTTTTGTAGTTGCTAGCTTTATCTATTTTTTTTCCAACCTCTGACTTTTAATAAATTCACATCTTTGTTTCTAAGGTGTGTCTCTTGTAGACAGCATATTGATGGATCCTGTTTTCTTTTCCATTCTGTGACTCTCCGTCTCCTTATGGGTGCATTGAGTCCATTTACATTCAGTGTAATTATTGATAGATGTGAGTTTGTTACTGTCATTTTGTAGTGCTCTTTTTTGTGGTGCTGAAGTTTTCTTTTTCTTCTTACTCTCTTGTGCTGAGTTCCTTTTGTTTGTGGATTTTTTTTTCATTTCTTTTGTTTTTGTCGGTCTTGTTTTTGCCGAGACTTTATGTTTTTCGTATTTATTTTTATGAGTTGGTTTCTTAACTTTCTTTGTGTTTACCATGAAGTTTACCCTTATCTTTCTAAGTTTGAAGCAGTCTACCATTACCTGGTATCACCTTGCCTTCCTCTCCATTAGAAGGTTCTACACGTATGCCATTTATTCCCTCTTTCATTGTTTTGATGTTTTTGTCATCCATTGATTAACTGCTCTGATTCCCTGTTGTATTGCTTTTGGTTTTGGGTAGTCCTCAAGAGTTCATTTCCTAGATTGGTATCTGGCTCGTATGATCCTGTGTCCTAGGTTCTGCCTGTGAGCTGAAGCTGTTTGTCCTCAGATCGAAGAACCCGGATTAATAATTCTTGTAAGTTTGGTTTGACTTTTACATATTCCCTTAATTTCTGTTTATCTGGAAATGACCGAATTTCACCATCAAATTTGAATGAGAGTTATGCTGGATGTATTCTTCTTGGCTGGCAATTTTTTTCTTTCAAGGTTTTATATACGTCATCCCATTGCCTTCTTGCCTGCATGGTTTCTGCCAAATAATCTGAGCTTAGTCTTATTGTTTCTCCTCTGTATGTGACTTCTTGTTTTTCACGAGCTGCTCTCAGGATTCTTTGTTTGTTTTTGGTTTTGGCGAGTGTGAATATGATATGCCTTGGTGATTTTCTTTTGGGTCTCTCCTATATGGGGTTCGTTGAGCTTCTCGGATGGCCAGCTTTTCATCTTTCATGATATTGGGGAAGTTTTCTGCCAGCAGTTCCTCAGTGATCTTCTCTGTTTTTCCTATTTTCTCCCCCTGTTCTGGAATTCCAATCACTCATAAATTTTTGCTTTTAATTGTGTCCCACATAACTCTCAGGGTCTCTTCATTTTTCTTTGTTCTTTTTTTATGAGTTTTCCTCAAACAGAGTTGTATCCAAGTGTTTGTCTTCAGTTCCACTGATCCTGTCTTCCATGGTTTCAAATCTGCTTCTCAGCCCTTCTATGACATCATCCATTTCTGAAATCTTGTTGTTTATCTTTTGGAATTCCAATTGTTATTTTTGTATAATTTCTAGTTGTGAATTTATTTTGGCATTTTGTTCCTGCATCATCTTCCTGAATTCTTCCAATTTTTTGTCTGTATTTTCCATGAATTTGTCTATTTTTTCCCTCGCGTTTGTCAGCTTTTTGCCTCATTTCTTGGAGAATTACGAGTATTAGAGATTTGAATTCCCTATCAGGTAGTTCTAGTGCATTTTCTTCCACAGGAGAGTCATGTGGTGTTTTATTTTGGACACCCACTGGAACCATCCTGTCCTGTTTTTGTAAATGTTTTGATATTGTCTGCTGTTCTTGGGGCATTCAGTAATTATTTTTCTCATTTATTGATTGTCAATTTGTTTTTATCATCCCTTTTTTTTTGAAAAAATATTTTACTATGTCTGAGCAGGTGGACTGTGTGTACTTTGTTGTTTGCTCCTCTGTGTGCTCAGTACTTTTCGCTTCCTTCTCCAGCTGGCAGGGTCAGTCTCTCCGATATGATAGAGCAGGGCAGGTCTAGCTGAAACGGAGTTACTGGGATGGGTTGTTTGTGGCACTTACTACAGCCACCAGGTGGGTCGGTAATCTGTGCAGGGCAGGTTACAGTAGGCCATGCCTGTACTGCTGGTGGTGTGATGTCAAGCGCACAGTGCAGGTAGGCAGGATGCAGTGGGAAGATCGTTATGTGTGGAGCTAAGATGGATATGGGAGAGAGAAGAGAGGAACAGGAGCCAAAAACATACGAACAAAAAAGAATTCTAGGGGAGCTTGCCTTTGGAATGGAGAGATGAGAGACTATGAAATGGAGAAAAACAGAAAGGGGAAGAGGAAGAAAAGAAAAGAATGAATAATTAAGAATCAGAAAAGTTAAAGAACCGCAAAGTTCCCAGGGATCCCACCGATGCAGCAATGAGGTCTGGGGAAGTTGCTCTGAGGTGTTGCAGTACAGCCTGGCTAGAAGGCATAGAGGTATACAATGCCAGGTATTCAGGGATCAGAAAGAGAAGGAAGATATAGATGGACGAGAAACTGAGCAATGAAGAAAGACAAAGAGGGAAGAAAAAAACAAAACAAATTAAACAAACAAACAAACAAACAAAAAAAACCCAAGAAAGCCCCCCCACAAAAAAGCAGAAAACAACGAAAGAAAAAAAAAAAAACCAACCAAAAAAGAAATTCTTTCAGGGATCCCTCTGCACGTCTGTGGAAGCTGAAGGCGAGTTCCTTGCCATGCAGCTCCTCGTGGCCAGAAAGGACTCCCAACTCAAGAAAAGGAAAAGAAAACAAGCAAACAATTCAAAACGAACAAACGAACAAAAGCCCCGGGATCCCACCAGTGCAGCAGCCCAGACCGGGAAGCAGCTGCACACTCGGGTGGAGCCCCGCATCCCCTCAGAAAGAAGCAAAGATGGCACACGGAGCCAGGCACTCGTGTGAAAAGAGGGGCAGGCGGTGAGAGGCAAGCAAGAAATCCAAAGAAGCAGAGAGAAAAAAAGCAACACCAGCAGCCAACAAATGGCACTCAGAGAGCCAGCCAGTGCGGGCTGGTGTTTCTGGGCAAGAGACTGTGTCCGCAGGAAGGAGAGGAGGCCGAGTATGGGTGAAGAAGGCTAGAGAGTGGGAAAGCGTATATCACAAATTGCCGGCGCTCTGGAGCCCCTCAGGAAGAAGCAAAGATGGTGCACGGAGCCAGGCACTTGAGTGAAAGGAGGGGGAGGTGGTGAGAAGCAAGTGAGAAATCAAAAGAAGCAGAAAAAAAAGCAACACTAGCAGCCAACAACTGGCACCCAGAGAGCTGCCCTCTTGGGTGTGTGGAATCCAAGCAGCCGGCGCTTCCCTGTCAAGAGACTGTGGCCGCGGGAAGCAGAGGAACAAATGAACAAAAGCCCCGGGATCCCACCAGCGCAGCAGCCCAGACTGGGAAGCAGCTCCACACTCAAATGGAGCTCCGCAGCCCCTCAGAAAGAAGCAAAGATGGCACACGGAGCCAGGTACTCGTGCAAAAGGAAGGGGGGGTGGCAAGAGGCAAGCAAGAAATCCAAAGAAGTAGGAAAAAAAAAAAAGCAACACCAGAAGCCAACAAATAGCACTCAGAGAGCCAGCAAGTGTGGGCTGGTGTTTCTGGGCAAGAGACTGTGTCCGCGGGAAGCAGAGGAGGCCGAGTGTGGGTGAAGAAGGGTAGAGAGTGGGAAAGCATATATCACAAATTTCCAGCACTCTGGAGCCCCTCAGGAAGAAGCAAAGATGGTGCACAGAGCCAGGCACTCGAGTGAAAGGAGGGGGAGGTGGCGAGAGGCAAGTGAGAAATCCAAAGAAGAAGAAAAAAAAAGCAACACTAGCAGCCAACAACTGGCACCCAGAGAGCCGCCCGCTTGGGTGTGTGGAATCCAAGCAGCTGCTGTTTCTGGGTCAAGAGACCGTGGCCGCGGGAAGCAGAGGAACAAACGAACAAAAGCCCTGGGATCCCACCAGTGCAGCAGCCCAGACCAGGAAGCAGCTGCACACTCAAATGGAGCCCCGCAGCCCCTCAGGAAGAAGCAAAGACGGCACTCGGAGCCAGGCAGTCAAGCAAAAGGAGAGGGAGGCGGCAAGAGGCAAGTGAGAAATCAAAAGAAGCGGAAAAAAAAAGCAACACTAGCAGCCAACAAATGGCACCCAGAGAGCCGCCCTCTTGGGTGTGTGGAATCCAAGCAGCTGCTGTTTCCCGGTCAAGAGACTGTGGCCATGGGAAGCAGAGGAGGCCAAGCCAGGGCGAATAGGGGTGGGGGGTGGGAAAGCGCACACCTCAAATTACCTGGACACTCCATGAGGCTGCTTTCTTGTACCCCTGTTTGCTGGTCTCCGATAGGAGTCCAAGATGGTGGATCTGCGCTGCGTTAGCTGGTAGGGGACCTCTGCATGAATCTCTCCTCGCTCTCCGTTCTCTGTCAGTTTTCTCACTCCATTTGGTGCTTGGCTGTGTTCTTTATCTCTTCATTTGATGTTTTAGGGTTTCAGGATTGTTGTATTCTCTGTTTGGCTTAGTTTTTTGGATCTTTGCTGTGGAGGGATGGTGTGGTGCTTCTGCCTAGAGCGCCATTTTGCCAGGACTCCCATATATGATGTTCTTGATGTCATTCTACAACTTTTCTGGTCTTTCGTCATTAGTGTTCAATGAGTCAAATCTATTCTTGAGATGGTCTCTAAATTTAGATGGAATATACTCAAAGTCATACTTTGGCTGTCATGAATGTGTTCTATTTTTCTTCAGCTTCAACTTGAACTTGCAAATGAGCAATTGATGGTCTGTTCCACAGTCAGCCCCTGGCCTTGTTCCGACTGGTGATATTGATTTCTCCATTGTCTCTTTTCACAGTTGTAGTCAATTTCATTCCTGTGTATTTCATCTGAGGAGGTCCATGCATATAGTTGCCAGCTACATTGTTGAAAAAAGACATTTGCAATGAAGAATTCATTGGTCTTGCAAAATTCTATCATGGATGTCAGATGTCATTTTATCACCAAGGCCATATTTTCCAAATACAGATCCTTCACATTCTACTCACCAATAATTATCAGTGCATCAAGATTGCATGTTTTATCAACCTCAGACTGCAGAAGTTGATAAAAGTCTTCAATTTATTCATCTTTGGCCTTAATGGTTGGTGCATAAATTTCAATAATAGTTGTATTAACTGGTCTTCCTTATAGGTGCATGGATATTATCCTATCACTGACAGTGTTGTACTTTAGGATAGACCTTGAAATGTTCTTTTAGTTGATGAATGCAATGCCATTCCTCTTCAATTTGTAACTCCCAGAACAGTATACCATTTGATTGTCCAATTCAAATGGCCAATACCATTCCTTTTCAGCTCACTAATGCCTAGGATATCAATCTTTAAGGGTTGCATTTCATTTTTGATGATTTCCAATTTTCCTAGATTCATACTTCATACATTCCATCTTCCTATTATTAATGGATGTTTGCAGCTCTTTCTTCTCATTTTGAAGTGTGCCACATCAGCAAATTAAAGTCCCCAAAGCTTGACTCCATCCACATCATTAAGTTTCATTCTACTTTGAGGACACAGCTCTTCCCCAGTCTTATTTTGAGTGCCTTCCAACTGAGGGGCTCATCTTCCGACGCTGTATCAGACAATATTCCTCTGCTATTCATAAGGTTTTCACTGGCTATTTTTTCAGAAGTAGACCACCAGATATTTCTTCCTAGTGTGCCTTAGTATGGAAGCTCTGCTGAAACCTGTCCACCATGGCTGACCCTGCTGATACTTGAAATACTGGTCGCATAGCTTCCAGCATCATAGCAACACGCAAGCCAGCACAGTACAACAAACTGACAGACACATGAGGCTCTGGAAAGTGCTCGTATAGAAATCTAGGATCCAGAAATTCTTTCCTGAAGCTATTTCTGCAGCCCCACTTGGACAATCTCTGCCTGTTCCTGGGTTATTCCCTGGTATGATGATGGCTGGCCTGTAGTTTGGCCACCTCTCACCATCCATTCATTCTGCATAGCCCTGGTGGTGCAGTGGTTAAGAGCTCAACAGCTAACCATAAAGGTCAACAGTGCAAATCACCAGCCACTCCTTGGAAACAGTATGGGGCAGTTCTACTTTGTCCTGTAGGGTCACTATGAGTCGGAATTGACTCAATAGTAACTGGTTTGTTTTTTGTTTGTTTATTTGTTTTGCAGTGAAGCATCCCCCACCCCTCCCAGTATCTGCAGCCACTGCAGAAGCAGGCCCCGTGTCTAATGAAAATCTTTTCAGTGATAAATTATCAGCAAGTCCCTCGACACAGCCCACTCATTAGCAAGTGCTTCTCCATTAAAAATTATGTTTGCTAGGTAAAAAAAATCTTCAATTAACAGGACTCCTAGAATTGCTGGAGCAAAACATGAGGATTTGCTCAAGGTGTCTCCTGCTGTGAGCATCCCTGTTCTGGTTGTGACACCTTCTGACTTCCAGGGAATGGTTTCACCTCTGACCAGATGTGTGCCTGCAGATTTAGACACCTACGAATTATCCAGAATTGTACTTTACTCATTAATGTTTGGAAAATGTGTCCCCATGGTTTGCAATTTATAGTTAAATATGTTTCTGAAGTAATGTTACTACATTAAAAAGAGAGCCAAGCAAAAGAAATGCATTGGTTATCACATAGAAGAATAAAGTAGACTGAGGTTTTCACTGGCTACTCTTCCACATTTGGCCCACTCTAAAGCCAGTATGCTCTAGTCTGAGGTGCTCAAAGCCCAGAGGAGCTGAAACAAACCCAAAATGAGGGAGCCAAGTCCATTCCAATCAGTCTCGTTTCATTGAAATGTGGCAAATTGAGCTGTTTATCCAGCAGGAAATACACCGGATCAGGAAGGAAGAAATAGAGGAGAGAGAAGCATGAAAGGGGAACACCTTGGAGAATCTTACAAGACTGAGCAAGGCATTGGAAGAAAAAAGCCTGGGAAAAATCCTCTAAACATGGCGGAGTCAAAAGGAACCCAGGGTGGTTAACAGGAAAATGCGTAGTTATATCAGTTAAAAAGCACATGGGTGGATCTCCACAAACAAAAACTGAGCTGAGTCAGCAATGAGAAGTTCTGGGGAGCTTTAATCCAGAAAAATGCAAGCATCCCCCACAGCAGCTCGGTGGCGATCATTCTCCTGATTCTCATCTCTAACGGGAGGTGTGCTGGGATGAAGATAATTTAATGAAAATTGGTCCTATTGACAATATCCATATAAATCATTAAATGTTTAGAAAAATCTAATAAAAGATGGAATTTTCTAATAAAGTACACTCTAAAACTAACCAACTAGAAGAAGACAAAAATGAATGGAAATATAGATTCTTTGTGGTGAGTGGAAGGACTCAACATTTAAAATTGTCAGTTGCCCCACAAATCAATAACCCAAAGCAATTTTAATAAAACCCACATTACTGCATTGCAACACTGAAAACATAGTAGGTATTCGATAAGCATTTGTTAAAAGAAGGAATTCATAAAGAGGAAAAATTTAGGTATTAGTCATTTATTTTTGAAATGCATTTGGCTTAACAAAGGAGAACAAAAATAGAATATTTGGAGAATACTAAAGTGTCTTACAACTATATGAACTACAAATAGTTCAAAATATATCTTACATGTGATTATATGAATCTAGGAAAATTGGAAGTTGTCAAAAATGAAATGGAATGCATAAAGATTGATGTCCTAGACATTAGTGAGCTAAAATGGACTCGTATTGGCCACTTTGAATCAGACAATAATATAGTCTACTATGCTGAGAATGACAAACTGAAGAGGAATGGTGTCATGTTCATCTTTAAAAAGAATATTTCAAGATCTATAATGAGGTACAACACTGTCAGTGATAGGATAATATCCATAAGAGTCTACAAGGAAGACCAGTTAAAATGACTATTATTCAAATTTATGCACCAATCACTAATGCCAAAGATGAGGAAATTTAAGATTTTTACCAACTTATGCAGTCTGAAATTGATCAACCATGCAATCAAGATGCATTGATAATTACTGATGGTTGGAATGGGAAAGCTAGAAGCAAAGAAGAAGGAACAGCAGTTGGAAAATATGGCCTTGGTGATAGAAACAACATTAGAGATCCCACGATAGAGTTTTGTAAGACCAACGACTTCCTCATTACAAATAGCTTTTTGGAACAACATAATTGGGGACTATATATGTGGACCTCACCAGATGGAAAACACAGGAATCAAATCGACTACATCTGTGGAAAGAGATGATGGAAGAGCTCAATATCACTGATCAGAACAAGGCCAGGGGCCAACTGAGGAACATCAATTGCTCATATGTAAGTTCAAGTTGAAACTGAAGAAAATTAGAAGAACCCACAAGAGCCTAAATATATCCTTGAGTATATCCTACCTGAATTTAGAGCCCATTTCAAGAATAAATTTGACTCACTTAGGACTAATGACTGAAGTCCAGATGAGTTGTGGGTTGACATCAAGGACATCATACATAAAGAAAGCAAAAGCTCATTAAAAAGACAGAAAAGAAAGAAAAGACCAAAATGGATGTCAGAAGAGACTCTGAAACTTGCTCTTGAATATAGAGTAGCTAAAGCAAATTAAAGAAAAGATGAAGTAAAAGAGCTGAACAGAAGATTTCAAAGGGCACCTTGAGAAGACAAAGTAAAATATTATAACGAAATGTGCAAAGACCTGGAGGTAGAGAACCAAAAAGAAAGAAAACACTCGACGTTTCTCAAGTTGAAAGAACTGAAGAAAAAAGTTAAGCCTCAAGTTGCGATTTTGGTAGAATCTATGGGCAAAATATTGAATGATGCAGGAATGTAACCCAAAGAGGGTGGGTCCTGCCCGGTGTGACTTCTCTAGTCAATTAGGGGGCACTAGGCTTTTGAGAAAGAGAAAGTAGACGTTATTGCAAGCCAGAGCTGGGAGACTGTCCTGAGGGTGAGGATTCCAGGGTAGTTATAGGATTTGGGATAGGGAAGTTATGCGTAATTCATGAAGCTTCTGAGAATAGGAGGACAATTCTAGGAACTAATTAACATGTGTGGTGGTGCAGTGGGGTTGCAGTGCCATTGCTGCTAGGAGGTGTGTTTTTTGGGGTGTGATGCATGACACTCATCTAAGGACAGCTTTGCAAATGGAGGGGAAGCAGTGAAGTAGACTTGGGCTGCTACACAGGATACTTTATCAGGAACTAGTTGACCACAGACCCAGGATGTAATAAATGGAGGGGGAACAGTTTAACCCTGTTGATTACAGGAAGCATCAAAAGAAGATGGAAGGAATACACAGAATCACTATACCAAAAAGGATTGGTCGATATTCATTCATTTCAGGAGGTAGCATGTGATCAAGAACAAACGGTACTGAAGGAAGAAGCCCAAGATGGACTAAAGGCACTGGCAAAAAACAAGGCTTCAGGAATTGATGGAACACCAACTGAGATGTTTCAACAAACAGATTCAGCTCTGGAAGCACTCACTAGTCTATGCCAAGAAATTTGGAAGACAGCTACCTGGCCAACCAACTGGAAGAGATCCATATTCGTGCCCATTCCAAAGAAAGGTGATCTAACCAAATGTGGAAATTATCAAAAAATATCATTAATATCACTCACAAGTAAAATTTTGCTGAAGATCATTCTAAAGCTGTTGTAGCAGTACATTGACAGGGAACTACCAAAAATTCAAGCTGGATTCAGAAGAGGACATGGAATGAGGAATGTTGTTGCTGATGTCAGATGGATCTAGGTTGAAAGCAGAGAATACTGGAAAGATGTTTACTTGTGTTTTATTGGCTATGCAAAGGCATTCGACTGTGTGGATCATAACAAATTATGGATAATATTTTGAAGAATGGGAATTCCAGAACACTTAATTGTGCTCATGGGGAACCTGTGCATAGACCAAGAGGCAGTCTTTCGAATGGAGCAAAAGGATACTGCATGGTATAAAATCAGAAAATGTGTGCATCAGGGTTGTATCCTTTCACCATACTTATTCAATCTGTATGTTGAGCAAACAATCCAAGAAGCTGGACTATATGAAGAAGAATGTGGCATCAGGATTGGTGGAAGACTCATTAATAACCTGCAATATGCAGATGACACAACCTTGCTTGCTGAAAGTGAAGACTTGAAGCACTTACTGAAGAAGATCAAAGACTACAGCCTTCTGTATGTATGACACCTCAACATAAAGAAAACAAAAATCCTCACAACTGGACCAATAAGCAACATCATGATAAACGGAGAAAAGATTGAAGTTGTCAGGGATTTTATTTTACTTGGATCCACAGTCAACACCCATGAAAGCAGCAGTCGGGAAATCAAATGATGTATTGCACTGGGCAAATCTACTGTAAAAGACCTCTTTAAAGTGTTAAAAAGCAAATATTTCATTTTGAAGACTAAGGTGTACCTGAGCCAAGCCCTGGTATTTTCAATCGCCTCATATGCATGTGACAGCTGAACAACAAATAAGGAAGACCGTGGAAGAACTGATGCCTTTGAATTATGGTGTTGGCGAAGAATACCGAATATACCATGGACTGCAGAAGAATGAAGAAGTCTATCTTGGAGAAATACAGCTATAATGCTCCTTGAAAGTGAGGGTGGCAAGACTTCATCTCCTGCACTTTGGACATGTTATCAGTGGAAACCAGTCCCTGGAGAATTACATCATGCTTGGTAAAGTAGAGAGTCAGTGAAAAAGAGAAAGACCCTCAAGGAGATGGACTGACACAGTGACCGAAACAATGGACTCAAACATAACAACAACTATGAGGATGGTACAGGACCAGGCAGTGTTTCGTTCTGTTGTATATCTGGTCACTGTGAGTTGGAAACAACTCAATGGCACCTAAAAACAACAACAAATTAAACAGTGAAGTACCATTTTTTTTAACCCATTATGTTGACCATACAAAAGAAGAATCTATGCATTCACATCGTGGTGTTCACAAAGAATATTGAATACACTGTGAACTGCCAGAAGAAGGAACAAATCAGTCTTATAAGAAATGAAGCCAGAACGCTCCTTTGAAGTGAGGATAGTGAGACTTCAACTCACTTCCTTTGGACATGTCATCAGGAAAAACCAATTGCTAGAAAAGGACATTATGTTTGGCAAAAAGAGAGTCAATGAAGACAAAGGAAACCCTCAATGAGACGGACTGACACAATAGCCACAGTGATGGATTCAAACAAACCAATGGTCATGACGATGGTGCAGGACTGGGCAACGTTTCATTTTGTTGTACGTAAGGTTGTCAAGAGTAGGAGCTGACTGGACAACAACTAACAACAACAGTGAAAATGTTGGCCAAAAAAATTGATAATCACCAGTTTGGAGAGGGGTGTGTGGCAGCACATTCTGAGAAACTGTCAGTGATGTATAAATGTGCACCACCTTTTGGGAGGGTGGCCTTTATTAGGTATGAAAATAAAACGCTTGCACGTCCTTCAATTCTCCTGCAGCGCACGTCTCCTACAGAAACGCTTGTGTGCTCAAGGGTGGACTTATCAGTATTATCTGTTACTGGAAAAATAGGAAACCAAGGCTGTGCATTGGCAGGGACTGGTTAGGATTATGGTGTATCCACCTGATCTGTATGAGACCAGTGCTCCACGGAGCAGAAAAGCATGCGGTCAGTTCCAGTCCCCTCGGACGGCCACAGATTGGGAGGCCAACCCTTAAGGAGAGCACTCGTTTTCATGTTGCACGCCTACATAGCTTACATTTTCTATCAACATGTGCTTTCCTGGTAAACAATAACTGAAAAAAGTCATCATTAACTGACGCAGGACTAAGATCCAGGGAGAAGATTCTTCCAGGTGCTTGTGGCATTTTGTTTGTTTCTACTGGAAAAAAACAATTTTTTTCCACTCAAAATCAAAACATTTGTTTTTTTCTATATCTGCAAACAGAACATGGGAGGTCCAGCAGTGGTTACTGAGCCAAGCACAGACATTCCTTCGTGAAAACATGAGAAAGTAGACAAACCACTGACAGACGCTGAAGGAAAATAAGAGATGTGGAGCACACAGTAGTGATATTGGTGCCCAGATTTGCATAGTGGAAAATCTAAAAATCTGGTTTAAAGTCGAAAGAAAAAAGGTCTAACTTGACACATAATACCAGAGGAAGGATGAAATAAGAATAAAATAAAGTTCAGAAATGAAAGGAAGGATGGGAGGGAAGGCAACTGACAATTCTTGATCAACCAGGAGCTATCGATACAGATATGTCACATAACGTTAGGGATTAATTGTCTTTAAGGAGAAAACTGGTTTTGTAATGTGTGTGGTATTCATTATAGGTCTTTCTACACTATTTAATTTTTTACACATACATATATTAGCATGATGAAAATTTTAAATGTTCAATACAAAAATAACATCAAAGATTTCAAACCTAACCCAGACATTTAAAAACATCCACAGTGGAAAAGAAGTACATGGGTCCATTTATTTACCTTAGTCTCATAAACTTATTTTCAATTTTGATGACTTATTTAAAATTCATGATCATACATGATGAAATACATTTTGCAAAAACAAGCTCAATTTTCTGTTCTGTTACCTATGGTTTTGAAAGTCCTCTGACAGTTATTAAAGAACAGAAAAAGATACTTAAAAGTAAAAGTAAATTCAAAAATGTTTTGTGCTCACTTCATCAGCATATATACTAAAATTGGAACAATACTGGGAAGATTAGCATGGCCCCTGTGCAAGGACGGCATGAAAATTCATGAAGTTTTCCATATTTTTAAGGTAAGGAGGAGAAGGGAAGCTAGATCAACAGAAACAGAACAAACAGAATGGAAATAATCAGAATATTGACACATTGTGAAAATTGTAACCAACGGCACAGAACAATTTGTATAAAAATTGTTAAATGGAAACCTAATTTGCTGTGAAAACTTTCACCTAAAACATAATTATTTTTTTAAAAAAGTTCCTTTTTTTGTTATTTTATTCAATGTCATTCTTTGAAGAACCATGAGATCCCCAAGTAAACGCCCAAGGACCACGAGGGCCCTCAAAGCCCCAAGCTCTTTTGAGTCACTCAAAAGAAAAATGCCTACGAGTCATAAGAAAACACAGGTAGGAGAATTTAGTGACCACACAACTGCATGTGTGATGCAAACACGTCACTGTCCAGTTGATGAAGGGCAAGGCAGCAGCCAGCCCAAACCTAACTCCTGGCGCTGTCAAGCCTGTGGACGTGAGAGCAGATTTCTTTGCATGAACAACACAAGAAATTCAGAAGCTTTGGGGCACTTTACATTTTACATTTGCTGACATCTGTAGTGAACAGAAATTTTAAAGTCCACTGAAACTATCTGCCTCATAGAACCGTGAGTTGGGATACTCTGGAGCATTGACCATCCAGCTGGCCTGACCTCTGCCTCTCTTGCCCTCAGAGTGACACAGCAACACCCCCATCAAGAGGTGGAATTTGTTCCCTCTCCCCACAAGTCTGGGCCAGCATGGTTGGCTTTAGCCTCTGGGATACGGCAGAAGCTAGGCTTTCAGAAGCTGTTCTGATCACCTTCTATACACCCCGCTGGTGAAGGAGGCATCCTGTCCTAAATAGCGGCAGGTGGTGAACACACAGGCAGTTCAAAACAGTTAAGATCAAATGTTTTGCAAGATTTGTTTTATACTTAACAGCTGCTTAAGTATTCTCTGATTAATTCAAATGTTTTCAAAGTTTGTGTTTATGATATGCTTTCACTAAAAATTGCATAAACGCATGTTTCTGAAAGGAAGCATTTTGATTAATTCACAGTGGTCCATGACTCCTCCATAAGCTCTGTATCTTACACCAGTGGAGGCGTACCAAATGGACTGAGACAAGATGGTCAGGGCCCACCTCCCTCCCACATCCTCTCCCCTTCTATGGAAGGAACAACACAGCAAACTGTACTCACCTCGATATATCTGGGCACACTTGGGTGCACCCGGGCACACCCGGGCACCCACTAGAAGTTTAAAGACTGTCCACCAAGACTGTAGGTTTCCACAGGGGGGAATGGCAGCTAAAGGGCTTACCAAGGCATCATCGTCAGTACTATTTTAATCGATGTGGTGGGGGAGTTAGATTTTTCTCTTTTTAGAAACCTTCCACAGATGCATGAAAAGGGGGCTAAATATAAGGACATGATACACTTCTTTTTATTAATTTTGTAGAATATTTAGTTGAGCTAAAATCTGATTTTCAAGTGCTTGATAGGAAACCAAATGTGCTACTTTGTTTTCAACTTTCTTTTGAAGGAAATCTATACATTTGGAATTCATATGCTTTTACTCTATTATTCACATATTATTAATATGCTATTGTATATGTTCATATTATTCTATTAATTATGTTAGATATTATTCACGATATTGATGAATGGAATGATTATACATACAATTATAAATGATTTGAATGAAGAACCTATTGAACTGGAATACATAGATTATACCTGTGAGCAGTTGCAGCTCCAGGGAGAGGACTCATCACAAAGGGGTCTGAACACATGGGATAAAGTTGTACACCCGCTGGGATGCTGGGAACCCCAAGCAAGCAATAAGGTGAGAAGTCACACCCCAAAGTCTGGACCCATCATGGGAGCAGCAAGTCCCAGAGAGCCCATGCTCCTCTCCTGGGTGCACACCTTGGCACAGCTCCTCACCAGCATCCTCCTCACCAGCTTCCTCCTCACCAGCATCCTCCTCACTCCCATTCTCCTCACCAGCATCCTCCTAAACAGCATCCTCCACACCAGCATCCTCCTCACCAGCTTCCTCCTCACCACCATCCTACTTACTCCCATCCTCCTCACCAGCATCCTCCTAAACAGCATCCTCCACACCAGCGTCCTCCTCACCAGCTTCCTCCTCACCACCATCCTACTTACTCCCATCCTCCTCACCAGAATCCCCCTTGCATCCTCCTCACTCATATCCTCAGCATCCTGGTAGGTTACTCAGAGGGAGCGCAGGGCATATACTTGAAAGTTACCACTTCATACCTTCCTGTATCACACGAAATGACATGAAGAGCCTGCCACCATGCCCAGAACATAATAATGTACCAATAAGTACATTTTGCTTGCACCTCTGCCTCCCGCAAAATGCCTTGGTGGCGTGACAGTTAAGTAATCAGCTGCTAACCGAAAGGTTGGTGGTTTGAATCCACCAGCTGCTTCTCGGGAGAAAGGCCTGGAAGTCTGCTCCCCTAAAGATTACAGCCAAGAAAACCTTATGGGGCAGTTTTACTCTGTCATACAGGTTCACTATGAGTCAGAATCAACTTGAAAGCACCTAACAATGGCATCAACTGCCTCTCTCAGATGGATTGAGACTTACTTCGCTTTGTTACAATAGAGCCAATTTTTTTTTACTTTTAAAGATCTTTTTCCTAACATTTTGACTCAGGTTTCTCAGAAGTAAAATAAAATAATAATAAAACAAAACATTAAGAAGGAAAGTGGAGAAGTGACATTGATCCATCGATTAAATCATGCTTTCAGTGGAAATTCCTCCACAGACAAGCCTATATGGGCCACAAATGACCTCCAGTCTGTGCTGCTTCTGTTTCTCTGTCCCTCTCTCTCTGTAGGTCTTCCTCTGTCCCTCTGTCTCTCTCCTATCTCTCTGTCTCTGTCTCTCTCTCCTCTTTCTGTCTCTGTCTCTCCTTCTCTCTGTCTCTCCCTGTCTTTTTCTGTCTCTCTCTGTTTCTCTGTCTCCCTTTCTGTCTTGCTCTGTCTTCCTCATCTCTCTGTCTCTCTCTGTCTCTGTCTCTCTTCCTCTCTCCTCCTACCCCCAACCCCCACCCAACACACACAGACTCACCAGGCTCCAGCACTTTCTTGAAAGGACATACTCCTCCATGCAGGTGGTTCTTGCTGCCTGACAGGACTGTGGTGGGGGGGTTGGAGGAGCAGGCGCTGAGGAATCCATCTCACTGGTCCTGTGGCTGACTCTGGGGGTAAAGGGTGTGAGGGGCAGGGCAGTGCAGCATTTGACCCTACATCTCTGACACCATACGATGCCTAGAACTCAGGGTACATTTGATAGACGTTTGTTCAACAAACAGACAAAAAATAATTCTGGGAAGTACTCCAGAAACAGCACAAAGTACTTAGGCAAATAGAATACATTTCATTGCAAAATTTCAGCAGATTTCAACTGGATTTGCAAAAGAAAAGAACAAAGTCCCTGAATACAAAAATTGCAAGGCAACAAGATCAGTAAGTGAATAAAGCTCAGTATTGTCAAAGAAAAGAGACGAAGCTTCAGTTATCTACTTAACACATGCCCTCATTTAATGATGTTATAAAGAAATAGAAATGCATGCATGTTCAAATCAAGAATTTGCCTTCCTGTCAAGAATTTGCATGTTTTGATTAAAAAAATTTAAAGACACAAATCAATTTATGTACAATTTAGAACAACACATACCTATATCCATCAGACAGTTGCATCCATATATTTTTTGGAAATTGCAATTAGAAAGAAGACTAGTCTCTCCTTCCTGACCTGGGAACCAGGAGTCTCGTGGGTATCCTACACCTCTCAAACATCCTGCAAACATGTAATAAAGTTAGTAAGCATTAAACTTTTAATAGATTTCACAGGGACTGCATAAATGAAAAATGGGTGTGGAATCCATTGGTCATGGAAATAAATAAGCCATAGACATAACTGAGTTCTTATCCTACCTAATATAGCAGTTTCCATAAACATAGATTGAGAATTCTACCACCTGTACTGCTACGTACAATCAAACAAGTTCTACATTTGCTTTGCAATAGGTGATCTATACAAAACTTATAAAGAATAAAATACATAGGAAATTTAAAGTTAAAATTAAACCCAAAACCTATAGAACTCATATTCTCCCATCTTCCCTGCTCACTATTTCTGTGATTTCAGGGTATGATTCAGGTGTCCTGCTGAGAACGTTACGCCTGAATCGACCCATCCTCTCTGAATGTTCCAAGTCACTTTCCATCTAGGCATGATGCACCATCCCTTGTGTCATCTCCTGTGGGTTAAAAGCATCATTTGGTCTGGGATAAGCTCAGATAGAAGGCCGATAAAAATGGAATACTGAAGGATTACATAGGATTGTTTGCTTTCAATTCCATATTGGGATAACCCAAGAGGATTATTAGAGACCTGAATTCTAATTTTGCAAATGAGGAGACTAAGTGCTCTCAAACTGACCTTGAGTCACTGGGGACAAAGAGAAGGTTAAAGATAGCTCCTGCAGCCCACTCCCTGCACCCCCTCATGGCTCAGGCTCTGTTAGGCACTGGGCACCCACGAGTCCTTGATTCCTCAGGCTCCTCCACAGGTAAACAGTCAAGGCACCACAGAGACAGTGCCTGCAGTGTCTCATCTGACCCCTGCCCTGTCTGCACACTTGTCCCTCCACCTGTAGGGCCATTGGAGGTGCGGCTGCAGTTCCTTCCAGGGATGAAACCAGGATGCACCCTGTAGGCTCAGGGAAGACTCCATACACATCACATTAAGTCCCCCACGTGGCAAACTCCTCTTGCTCATAGTTCACTCATTTGTAGAGTGACATGCTTAGGCTAACTCTAAAGTCCACCACAGCTCAATAATCTGCAATCTACAATAAATAAAAACCCCTGTTTACACTCAAATCTCAGTCTGCCTTATTCACTTTCAGATGTCCTACATTTACACACTAGGATTGTCAGAAGTGCATTTCCCCCTTTGTCTTTGTATTTTGTTTTTCTTTCTCAGTTGGTGCCTCTACTCTGTGATGCTGATTTGGTTTATGCTGGGTCTTGTTTTCTAATGTTTTTCTCCATCCCTGGACAGCAGACACCAGACATGACAAAGGCAGAACTCGAAGGTGACAAGGTGGCTGGGGCTCCAGAATAATCTCCCAACCAGATGGGGCACCCTGGAGAGAAGACAGTAAGGAGCATTTCACACAAAGGGAGTGAAGTTTGGAAGCTTTTAATAAAAGCACAAAGAAACCAGTGACTCATCCTGCTATATCCCTGTGGAAGCAAAAACACTCTTAATTTGGAATTATTTCTTGTTTCCATAGCAAAGCATTTAATAAAGTCCTCCTTAGGAACTGCTGCCAGTAAGCAAAACCCTTTCATTTATGGTGTTAGTAAACACTTGGGTCATGTTGGAACTCTACCTAGAACTGGGTTATTAAATTTCTTTCTTCTTTGAAACTACTTAATGAAAGATACCTCAGGATTGTCCCGCTGGTGAATTTGCTCTGTGGTCCTTTTGTAGGTATCCTCTTTTTGAATCTCTTGGGGAGATTTGTCCTGGGTTTATTAAAGTTGAGAGAAGTGATGTTAGTAAACCTCATCTATGACTTGTCAGAGAAAAAAAATTCATGAGACAATGTTGAAATAGGCAAGTATCATTACTTTCAAAAAGGATTATAGTAAGAAGGGGGAAAAACACAGTGGGGTAAGGACCGAGGGAAAAGGGGAAAGGTCACTGTAAGGGGGGGATGGAGAGACCAGAACTAAGTCTGGGTTCCTACTCTCTGAAGCAGAGGTCCTAGAGGGTTTTAACATCTGAAGTGAGCTGGTGGGAAAATACTGAAGGACTGAAAGTTCTTAAGGGAGATTCAGTGATGGGGTGTGTTGACCACATGGAGTTCCCTTCTGAGTTTACTGTGAAAAGCGAAAAAGACATGTCCCATCTAGACTCCGTGGAAGCCAGAGAGAAAGGGGGTCGGGCGCTCCAGTCAGGAAGAAGCTGCCTGAAGTTTAGTCAAACTGTTCTGGATGTCAGTACCTTCTTGTCAGCCCTTCTCCAGAACGCACAAGGGAGTGGGGAGGTTTCCAGGATCACAGGCTCAGGTAAAATCCAACATTGTCAGACTCTACTGAAACTTCATATGCAATTTCACTGAAATAAATGTTTGAGCTTCCCCTTCTCTGGGTCTCTGGATTCCTCCTCCCCCACCCCTGCTTGTTGCCCTCCCACTGAGCCCCCTGCCCCCAATTCCCAGCCCCTTGCAGGAATCCCCAGGGTCCATCCTTTTTTTCCTCATTCTCTCCCTCCCTCTAACCTTCTCTCGCTTCTCTGTGGCACTTTTGTGCTATCAATTAAAACCTTTAAAGCATACAAAAGTTCCATCTCAATCAAGCCCAGATTTCAATGTGAATTATTCCATTGTGGAGTTCTTACTTTCCCTATTCTTTTCAGAAGTAGACTGCTGGGTGCTTCTTCCTAGTCTGTCTTAATCTGAAAGCTCAGCTGAAACCTGTCTGCCATAGGTGACCCTGCTGGTATTTGAATACTGGATGCGTAGCTTCCAGCATCACAGCAACACACAAGTCCCCACAGTACAACAAACTGACAGACTCGTGGAGGATACAGCTACAAGGATGACCAGTTAATATGACTCTTATTGAAATTTATGCACTAACTACTAAGGCCAAAGATCAAGAAATTGAAGATTTTTATCAACATCTGCAGTCTGAAATTGATCAAACATGCAATCAAGATGCATTAATAATTACTGGCAATTGCAATGGGAAAGTTGAAAACAAAGAAGAAGGATGAGTAGTTGGAAAATATGGCCCTGGTGATAGAAACGATGCCAGAGATTGCATGATAGAATTTTGCAAGACTGACTTATTCGATGCAAGCACTCTTTTACAATCACAGAAACAGAGACAATACCAGTGGATCTCACCAGATGGAATACACAGAAATCAAATCAGCTACAGCTGTGGAAAGAGACAGTGAAGAACCTCAATATCATCAGTCAGAACAAGGCCAGAGGCCGACTGTGGAATAGACCATCAATTGTTCATATGCAAGTTCACATTGAAGCTGAAGAAAGTTTGAGCAAGTCCACAAAAGCCAAAATATCACCTTGAGTACATCTCACCTCAATTTAGAGAACATCTCAAGAATAGATTCGATGCATTGAACATCAATAACCAAATACCAGACAAGTTGTGGAATGACGTCAAGCGTATTATACATGAAGAAACTCAGAGGTCATTAAAAAGACAGGAAAGAAAGAAGACCAAAATGGATGTCAGAAGAGACTCTGAAACTTGCTGTTGAACATCGAGTAGATAAAGCAAAAGGAAGAAATGATGAAGTAAAAGAGATGAACAGAAGATTTCAAAGGGCAGCTCGAGAAGACAAAGTATTATAAATGACATGTGCAAAGAGCTGGAGATAGAAAACCAAAAGGGAAGAACACCCTCGGCTTGTCTCCACTGAAAGAACTGAAGAAAAAATTCAAGCCTCAAGTTGCAATATTGAAGGATTCTACAGCGAAAATGTTAAATGAAGCAGGAAGCATCAAAAGAAGATGGAAGGAATACAGAGTCACTATACCAAAAAGAACTTGTCGACAGTCAACCATTTCAGGGGGTAGCATATGATCCGGAACTGAAGGAAGGTACTGAAGGAAGAAGTCCAAAATGCAGTGAAGGCATTGGTGAAAAACAAGGCTCCAGGAATTGACAGAATACCTATTGAGATGTTTAAATGAACAGATGCAGTGCTGGAAGTGCTCACTAGTCTATGCCAAGAAGTTTGGAAGACAGCTACCAGGCCAACAGACTGGAAGAGATCCATATTTATGCCTATTCCCAAGAAAGGTGATCCAATCAAATGTGGAAATTATCAAACAATATCATTAATGTCACACACAAGTAAAATTTTGCTGAAGATCATTCAAAAGCAGCTGCAGCAGTATATAGACAGGGAACTGCTAGAAATTCAAGCTGGATTGAGAGGAGGATGTGGAACCAGGGATATCATTGTTGATGTCAGATGGATCCTGACTGAAAGCAGAGAATACCAGAAAGATGTTTACCTGTGCTTTATTGACTATGAAAAGGCTTTTGACTGGGTGGATCATAGCAAATTATGGATAACATTGAGAAGAATGGGAAGTCCAGAACACCTAATTGTGCTCACGAGGAACCTGTATACAGATCAAGAGGTGGTCGTTCGAATAGAACAGGGGGCTACTGCATGGTTTAAAGTTAGGAAAGGTATGCTTCAGGGTTGTATCTTTTCTGAGCAAATAATCCTAGAAGCTGGACTTTGTGAAGAAGAACAGGGCATCAGGATTGGAGGAAGACTCATTAACAACCTACGTTATGCAGATGACACAACCTTTCTTGCTGAAAGTGAAGAGGACTTGAAGCATTTACTGATGAAGAGCAAAGACCAGAGCTTTCAGTATGGATTACACCTCAACATAAAGAAAACAAAAATCCTCACAACTGGACCGATAAGCAACATCATGATAAACGAAGAAAATGATTTCGTTTTACTTGGATCCACAATCAACACGCATGGGAGCAGCAGCCAAGAAATCAAACAACATATTGCATTGGGCAAATCTACTGTAAAAGACCTCTTTAAAGTGTTACAAAGCAAAGATGTCATCTTGAAGACTAAGGTGCGCCTGACTCAAGCCATGGTGTTTTCAATAGTCTCATATGCATGTGAAAGCTGGACAATGAATAACGAAGACCTAAGAAGAACCGACGCCTTTCAATTATGATGTTGGTGAAGAATATTAAATATACCATGTACTACCAAGAGAATGAACAAATCTGTCTTGGAAGAAGTACAACCAGAATGCTCCTTAGAAGCAAGATGGTGAGACTTTGTCTCACATTCTTTGGACATGTTATCAGGAGAGATCAGTCCCTGGAGAAAGACATCATGCTTGGTAAAGTAGAGGGTCAGTGAAAAAGAGGAAGACTTTTGATGAGATGGCTTGCCACAGTGGCTGCAACAATGGGCTCAAGCATGGCAACAATTGTGAAGATGGTGCAGTACTGGGCAGTGTTTTGTTCTGTTGTGCACAGAGTCACTGTGAGTTACAAGTGACTCGATGGCACCTAACAACAACAACATTCAATTCAAAGAGATAACAGAGCAGCCTGTTTCCAAAGTCAGGACATTTAGGAATTTCTTGAAAGCTATGCGCTCCCTGGAGACCACAGGCATTGATAGTATGCTTTAAAGGTCTAATTAGAAACCTAAGCTAGTGTGGGCAATGTGGATGATTCTATGAGAACAACCTGCCCTGGATCAATCTGCTACATTGCCCTGTTGAGAGTCTGCCTGGCCCCTAGAAGCGGGCTCCAATCGAGCCCCTATGAAATGCTGTATGGGAGACCTTTCCTTAAGGCAGCCCGGGGATGTAGTGATTCAGATAATCCTTAAGTAGTCCAGGAACTCAAAGTTTCCAGGTATCTTAGGTAATGGTTCTATTTCAGTCTCCTGGTCTAAGGGTGAGGCTGACTTGCATTTCAGTGGTTTTTTGCATGTGTTCTGCTTATACAAGGCAATTTCTTTTGCTTCTCTTATACCTAAGATTGGCCATTCTCTTTGCCCTTCTAAATCTTAGGGGTGGAGCAAGGTGGCAGAAGGTGGCGAGTAACACTGGTGCCCAGAAGTTGGAAGCCATCAGCATGCATACAGTGTTTATGGGGAAGTTGTTAATTGAGTTGAAGGGAAAACCTCTGAGTGTATGAAAGGATCCGGCAGCAGGAGAAAGCCAATAAAGCTTCCAGAAGCAGTATAACAGAAGGGTCCTGGAGATCATCTGCCTGGTTTCAAATCTTGATTCTGCTAGCTTTCGATTTTTGGGCCAAGGGGCTTCACTTCCAGGTGGCTCAGTTTCCTTATCTGCAAAATAACATTAAACAACAGTGGCCACTTTATACGGTTATTGTGAAGATTAAATAAGATAAACTGAAAACCATTTAGCTCATTGCCTGTATTCTTTATACACCGTGTTATGCCAGTTGAGCTAGATGTTCCCTGAGACCATGGTCCCCAGAGTCCTCCGCCCAGTAATTTGATCCCTCAGGGAGTTTGGATGTGTTTATGGAGACTCCTTGACCTCGACTTAGACAAGTTGTGCTGCCTTCCCCAGTACCGTGTACTGTCTTACACTTTACCAAAGTTACCACTTATGGGCCTGTCTAATCTTTGGCTGAAGGGTGAACCTCAGTCTCCAGTTCTGTCCAAGACCCTCCTTCGTGATCCCTGTCAGAGGAGTCAGTGGTGGTAGCTGGGCACCATCTAGTTGTGCTGGACTCAGTCTGGTGGAGGCTGAGGTACTTGTGGTCCACTAATCCTTTAGACTCATCTTTCCCTTGTGTCTTTGGTTTTAAATCTTCTTTGCCTGCTACCCCCAGGAGCTAATCATTCCTTGCCTGTTCGTAGGTCCCTAAAACTCTGCCCCATGTCAGCAGGGAGTAGCCAGATGAGTCACCAACCTTTATCCCTTAAAATTAAGGAATTGCTACAACTCAAGGGAGGATTGTAACCTGATCTTACAAATGCCAGGAAATTTCCATTAGTCCTTAAACTAGCCCAAGCCAGATTTGGCCCACCCTGCACTTGCAGAAGGGCCAGCTGTGACCACTAATTGACCTCAGTGGAGGACACAGCAACAGGCAGAATGAATCAGAAGGAAAATCATCACCTGGACCCTATTTCAAAGTGAGAGGTCCGACAAGAACCACGTCATCACCTCCTGTTTCCTGACAGCCTTGTAGAATTCTCCCTCCCCAGTACACCTATGTGGCTGCCATCATGCTGCCCAGATCACATATAAGCCCTGCTTCCCCATAGCTTTGCAAATTGCAATAAAGTTACTTCCTCTTTCACAAAGGCTGGTGTCCAGATAATTGGCAAGTCTGAGCGTGCCGGACAAGGACCCACCTTCTAGGGTTTGGTAACACCCATGCCCCTTGATAGCAACTGGTTTACTAGTTAGTCACTATCAACGACTGCACTTTTCAGGAGAGACATCACCAGAGTCACCAAATGAGGAAACGCTTCATCTTTATGGCGCATGATCCACCCTATTCTCATTTCTTTTTCTTCTAAAAGTCTCTTATGTTTACACTGAGGAATCTAGATTCACCTTCAACAATGCTTTGCATAAATTAAAGCCTGTGAGGTCGGCCATATCTGACAGACCGGACTGAGACTTGGAGAAACAGGTCACTCCAAGGTAACACCCTAACTCGCCCTCATGCTGGTGTTCCCAGAAGTGCGTGTACGTTGTCTTTTCTCCAAAAAGTGACCCTCTCCTGAGGACAAAGCAGGCTTGCTCACACAGGTGTATCTGGGTGAACACACAAGTCCCAGGCAGCAGGAAGGTGGGCAGCTCTGTGAGCCCTGGAGCAGTGGGGTGCTGATTCACTGTGTCTAACAGCCCTAGAATTTAGGATGCCAGTCAGTGCTTCCAAACTCCTGAAAATAAGAGTGACAATGGCCCACTCCTTTTATTTATTTATCTGTTTAGAAAAAGGAATAACTGGGTTGTGCATAAACAAAGCTGTGCCTTTGTGAATATGTGGAACCGAGCATCACCAAGGGCTATCTTTGCAACCCTGCTGCCCAGACCCATGCCCTCTCTGGGGCCGCAGCACAGGGCCTAGGTCAGGCCACCTCTGTTAGCAGAAAGCAGGGTGTGGGCATAGGGTCCCCTTTCTGCTTGCATTTTCCCACTATGCCTTACTGTTGAGCCTCTATAATCTCTTACACGTTAACCCCACTTTGATAAAGAGGAATCACCATTTCTAAATGCTTCCAGGAGGCCCCCAGGAAGAGGGGGATGCTGTGGGGGCTGAGTTGCTTATGGAGCCCCACACCAGCCTCCCAGGTAGCATCATTGCCCAGGCAGCTTCCCCGGAGCCCTGCAACCTGGACAGCCACCCTAGGAGGGATGCCCTGAGCACTGTGCTTCCACCCCCTACCGAGTCCAACCTCTAGGAGTGATGGTCTGACATCATGGCACCTTCTTCAGGGAACAGCTTCAGGGGTGATGGCTGTGGGATTGTTAGAAAACATGGTTTTGGTTATGGGGCTGCCAGCCCTCCCTAAAAAGCTAATAAGAGGACCAGGAAGAGCCACAGGTTCCGAAAGGAAGGGTAACTGTGATGTTCTGAAAGTCGCACCACAACGCCAGTTGGAGGAAAAATCTGACAATTGTTCTTATTTAGATGAGGATTGTCATCAGGCCTTTATCCTTTGTTAAAGTAAAATAATGTAACAATGAGATAAAAATTATATTGTGTGCTAAAATGAAGGAATGCATCCAAGGAAATACACAGAACTAATCACACTCTCACTAATGGGCCTCACCTACATGTGAGACTGGACATGGGTTTACACGTGTCTGCCCTTTTATTTCTGCATTTCAGATTCTAATATCATCAACATTATTACAGTTAGGCACAGGTTTCTTCATCTTCTGCCATTACTAAGTTTTCAAATTGCTGCACCCTTAGGTCAACTACACCATTGCTAGTATACTTGTTGCCAACCAGTCGATTCTGACTCATAATTTGTAGGAGAGATTAGAACAGCCAATAGGATTTCCAAGGAGCGGCTGGTGGATTTGAATGGCCGACGTTTTGGTTAGCAGCTGTCTTAGTCATCTAGTGTTGCTATAACAGAGATACCACAAGTGGATGGCTTTAAAAAAGAGAAGTTTATTCTCTCACAGTCCCGTAGGTTACGAGTCCAAATTCAGAGTGTCAGCTCCAAGGGAAGACTCTCTCTCTCTGTTGATTCCGTAGGAAGGTCCTTGTGATGCATGAGTCTTATCTTGGTCTGGGAGCACCTCAGTGCAGGAACATTAGGTCCAAACTATGCGCTCTGCTCCCGACACTGCTTTCTTGGTGGTGTGAGGTTCCCAACTCTCTGCTTGCTTTTCTTTCCTTTTATCTCTTACAAGAGATAATAGGCAGTGCAGGCCACACCCCAGGGAATCTCCCTTTACATTGGATCAGGGATGTGACCTTAGTAAGGGTGTTACAATCCCACCCCAATCCTCTTTAACATACAATTACAATCACAAAATGGGGGACAGCCACACAATACTGGGAAATATGGCCCAGCCAAATTGATATACACATTTTTGGGGGGACATAATTCAAACCATGACATTCCATCCTTAGGCCCCCCAAAAATCACATCCTTGCAACATGCAAAACATAGTCACCCCATCATATCATGGCAAAAGTCGTAAATCCAAGTCCAAAAATCCAAAAATTCCTCTTCAGCTGTGAAATCTAGAATACAGGTTATCTGCTTCCATAGGTACAATGACAGAACAGGCACAAGCTAGACATTTCCATTACAAATGGGAGAAATTAAAGGGAAAGAAGGGATAACAGGCACCAAGCAAGTCAGCAGAACACATTACTTTAGCCCTCAAGGCTTTGAAATAATCCTCTATTCTCTGAGACAATTTACACAATGGCCCTGCCCTCCAGACTCTAGGTATTGGCCACACTCTCCAGATTCTAAGTGGAGGCCCTGGGCCGAGAGCTTCAGCTCCACCTTCCAGGCCCACTGGGACAGCAACTCTGCTCCCTCAGCTTTAGGCACACCATTCTCCCAGTCCATCTGACTGGTGACTCCACCCTTAGAAACACCAGAGGCCATGGCTCCACTCTATGAAACCCCAGAGGTCATGGCCATACCTTTTGAGACAGAGGCAGCTCAGCTTCTTGTGTCCTTTGTCTCTTCAGCTTCTGCTTCCTGTGGCCTCTTGGTCCTTGGGCCTCATGCCCACCTCTGCCTTGCTAGGGCAAGGGTTTCAAAGCTATGTAGTTCTACCGGTAAGTGCCCAGATGCACCTCACTCCACCAGGAAGCCTCCTGAGCACAGGCACTCAGCTGTCTCCCTCCGAGGGTTGGCTACAGTGTCTGCTCACGCTGGTCTCCTGGTTCTGCTGCTGCTGCTGGTTCTCTGTCACTGCCACTTCTCTGCCACTGCAGGTTCTCAGCTGCTGCTGGTCCTCTGCTGCTACCACTCCTCTATCCATTCACATTTTCAAAACCACTTCCACATTTTACGTATCTGTTACAGCAGCACCCCACTCTCTCGGTACCAAATTCTGTCTTAGTCATCTAGTGCTGCTATAACAGAAATACCACAAGTGGATGGCTTTAAAAAAGAGAAGTTTATTCTCTCACAGTCCAGTAGGCTACAAGTCCAAATTCAGGACATCAACTCCAAGGGAAAGCTTTCTGTCTCTGTTGGTTCTGTAGGAAGGTCCTTGTGATGCATTAGTCTTACCTTGGTCTGGGAGCACCTCAGTGCAGGAACATCAGGTCCAAACGATGCGCTCTGTTCCTGACACTGCTTTCTTGGTGGTGAGAGGTTCCCAACTCTCTGCTTGCTTCTCTTTCTATCTCTTACAAGAGATAACAGGTGGTGCAGGCCACACCCCAAGGAAATTCCCTTTACATTGGATCAGGGATGTGACCTCAGTAAGGGTGTTACAATCCCACTCTAATCCTCTTTAACATACAATTACAATCACAAAACGGGGGGCAACCATACAATACTGGGAATCATGGCCCAGCCAAACTGATACACGTATTTACTGTGGGACGTAATTCAATCCATGACAGCATCAATCTTTTTTTTTTTTTTTAATTGCCCTTTAGATGAAGGCTTACAGAACAAACTAGCTTCTCATTAAATAGTACACGTATTGTTTTGTGACATTGGTTACCAACTCCATGACATGTCATCACTCTCCCTTCTTCACCTTGGGTTCCCAATCATCAGCTTTCCTGACCTCTCCTGCCTTCTAGTTCTTGCCCCTGGGCTGGTGTGCCCTTTAGTCTCATTTTGTTTTATGAGCCTCTCTAATCTTTGGCTGAAAGGTGAACTTCAGGAAGCAGCCAAGCTTTAAATTATTTATACTATTACTATTCCAACCTTGGAAATCCTTTACAGAATAGTGAAAACATGACCAATAACATCAACTTCTGTTTGAAGGACTAACCCCCTGTTCTAAAAGTAGCATTTGTTAAGATACACTGATTTAGGTAAGCTTGAAATGGACCCGTAGCATGAAAAAAATATGTAGGAAAAGACTCCCCAAAGGTCTGGAAATGATAAAGATAGGATTTGGGGTTTGCTTATTTTTATTTTTGCATCTAAGTCTGCAATAAATGTTGGGTGGGCTGTGAATATGGGTGGGTCATGTGCTGGGGAGCAGGATGGGGAAGGGACCCAAAATGAAAATCTGGACACGAGTCTTTAAAATTGAGGCTGTCTGATTCATGTGTTGGAAGCCAAGGATTCTGTGCCCCAAATCTGTAGTAGTGTTGCTTCAACACCAAATGTTTCTGTCAAAAACATATTTAGCAGAACCCACAAGGATTTATATTTAATAAACAGCCTGGAATTGCTTACTTATTCCAAGTCCACATCTGACTTCTTGCTCAAGTGGAGATGAGGGTGCACAGCTCCGCACAGCCCAGAGTAAATGTATAGGTGTTGGAACTCTCCCACTGATACGGATGTTAGGAGTCCTACTGTTTTGCTTTTCTAAAATAAAGCAGCTCCTTGTGCTGTCAGGATGTGCTCCTAAAGAAAACTACACACTCATCAAAAGACTTCACCAAAAGAGTAAAAAGACAACCTACAGACTGGGAAAAAAATTTGGGCTATGACAAATCCGATCAGCGTCTAATCTCTAAAATCTACAAGATACTGCAAAACCTCAATATCAAAAAGACAAACAACCCAATTAAAAAATGGGCAAAGGATATGAACAGACACTTTCCTAAAGAAGATATTCAGGTGGGTAACAGACACATGAAGAAATGCTCACGATCATTAGCCATTAGAGAAATGCAGATCAAAACTACAATGAGATATCATCTCACTCCAGTGAAGCTAGCATTAATCCAAAAAACACAAAATAATAAATGCTGGAGAGGTTGTGGAGAGACGGAAACACTTATACACTGTTGGTGGGAATGTAAATTGGTACATCCACTTTGGAAATTGATTTGGTGCTTCCTTAAAAAGCTAGCAATAGAAGTACCATATGATCCAGCTATCCCTCTCCTTGGAATATATCCTAGAGAAATAAGAGCCATCACACGAATGGATATATGCACACCCATGTCCATTGCAGCACTGTCCACAATAGCAAAAAGATGGAAACAACCTAGTGCCCATCAAAGGACAAATGTATAAACAAATTATGGTGTATCCACACAATGGAATACTACACAAAGCTAAAGAACGACAATGAAGCCGTGAAACATCTTACAACGTGGAAGAAACTGGAGGTCATTATACTGACTGAATTTAGTCAGTCACAGAGGGACAAATATTGTGTAAGACCACTATTATAAGAAATCGAGAAAAGGTTTAAACACAGAGAAAACATTCTTTGATGGTTACGAGGGTGGGAAGGGAGGGTGAGGGTTATTTACTAACCAGATAGTAGATAAGACTCATCTTAGGTGAAGGGAAGGACAGCACACACTATAGGGGGAGTCAGCACAGCTGGACTAAACAAAAGCTAAGAATTTTCCTGAATACAGTCAAACACTTTGAGGGACAGAGTAGCAGGGGTAGGGGTCTGGGGACCAGGCTTTCAGGGGAAATCTAAGTCAATTGGCATAACAAAGCTTATTAAGAAAATGTTCTGCACCCTACTTTGGTGAGTGGTGTCTGGGGTCTTAAAAGCTTGCAAGCGGCCATCTAAGATGCATCAATTGGTCCCAACCACCTGGAATAAAGGAGAATGAAGAACACCAAAGACACAAGGAAAGTATTAGCCCAAGAGACAGAAAGGGCCACATAAACCAGAGACTTCATCAGCCTGAGACCAGAAGAACTAGAAGGTGCCCGGCTACCACCAATGACCACCCTGATAGGGAACATGACAGAGAGTCCCGGATGGAGCAGGAGAAAGGTGGGGTGCAGAATTCAAATTCTGGTAAGAAGACCAGACTTAGTGGTTTGACTGAGACTGGAGGAACCCCAGAAAGCATGGCCCCTGGATTCTCTATCAGCCCAGAACTGAAACAATTTCCAAGGCCAACTCTTCAGACAGGGATTGGACTCGACTGTGGGACATAAAGTGATACTCATGAGGAGTGTGCCTCATAGCTCAAGTAGATACAAGAGACTAAACGGGCAGCTTCTGTCCGGAGATGAGATGAGAAGGCAGAGAGGGTTAGGAGCTGGTTGAATGGACACCGGAAATCAGGGGTGGAAGGGAGGAGTATGCTGTCACAGTATGGGGAGAGTAATTAGAGTCACATAACAATGTATGTATAAATTTTTGTATGGGGAAAAAAAAAAAGAAATCTTGTCCTCCACACTTCTTATATGACTAGGCTCTCCTTCCATTCTGTGGGCTCCAAGTGCTGAGTAGGAGCAGGTCCCCGTTGCCTGTCTTTCTCCTAATGCCAAGCGTTCTTGTTGCAGGGATGTTTCCTGAAAGCTCGTTAGATGAAACTGAGGTCACATGTGCCTGCCTGGGACTGTTTTCCACGTGCCTACCTCAGCTTCTTGGGCTTTTTCTCCTGCATCATATGCCAAGTCTTCCTCTTCTGTGTCCCTTAGAGCAGCTGGTGCCTTCTTTAAAGCTCTTCACCTTTTATTAACCACGATACTATTCTATTTGTTAAATTTCTTCCTCTATCTATACCAAACAAACAAAATAAAAAGCTATTTTCAGTAAGTAGTTCAATATTCTTTAGAGGGTAAACAAAAATGTATGAACCTTAATGGGAAAATGAACACAGACAGGAGAGAATCTGACTAATACCACTAGTTGGAATAAAACCACTGAGGTTCAGAGTAGATCTCCATTCCTTTCATCTGCCTCAAAAACTTCTATCCATCTTTTTCCCCATTAGGTGCTTGGCACTGTTACACATGCAGGGCGGGGGTCATGGACAAGGAAGGGTGTCAGTACTCACAGTGAGGGAACCCCACAGGGAGAGGTGGCATGTCCTTGGTGCCCATAATGTTAGGAAAATATCCCACAACTGACAGCCAAGAGGAGGCTTCAAAGCTTAGTAACAACGTTGTTTGAGGACTTGGAAATGCACCCTCTTAGTAGATGTTGTTGTTGTTAGTTGCTATCCACTGGATTCCAACTCATGGTGACCCAGTGAGTGCAGAGTAGAACTGCTCCAAAGGGGTTTCAAGGCTGCGGCCTTTCAGAAGCAGATTGCTAGGCCTTTCTTCCACAGTTCCTCTGGGTTTGTTCAAACCGTCAACCTTTCAGTTAGTAGTAGAGCACAAACCATTTGCGCCATCTTGGGACCCCAGAAGGAATTTTCCAAATCAATAACCAGGACTCAAAAGTGCTTTGAGATGGTTGCAGGGCATCAATGCAAGGCTGTAAAATCTACTCACATCATTCAGGACAAGGTCCGGTTTGCAAACGTGGCTTCCGAGCTGCTAACGCTCTGCGCATCCCTGTTTCCGGGTCACAGAGACCCTCGGGGTCAAGGACTCATGGCCAAGTTTTGAGGACTTTAAGGCTGCATTGCAATGCTGAAAATATTTCCTGCAAGGATGAACTCTTATCCATGAAGAATAACTTGTAATTAACATAATTAACAGCTGGTGGGTGGAAGTGGTGCGGCGTGAGCACAGCAAGATAACAGTTTCCATGAAAGATGAGTTTGTGCCCTATGGGTTTCTGTTTCAAACTTCAACTGACACGTAAAGAAAGCATGACCCTGAATCACTTCCAAGATGATGGAATTCCTTTGCTTTCCTCTTCTGTGCAGTAAAGCTCACGTTAATGCTTCTCTCTGAGAAATTTAACTTCTTTGTTTTTGGAATGCTTTGTGAGAAAAAGTGCGGCTGCTGCTTTGTTCACAAGGCAGGTCCCTGTGCCTGCAGAGGCAGATACCTAGTGCAGAGGTCAAGAAGGACAAAGTCAGTTAGTCAATTACCATTGCCAGATGAGACATCTAAATATTGTTCATTAAATGCTCTAAAGCATCATTCTGGGCAGAAATGCAAGCATATTCAATAAATTAGCTCCACAATCTGTAAACCCATTTGGCCACTGTCTGATATCATCAACCACATTGGGAGGTTGTTAATCTTACTAAAAATGAAATGTGCTTTAAGCGTTCCATGAAGCTTAGCTGTTTCAGAGTTGAGGTTTGTACACCCTGCTCTATGTCCATTTCAGAGGTGAGGTTTGTTTGCCCTGCTCTCTGTCAAATGCCCATGCAGGGCTGGAGGCCCACTCTAGGGCTCTGACTAGGGAATGCCCAGCCCCTTGGATGCATTAGAAGGACTTTCTAAAAAACACCAGGGCTCTGTGTACCAGCTTCTTTGGGCCTCACCAGATGCCCTTACATCAACACAACAGCCACTTCAAGTTTTAGGATTGTCACATGAGTTTGGAGCGTCTTCAAAAAGTTAAACATAGGATTACCAAGTTGTTGTTGTTGCTAGGAGCTGTAGAGTCAGTTCCAGCTCATATTGCAGGTTTCTAATGAGTCTTCCACCAATCCTGATACCACATTCTTCTTCATATAGTCCAGCTTCTCCGATTATTTGCTGTGCATAAAGATTGAATGAGTATGTTGAAAGGATACAACCCTGATGCACACCATTATTGATTCTAAAGCAGGCAGTATCCCCTTGCTGTGTTCAAATGACTACCTCTTGGTCTATGTACAGGTTAAGTATTTTGGAATTCCCATTCTTCACAATGACATCCATAATTTGTTAGGATCCACACAGTTGAATGCCTTTGCATACTCAAAGAAGCACAGGTAAAAACCTTTCTGATAGTCTCTGCTTTCAGCCATGATCCATCTGATTTCAGTAATGATATCCCTCGTTTCAAGTCCTCTTCCAAATCTGGCTTGAATTTATGGCAGTTCCAGATCAATGTACTGCTGCAACCGTTTTTGAATGATCCTCAGCAAAATTTTACTTGCGTGTGATATTAATGATACAGTTCAATAATTTCCAAATTCGGTTGGATCACTTCTCTTTGGAATAGGCATAAATATGGATCTCTTCCAGTCTATTGGCCTGGTAGCTGTCTTCCAAATTTTTTGGCATAGACTAGTGAGCACTTCCAGCACTGCATCTGTTCATTTAAACATCTCAATAGGTATTCTGTCAATTCCTGGAGCCTTGTTTTTCACCAATGCCTTTAGTATCTCTTGGGCTTCTTCCTTCAGTACTATCGGTTCTTGATCATAATGCTACTTCCTGAAATGGTTCAATGTCGACCAATTATTTTTGGTACACTGACTCTGTGTATTCCTTCCATCTTCTTTTGATGCTTTCTGTGTCATTCAATATTTCGTCAATAGAATCCTTAAAAATGGCAACTCAAGCCTTGAACTTTTTCTTCAGTTCTTTCAGCTTGAGAAATGTCGACCATGTTCTTCCTTTTTAGTTTTCTCACTTCAGGTCTTTGCACATTTCATTATAATATTTTACTTTATCTTCTTGAGCTGCCCTTTGAAATCTTCTGTTCAGCTTTTTTACTTCATCATTCCTTCCATTTGCTTTAACTGATCAACACTCAAGAGCAAGTTTTAGAGTCTCTTCTGACATACATTTTGGTCTTTTCTTTTTTTACTGTCTATTTAATGACCTTTTGGTTTCTGCATGTATGATGTCCTTGATGTTAACCCACAATTCGTCTGGTCTTCAGTCATTAGTGTTCAATGTGTCAAACGTATTTTTGAGATAGCCTCCAAATTCAGGTGGGATATACTCAAGGTTGTATTTTGGCTGTCATGTACTTGTTTTAGTTTTCTTCAGCTTCAACCAGAACTTGCATATGAGCAATTGATGGGCTGTTCCACAGTCAGACTCTGGCCTTGTTCTGACTAATGATATTGAGCTTTTCCATTGTCTCTTTCCATAGACATAGTTGATTTGATTCCTGTGTATCCAATCTGCCCAGGTCCACATGTATAGTCACAGTTTATGTTGTTGAGAAAAAGGATTTACAATGAAGAAGTGAAGTCATTGGTCTTGCAAAACTCTATCAAGCAATCTCTAGTGTTTCTATCACCAAGGTCATATATTTCAACTGGTGTTACTTCTTCTTTGTTTCTAACTTTCCCATTCCAACCATCAGTAATTATCAGTGCATCTTGATTGTGTATTTGATCAATTTCAGACTGCAGAAATTGGTAAAAATCTTCAATTTCCTCGTCTTTGGCATAAGTGTTGGTGCATAAGTTTGAGTAATAGTTGTATTGACTGGTCTTCCCTGTAGGTGTATTGATATTATCCTATCACGGACAGCATTGTACTTCAGGATAGATCTTGAAATGTTCTTTTTGATGATGAATGCAACAGAATTCCTCTTCAAGTTGTCATTCTTGGTATAGTAGACCATATGACTCTATGATGCATATATAGATGAGAGAGACAGAGAGAGAAAGTAAAGATGGAGATAGATAAATATAGGCCAATAAGGTCCCATTCCCAGGAAAAAAAAACAGTGAAAAGCATAACTTTTGAAAAATGAAAGCACCCAGTAAAACAAAACAAAACAGAACAAAAACAACAACTCCTTCAAAAAAGAATAAGGTGTGAAAATAGTCTGTTTGGGTAACTGGACACTCAACAACAGAAATGTTTTTGAGGCTACTATTACCATGAGCGTGAATGTCAATAAAATCTTAAAATGTCATTTGTTAAAACCAGACCACCTTTCCTCTTACTGCTCCCTCTCTCCCCCAACCCTAATCTTCTCTTTAACAGTCTTTTAACCTGCTGCCTCAGCCATGACTGGAAGTTGGTTAAAATTTAATATGGAAAGTACAGCATTTTGTATGCTAATTCCTATTGCTGGGCTATTAGAAGGAATAAAAATGACTCAATAAATCTTAGCATTTCACTCTAGTTAGCAATATAACAATTAGAAGGAAAGAAAATAATATTCTGCCCTTGCACAATAAATACATTAAATTAAACTAGTCTGCATTAATTCAGTCTGGGAAAGGAGCATGAAGCAAATCAGTGAAAGCTTGATGACATGCTGGGCCACATTTCACAGCTTCCTGTTTAGGCAAAGACTCTATAAGGAAACAATGCCACCCAAAACTTTTTTTTTTAATTCTTTCTCCATTACGCTCTTTCTCTCCTCTTCCATTTGGAGTGCAACAACACTGTGTGAGACAGTTTACTCTTGTTCCACAGGTCACTGAAGTGCCAGTCATGTTTCTCCAATGTTTTCTCTGTTTATCAAATGAGATAATTTCTACATTAAGTGATTTTTCTTTAATTTTAGATAATGTGCTTTTCAGTTCTAGATTTTCCATTTTTGTTTCTTTTTTTCATACTTTTTATTCTCCTGTTGATACTCTCCATCCATTCAAGCATAATGACTACCTTTTTCATTTAAATTATATATATATATATATATATATATATGGAGGCCTGGAGATTCAGTGTTTAAGAGCTCAGCTGCTAACCAAAATGTCAGCAGTTTGAATCCACCAGCCATCCCTCAAAAACCCTATGGGGCAGTTTTTTATCTAACTTAAAGTCCTTATGTTCTAATTCCAGCATCCAGGTCTTCTTTGTCTGTATCAATTGTCTTTGTTTTCTGTTTTTGTAATATTTTATTTATTGTGGTGGTAATATACAAAATCAAACATACATCCATTCTCAATTTCTCCATGTTCAATAACACTGGTTACACACTTCATGTTATGTCATCTTTCTAGTTATCTCTACCCACACTGTTTCATCACCATTAATTTAGGCTCTCTGTCCCTTAAGCTTCTCATCTGTGCTTCACATTATCTGTTGTAAGATTAAGCTCATATAGATAATTCTTTATCAGAATGCTATGGTCAAGGCAAATATTTTTTACTAATTGGGCTAACCTTTTGTTTGGCTTAACAATGGCTTCATGGGATAGTTCTGGTTCAAAGTTTAAAGATTATTTCCAGACATTAGCTTAAGTGGTTCTCCTACTCTCAATGGATCCAGTAATTCTGGTTTCTCTATGAGTTTGAAATTCTGTTACATTCCGCTTTTCCTTCTTTTCATCAGGATCCATCTGTTGGGTCCTTGATCAAAATATTCATTAATGGTAGCCAGGCACCATCCATTTCTTCTGATCTCATGGTAATGGAGGTTGTAATTTATGGAGCAAATTAAACCTGCAGTCCATTTTCCTTCTCTGATTCTTAGGTCTCCCTTCTTCCTCTGCTTCTTCTAGGAAAATAGAGACCAGTTGTTTATCTTGGGTGGCCACTCACAAGTTTTTAAGATCCCCGGGTCTACTCAGTGTACTAGGAGGTAGATAACTCTGTTTTCTCTTGGGTTACATTTTTCAATTTTTTCACATCTTTTTTATCGTATTTTAGACATTTTGGATAATGTGTTGTAGAGAACCTGGATTCTGTTGTCTTTCTATCAATATAGTTGATTTGGGTTCTAACAGAACTAAATCACTGACTATTCACCTTGAATTTGTGAAAGCTTTCTATGTTAGTATGGGTTTTTTAATATTTATTTCCCTTAGTTCAAGGGCATTTCTGTCAATACTGGGGAAAAATATTTATTCTGAAGTTGGGTCTTTCTAGAATTTCTATGGAAAATCCAGAATGTGTATCAGGCCCTTCTTGCCATGGTCTGAATCTTAATCCATAGAGACATGAACTGCATTGTTTTTCCATGATTCTCCTTTCTCTCTCCCTTTAGTTTGGCTCCTATGTCCCTCTCTGGGAGAAGTTGTACTTCCCCACCCCGTTGATGTTGGCCTTGACTCTTGGGCTTGCATTGGTCAATGGTGTTAATAGACATGACACATGCTGAGAGTTTAATATGCTTGCATGGTTTGCCTTGCTATCTTAAGCTCCTGTGATCTTCTGGGAGAAGAGCATGCCCAGGATGATAAAGACACATAATACTGACTGGAACCCAACCCATAGCCTGGAGTGATGCCTAGCCTTATGGATTGGAAAATCTCAAGTCTAACTACTAAGGAGCATACAGAGAGATAATTTTTACATGATAGCCCTTTTTGGCAAAGGACATGCTGTGTGGTGTAGAAATGAGTATAAAAACCTCATGGATATAGTACTTACTATATCATATACGTCACATTATGTGAATAAAGGTAGAATCCTGCTGCTTAAAGACACCCCTACTCTGTCTTTGGATATGATTTGAATATATCCTTCTTGAGAGAGTGAGTAAAGTTGGAAAACAGTGTGAAAAGGAAAAAAGTAACCACATTGAAGATTTTCATTGGCATAATCACACTCAACTCTCACATATAAATTGTGGGGTAGGTGTTAGTAGGTCCACTTTACAAAAATTTCTCTGGATTACAATATTTTGACAAGATCATTCATCTTTTAAATTTTATAGTTGTTATTTTATCCCAGATATGGGACTTTGATTTGTATGCTTTGTGATGGTGGGACAGCTAAATAATTTGAGATGCCAACTGTGATGGTTAAGATTGTGTGCCAACTTGGCTGGGCCATGATTCTCAGTGTTTATATGCGATCACTCCCATGATGGAATCTGCTGTGAGTAGCCAATCAGTGGAAAGGGATTTTCCTTGTGGGTGTGTCCTGCATCCGAATATAAGCAGACATTCTGGCTTTTTGCTCACTCTGGATCCTGCGGCTGCTTCCTGTTCATGTGACCTCCAGTTCTTGGGACTTGAGCTGTTACCTTATCTGTCAATCATGGATTCAACAACCTTCACAGCCTGTGAGCGGAAGCCCTGCTCTCCTTCCTGCCAATCTTGGGTTTACCAGCCCCTGCAGCTACATGAATTGTGAGAAGCCTCTATCCTAATCCATGGACTTGGGATGTTCCAGTCTCTACAATTGCATGAGCTCTTTCTTTGACATAAATCTCTCTCTCTATATATTTATATGCTTTACTGGTTTCACTTCTCTAGAGAACCTAACCTAAGACACCAACAGTGTGTCTTTTCTTCTCCCCTTATAACCACCTCCCCCAACGTGAATCACAAAACCAAGGGTTCAAGTTCAAAAACACCCTGATCCAAGCATGAGGCAGAAAAATTGGCAGTGGAAACTGGCTTCAGGAGCTTTGGAAGGAAGTGTCTATCCCAGACAGGAGCCACACTTTGTCTGAGCCAAGGAGCAATAGCAATGTTGTCGGCCTCTAAAGGAAAGATGAGCACATCTTATGAAGAAAAGTGTCAAGTATGTGTTCCATAGCCACAATCCAAGCATCTGTAACCTGTAAAAGTACTTCAATAATTCACCTTCTATCATGAATGTTTACTTTTGTCTGACAGCAGAATCAGTCATGTCAATTCCATGTATCTGTTTCTCTGCAATGAAGCCCAGTGACTTGGTGTGCAGCTCAGTACATATGTGGCTTGGTTGTGGAATCATGGTTCAGCAGTTGGGGGAGATGGACAGAGTTTACTCTCAACATGCATCATGCTGGCTGTTCTTCTGCTGCTGAGGTGACCCTCTGAATTTGGAAACCATAATTTTGCTGTCTGTGAAACAGTGTGTTTATCACTATGTGTTACATGTACCAAGCTCTCCAGTGACAAATGCCCATACAGTGTGCTTAAGACTGATATTTGTGAGAATGATTCATTATTGTGTTTTCTCCATGAAGCAGTGTGTGTAGCCTCTGTGAGGGGTTGTTACAGAGGGAGAAGAACAGACACAAGGTCGAAGGTCATATGAAGACAAAGGCAGAGATTAGAATGATGCTGCCACAAGCCAAGAAACATCAAGGACGGCTGGCCACCACCAAAATCTGCAAGAGGCAAGGAAGAATCTTTTCTAGAGTCTTCAGAAAGACGATGGCCCTGCCCACACCTTGACTTTGAACTTACAGCCTCCAGAACTATCAGACAATAAATATACTTTGTTTTAAGTCACCCAGTTTGTGGTACTTAGTTATAGCAGCCCTAGGAGACAAATACACCATACACAAAAATTAACTCAAGATGGATCAAAGACATAAACATAAGAGACAAAACTATAAAACTCATTAAAAAAAAAGGAGTAAATCTTTATGACCTTGGATTAGGCAATGGTTTCTTAGATACTACACCAAAAGCCTGGAGCCCTGGTGGCACAGTGGTTAACAGCTACAGCTGGTAAGCAAAAGGTCAGCAGTTCAAATCCACCAACCGCTCCTTGGAAACCCTATGGGGCAGTTCTACTCTGTCTTATAGAGTTGCCGTGAGTCAGAATTGACTCCATGACAACAGGTAAGTAACACCAAAAGCACAAGTGACCAAAAAAGAAAAAAAAAAGATGAATTGGACTTCATAAAAACTAAAACCTTCTATGCTGTAAAGGACATCATGTAGAAAGTGAAAAGACAACCCACAGAATGGGAGAAAACATTTGCAAATAATATATCTGATAAGGAACTTATATCTAAAATATATAAAGAACTCTTACATCTCAATAGTAAGAAGACAACCCAATTCAAAAGTGGACAAAAGGAGATACTCAAAGAAGATACACAAATGACAAGGAAGCACATGAAGGATGCTCAACACGTCTTGCTGGAACACTCAAAAGAGCACTACTAGTAATAGCCCCACAATGGAAACCACCTGTCATGGATTGATTTATGTCCCCCAACAATATGTGTCAACTTTGTTAGGCCATGATTCCCAGTGTTGTGTGGTTGTCCTCCATTTTGATTGATATAATTTTCCCATGTGTTGAAATCCTAATCTCTGCCTGTGGTTAATGAGACAAGATTAGAATATGTTAAAGAGGATTAGGGTGAGATGTAACATGCTTGCTCAGGTCACATCCCTGTTCCAATGGAAAGGAAGTTTCCCTGGGGTGTGGCCTGCATCACCTTTTATCCTACAAGAGATAAAAGGAAAGGGAAGTGAGCAGAGAGTTGGAGACCTCATACCATCAAGAAAGCAACACTGGGAGCAGAGCACATCAGGACCCGAGGTTCCTGTGCGGAGAAGCTCCTAGACCAGGGGAAGACTGATGACAACAATTTTCCTCCAGAGTCAACAGAGAAAGCCTTCACCTGGAGCTGATGCCCTGAATTTGGACTTCTAGCCTACTAGACTGTGAGAGAATAAACTTCTGTTTGTTAAAGCTATCCAGATTACATAAAATATAATATTAATATAAAAACACGTAATATAAAATATAATATTATGTTATATAAAATATAATTGCAGATTATCCACAATGCAAATCACATTCTGGTTTAATACTTATTCAGCAATAAAACTGTTTTCTTTCTCCTCTACTTTTGTGGAGTTTTTTTCAGTTGTCAGGAGATCTTGTTTTTAACTATGCTTCCTCAATAAAGCACAGAGCGGCAAGAAAATGTGAGTCGCCCAATGCACATGTTCCGAGCTGGGGTCAGACAAGATGATGCTCTGTCTTCTTGTTTCATCTCTCATTTTGTGAACAAGTGTCCCATTCATGCCATATTTTTCATGTTTTTGTGCTTTTTGGGGGAGGTATTTTGATGTTTAAAATAACCCCGAGTGTAGGAATGAAGCATTATCTAGTGTTCCTAAGTGCAAGAAGACTGTGATGTGTCTCATAGATAAAATACATGTGTTAGATAAGCTTCATTCAGGAATGAGTTATAGAACTGTTGGCTGTGAGTTCAATGATGAATTAACAATGTATTAAATAAGGTGTCTTTAAATAGAAATACACATAAAACAAGTGTATGTATTGACCAGTTGATGAAAATGTTGTGACTAGAGGCTTGCAGAAACCTAACCTTGCATTTCCCCTGGAATAACAGTTCAGGATTCTCTAAATCAGTGTTCACAGTGAGTTTATAGAACATAGTTACTGCAAATAATGAGAATCAGCTATACACATAAATTGTGGTATAGTTGCATAATGAAATGCAAGTGAAATATGAGTGAAAAATCTACAACTACACACAACCATATGGATGAATCTCAAACCAAAGTTGACAAGAGAAGCCAGACACACTACCCATTGCTGGTGGGAATGCAAAATGGTACAGCCATTATGGAAAAGAGTGTGGCAGTTCGTCAAAAAACTAAAACTAGACCTACCATATGACCCAGCAATTCCATTCTCAGGTATATACCTAAAAGACTTGAAAGCAGAGACTCAGAGACTGTACACCAATGTTCATTGCAGCGCTATTCACAATAGCCAAGTGTTGGAAACAACCTAAATGTCCAGCAACAGATGAATGGATAAACAAAATGTGGTACATACTTACAATGGAATACTACTCAGCCAGTAAGATAAATGAAGTATTGATACATGCTACAATACGGATAGAGCTGGAAGACATCATGGTGAGTGAAATATGCCAATCACAAAAGGACAAATATTGTATGATCTCACTTTTATAAAAAGACAAGAAAAGACAAATATATAGAGAACAAAGTTTATTAGTGGTTACCAGAAGCGGGACAGAGAGTGAAGAGGGGGTGGTTAACAGTGATGGATATATCGCATTGATTAAGGGTAGGGTTGCACAGCTGATTATTGTAATTGCTGTCAATAAGTTGTACACCGCTAAAAAGTTGAATTGACAAAAGTTGTGTGATAGATATATTTACAACAAACATTAAATAAAAAGAAAGACAGAGTGGCTGCTGAGGCTGATTACGTACAACCAAAAACCTCATGAGATTTGATTTCTTGGTTTTGAGGTTTAGGGTCATGGCTTCATGGGGACATACTAGTTAAATGGCCTAACAACACGTTTAGTGCCTCTGTTCTGCCTCCTAGTTTGATGTGGAGTGCCTGGGGTCTTAAAAGCTTGCAAGTTGCCATCCAAGCCACAACTGGTCTCTATTCATCTGAAACAACAGAGGAAGAAGGAGAGTCAGGAATAGGAAGAGGATATGGGATGTGTGGCTAATTGCCTCCACAAATGAGTAACTGCCTCCTTTGCCATGAGACCAGAAGAACTGGGATGGTGCCCAGCTACCATTACTGATCATGTTGATCAAAGATTGCATAGAAGAATCCTGATCAAAAGGAGGGACAAGCAGAACAGAATTTCAAATTCTCATGGACTCCAGACTTTATGGAGCTATGAAGATTGGATGAACCCCTGAAATGATTGTCCTGAGATAATCTTTAAACCTTAAACCAAAAATATCCCCTGAAGTATTCTTAAAACCAAACAATAGTTCAGCTTAACTAGTAAAAAAAGTCTGCCTTGCGCATTATGCTCTTTTAAGAACTATATATATAGGATCAAAGTGACAACAGCAACTTGAAAGATTAGATAGGAACCTTAGGGGGCAGTAAATTTATGTTAATGGGGAGGGACAACTCAGAAAAGGAAAGTGAGAATGGCTGCATAACTCGAAGAATGTAATCAACATCACTAAATGGTACATGCAGAAACTGCTGAATTGATATATGTTTTGCTGTGTATATTCTCAACAGCAACAACAAAATAAATAAAATTAAATAAAAAGAAGAAGCCAGACACAAAAATGTATGATTCCATTTATGTACAGGCAGAATGAATCTATGCTCTTGATGTCAAGGTAATTGTTATCCTTGGGGGCAAATACTGGAAGGCGACACAGTGAGGAGTGCTTCGATGGTGCTGCTGATGTCATGATTCTTAAGTAACCTGGGTGCTGGTTGCATTATGTATTCAAGTCATCAAAATTTATCAAGGTGAACACTGATAATTTGTTCACTCTTCTGTATGTATGTTATGCCTTGATAGATTTGTTTTAAATGAACCACTGTTCCCCTGCTTAAAACTAATAAGCCATCTTCATTTTCATAAAGTTTACCCAATCATCTGTTTTCATTATTTAGAGTTACAATTATGATGCTTAATTTGAGCATAAACTGAAATACAATGTAGGAATTATGTGGTTTGGGCCTGTACACATGCAGCATGTTCTGTAAGAAGCAATAAACAATAGACTCCAAGTGAGAGACAGAAACACGACTCAGCGGACTTTCTGGCCCTTTCCCATATGCACGCTTGCTGACTCAGGGCTCATTTTACAGGCTTGCTGTTCTTCACTGTAGTCAACCTTTCTGTGCTCAACCTGTACCTGCTGGCCCTTGAGACTAGCACTTTATTCTCTTTTTCTGTAGACAGGGCTAGTCCTGCTTTCTCCATATTCAGCCCACCACAATTTGGAGTCAGCTACGTCTAGTTTATGTCTGATTTCTGTTAGTGGAGGATGTAAAGGACCCCAGGGCTGGCTGTTCCACCTGATTGGCGGAGAGAAGCATGAGTACAGACCAGGGTCCACATGGTGTCTCCAAAGTGACCCCCCCTTTTCAACTCTTCTGTTTGTCTGGTCTGTGATGCAGGTTTTATTTTTTAATCGCTTCCTTGCCTGTTTAAGCTACATTCTCTCTCTCATATGTATGTATGTATATCGTCTTATATACATATATGTATATATGTATATATGTTTATATATGGATGTATATGTATGTGAGTATATATGTGTATTTGTGTGCATATATCTGTATGTATTTATATATACATTCATATATATGTTTTATCTAGAAAATATACGTATATAATATATAGGAGTATACCTCCAGAATATAGTATATACAATATTTGCATTGATATATCAAACCATGACTTAAATTATAATGTTGCCTATAGATTTAGTTACCTTAATTTTTAAACTTTAGGTCTTATTTTCTCTTTCTGACTATCAACCTAATCTTTGTGGGTTTGGTTTCTGAATACAAAGTTCAGATGCTCCTCTGCCTGAGCATAGGACAAGAAAGCTGAGAAGAAAAGGAAAGCATCTTTCCCCCAGGAAATGCATCCTTCTGCCAGGAAATTGGGGACACAGGACGCTAACTGTCATAACTAGAGCTCTTTACTTATACAGGCAAATTCTGACATTCACTGCATTAAACAGGGAAATAGTTTTGGATTAATACATGCACATGGAAGTTTATTATATTAAAAATGATATATTTGGCCAGAACATGTACCTGGAAAATGTACATATCAGAATTTCAGTGTATGTTCATGCACATTTGAGACTATTTGGTATTATTTATTTTGCTGTTAGGAATAACCTCGTGGCACAATGGCTAAAAGCTAACCAAAAGGTCAACAGTTCGATTCTACCAGCTGCTCCTTGGAAACCCTATGGGGCAGCTCTGCTCTGTCCTATAGGGTCGCTAGGAGTTGGAATTGACTTGACCACAATGGGGTTAGGAACAAAATATTTTCAACCAGTAGAGTTAAACAAGACTCAGTTCAGCAAGCTACTTGGAGATGCAAGAATGACAAAACGTCAAAGCAAGTAGACTTTTGAGCCTCTTGAGGCTCAGGATTGAAAAGGCATTGGGAGGTGTTCGAGAGGAGTTACTGCAGAGGACAACCACTGGAGTCTTGTACAGACGGTTAAAGCTGTGAGTTAAAGGGAACATTTCCTGCCAAGGAAGTTCTTGGGTGTTTTTGTTTGTTTTGTTCTGGGGGCCTGGGCTGTGGGCTCCTTCTTGGGGCCATTCTTAAATTAGCTAGGGTTTCTAGACAGTGTGGCAAGTGGACAGCTGTTGAAATCCCTCTCCCTCTCACTTGCCAGCACCACCAAATGTTAGGTCTTCCTGGAAGAAGGGATAGGTGGGTGAAGAGTTGTCACCATAATGCTTCAACAATAAAATAAAACCAAGAAGGAAAAGTCTTTTCTTCCTATATTTTTTACAGCAAGCTATGCTTTGAGGTGTTGGGATTCATTTTTTCTTCACATTCTGCTGCTGAATTTAACCAAAATGAAAATTTTAATACATAAACTGTAAAGGTGTTAGAGAACAGATGATCCAAGATGATCCTTTTGAGCAGTAAGATAAAGCACTGCTCAATCAGGGCATAACAAGCCCTGCTCTGGCTACTCCACTGGAAACTAAACTGAGCTTGTCTAAATCCAGGGCCAACCCTGCTTGCCAGCTTGAAAGCCCTTCCTGGGATGCTCCTGGGACAGGATTATCTGCTTAGAGATTTTCTTACTCCAGCCAGTTGGTACCTACCACAAATAGATGCGGAAGTGCCCCAGAATCCCTGCCTGCAAAACACGATTGACCTGCAGATATCAGTACACTCTGTCTTCAAGAGCCCTTTACCCAAGAGCTGCTCAAAGTAAGGTCATTTTTATTTGTATAGGGCTATCCCATCTCTACCGCAAATTTTCACGTGTTTACTTAAAATTCAGTCAAGAAACTCAACTGGAAAATGGCAGTTTAATGGAGCTGGTCACCTTGTCACCTCCTCACTTTCTCATTGAGTAAAGGGTGTTACTTCTACTGACACCGGGGTTTAATTATTCCACTGACACATCAAAATGACTTGTTCTTAGGCAACACTGGAGAAAATCGCTTCTCAAACCCGCCCACCTTGGAAGTGAAACGCATGATTTTACAATAGATACACGTCACAACTAAAGACACCTGTAGGTGATACGTGTTGGCTTTATTGTAGTTGTTGTTGCAATTAGAAAAAGGAAGAAAAAGTGCTGGGAAAAATAAAAGGTGGTGAAGCAGGTGGCAACTGTAAGTAGGCACCCTTCTCCTCAATCGTGTGGAGGAGGCAGAGGCAGCTGGGCCAAGCCCGGGGCCTGCAGAGAGGGGCCAGATGGGTCCTGCTGGCCACTGGAACCCTGAGGAGGGGATCTGGGCAGGGCCAAATGACACCTCACACACTTCCTTCGAGCCACTCCGAGGGCCAGTGCTCTGGTATCTAACGGGAAAGCCACCTTCATCCATAGTTGCCCTGTAGTCTGTGGTCGTGCACACCTTTGATATGAAAGTGGGGTGGGTTCCCAGTTTTAGCTGCTGTTGCATGAATTATTTGGAATGTTATTTTAAAGGAAAGCTGAAGAGAGGGTATTTAGGTGTAAATTTAATACAGGAAATGCAGCTGCCTGGTCAGCAGGTTGAAATGGTCAGTGCCATGTTTCCATGACTAAGGAATGTTTTCAGTGAGTACATGGGACTCCATAGTAAGTATTTCACATCTGTAGTCCTAGGAGCCTGGAAGATGATCATCTGGTCAACTGCCCAGACTGAACCGATGGAGCAGGACAGGAGCGTCAAGCGACCCAGAGGCACCCAAACACAAGGCACCTTCACGTTGTACTTTCCCTACAAGGTGCGAGGACCTGTTCGTAATGTTCGTGTGTTCTGAGTTGTTATGGATTGAATTACATCCCCCAAAAATTTGTATTGTAAATCCTAACCCCCATACTTGCTGATGTATCCCATTTGGAAATCGAGTTTTCTTTGTTAAGTTCATGTGTAATGTTCCGTGTTGGGTGTGTTTTAAGTCAACCACTTCTGCGATGTAAAAAGAGCAGAGTAGGCACAGAAGTAAGCAAGCACAGATGAAGGAGAACACGTCACATGGAGACCTCCAAGGAACCTAGGGACAGAAGCCCAAAAGAGACAAGGACCTTCCCCTAGAGCCAACAGAGACAGAAAGCCTTCCCCTAGAGGTGGCACCCTGAATTCAGACTTCTAGCTTCTTGAGCTATGAGAGAATAAATTTCTGTTCACTAAAGCCACCCACTTGTGGTATTTCTGTTATAGCAGTGCTAAGAAACTAAGACATGCATGAACGTCAGGGTCCTTGTCCTGAGTCAGAGCAGCTGTCAGCTCTGTGAAACAAGTGGAAAGTAAAGGTGGGCCCTGTTCACATCCACCAAGTCGAATGCAAAGTCAGGTGAGCAGGCTGGGCAGGAGGGCATGCCCACAGCATCATCAAGATGGGGAGGGTCAGTGTATCCCTGGGCTTAGCTGAGGGTACCTTGGCAGTCTTTTACCTCTCTGTTGTTTCACTGGAAATCAACTGAGCCACCAGACCCTCAGTCTCCGTTCCTGAATCTCACTTCTAAGGTGTGAGGTAGAGTGTCCCACTTCTTTCAGGGTCACATCTTCAACAAGGATGTGTCTTCCTCCCTGCGGCTACCAGAATTATGTCAAATGCCTCAAATGCTGGGAAGATGAGTCTGTTTCTGAAACTAGATTGGATGGCGGCAGTAGTTTCCTGGGGCTGCTGTAACAAAATACTACAAAACAGGTGGCTTAAAATGACAGAAATTTATTTTCTCACACCTCTGGAGACTAGAAGTCTGGAATCAGGGTATGGGAAGAGTTGTGCTCTCTCTGAAGGGTCTAGGGGACAGTGTTCCATGCCCCTCTCCCAGCTTCTGGTGGTTGCTAGCAATCCCAGCAATCTTTGGCATTCCTTGGCTTGTGGCAGCAATCACTCCAATCTCTGCCTTTGTTGTCACATGGCCTTCTCGTGAGTCTATCTCTATGCCTCTCTTCTTCTTTTAAGGGCACCAGTCATATTGGATTAGGGTTCAAACTAATGAACTCATCTTAACTTGATGACATCTGCAAAGACTGTATTTCCAAACAAGGTCATTTTCAGAAGTACTAAGGATTAGGACTTCCACATATCTTTTGGGGGATGCAATTCAACCCACAACAACCACCTGTGTGCATATTTGGAAATATCAAAAAATAAGCTATAGGAACAGATGTGGATTTCATTATTTCAGCAGGAAATTTTCCAGGTATAAAGGAAGGATAAATGGGTTTCAGGTAATTGTATGACCTTTAGGTTCTGAATGACCTTTAGAACCCTCCAGTCTAAGAGTAACCAACAAAACCAAACCCATTGCCATCAAGTCGATTCCTACTCATAGTGACCCCATAGGGCAGAGTAGAACTGCTCCACAGGGTTTTCAAGGCGCAGCTGGTGGACTCAAACTGCAGCCGTAGTTCTTAACCTCTGCACCACCAGGGCTCCAGTCTAAGAGTGGCAGCCCAAAAATGAGTTGTGTGGAACAATAGATTGAGACACAACAGAGAGGTTGAAACGAAACTGAATCTGTTTTGTTTCTCCTGAGGCTGCCCTTTCAACAAGCCTGATGGAAGGCTTAGTACTTGGGAGGTATCATGGTTTGAATTATTTCCCCCCAAAAATGTGTGTATCAATTTGGCTGGGCCATGAGTCCCAGAATTGTGTGGTTGGCCTCCATTTTGTGATTGTAATTTTATATTAAAGAGGATTAGGGTGGGATTGTAACACCACCTTTACCCAGGTCACTTCCAGTGTAAAGGGAGTTTCCCTGGGATGTGGCCTGCACCACCTTTCCTCTCTCAAGAGATAAAAGGAAAGGGAAGCAAACAGAGAGTTGGGGACCTTTAATGATCAAGAAAGCAGTGCTGGGAGCAGACCGCATCCTTTGGACTGGGGTCCCTGCACAGAGAAGCTCCTAGTGTGGGGGAATACCCAAGAGAAGAAGGCCGACAGAGAGAAAAAGCCTTCCCTTGGAGCTGATGCCCTGAGTTTGGAATTTCAGCCTACCTTACTGTGAAGAAATAAATTTCTCTTTGTTAAAGCCATCCACCTGTGGTCTTTCTGTTGTAGCAGCACTAGATGACTAAGACAGGAGGCAACCCCAGAACACGCCAGTGGAGGTGGGGAATGAGACTGGGAGAGAGGGTAGGGGACCAACGCAGGAAGTTGTGAGGAGCAGGTTATCCTTGTGGGTGATTAGGGATTTTTCACAGCCATTTGCCCACAAACTCCCTCAATAGGGAAATGGAAGCTATTGGCTCCCTGAGACTAGCCCCAGGTGATTTTCAGGTGGGTTGATGGCACCAAGAGTGAAACTGTGGCCTCTAATTGTGGGTTGGGGGCGGGGGACGGTAAGCAAAGGAGGCTTCATGTGAGAGCAAGTAAAGGAGTATGTTGCTGTAGTCTAGATCAGAATAAATTGTTCTCAAATTCTAGCAGAAAGAATTTGAGTTCTCATTAAACAAAATCATTGAGAATATTTTGTGTAGTAAGATATGTAATGGAAGTGAAAGACTGCCTTTGATTTATTAAAAAATAACTTGCTATACTTCTGGAACACCCCCTCCTTGCTCACCCCCTCTGTGCCCCCCCGCCCCGTGCCACAGCAGCTCCCCCCAAGTATCCAAGGATGGATGTCCTCCAAAAGGAAGTTACATTTTTCTTCCTTGTGTTCTCCCTTTACTCAGTTTCCAGGAATTAGAACTAAACTCTTTGCCTCATTCTTTTATGAAAAGGGTCAAGGAGCCTGTATAGCACAGATGTTTTCCAGTGTGGGATTGGGAGGCGGCTTTTCCAGCATCTCTAGCTTTGGCTCTAGAAAACTATCTGTTGAATTCCACCCCTCCCTGAATATTGTCTCTTGTGGTCTATAGAATAAAGCAGCTTTTTGAAGCTTATCATGAGAAGCTACTTCATCAATACCCAAGCCATTAGGCCCCTGATGCCTACTTTTCATCCTTCTTTGCAGAGAACATTTATTTATTCTTTCAAAACTCTGTGTCTCCACCACATCAACACTGTTTTTTAGCTTTGGGAAAATGTGGAAAATGACTTGTAACAAGTACAGTGCCCATAGAACAATGGAACTTTGCAGGTTTGCTAATGAGAGAAGACAGCCTCAGGCTGAATAGGCTACAGCTGGACTCCATAGGAGGCGGTGCCCTGGATCCAACCTTCCTTCAGCCCCAGCTTCCTTCATTACTGAGCTGCAGTAGCATAAAGTCTCACCAGGCCTTAGCACAGGGCCAGCCACCAGTCTCCAAGGCCCAAGATGAGGAGGAAGGGGAGAGGGAAAGGAGCTCGTGGCCCTGGCCTCAAAGAATCTTCAGGTACCCAAAGATGCTGGGGTATGGTAAGGGAAAGGAAGGTCACAAGGCAGACAATCAGAGGGGACAATCAGAGGGAAGAGTGTGGAGGACGAGGGCTGGAGAATGGAGTGTCATGGAGAATGGAGGTTGACTGCAGAGTTCGGTTAGGGGAGTTCAGGACCCAGGATGGTGCCTGGTTTTGAGCAGAGGCCATGTGATGCCCTGTCAACTGGACAGACTGCCTGCTGCAGCACCAGGTGCTGATCACAGCCTGGTCAAGGGGCCTACCTAGGAATATGGTCACCTCCAGGGTCAGCCACCCTGTGTAATGGGAGAGCAGCAATCAGAATCCCAGGCCCTGAGCGTTCTACAGCCTCTGTCAGAGTCTGGCAGGGTGCGAATAATACTCATGACCACTCCGCATACAACTGTTTCCAAATAGAACATGACCTCAAGATGGCAAAGGAAAGGCCTCCTGGTTTGGACTTCCTGATTTATTCTCCCCAGACACATTCCATCTTCCAAGACACACATTCTCTGCTAATGGGTGGATTGCTGTGGGGTCTAGAAATCTATGAAATTGTGTACAAAATTGTGTGTTGGGGATCAAGGTTCATTTTTTCCTTAGGATAAGAAAGGTCATTTTAATCTGATTTTTACAAAGGCCATTTACTTTAAAAAGATTAAGGACAACTCCCCTAAGATGGCCTGACTGTCAGTCCTTTGTTTCCTTAGGCTACTGTCAAACCCTTTTAGTAGTTCCCAAATGTCCAACAACAGCAAAAGAAGAAGCCAGGCGCTGTCAGAAATGAGAGATCAACCCAAACAAAATTATCCTCGGAACATTTGTTACTCTAAATCTAGACAAACAGGAACCCAGGACATTGATTTCAAGGAGAAAACTTAGGGATTTATCCAGCTTCTGTTTCTTACTCAAAGGGTCATGTCTGGCAGTGTCCTTGCGGATGGAGAGAGGTGCTCATTTCATGGGACGTGGGTTGGCCCCAGGGAGCCTTGTGTGTGATGAAGATCCACTGGCAGCTGGGGTGGAGGGTGAAGGTGGGGGCTACAACAATCCTGGGGCAAGTAAGAGACCAAGGAGTCTCCTCTCTGGGAAAGAGACAATGGGTGTTCCCACTCTCCCAACCTGCCCAGGCCCCCTGTTCTGATTAATGCCAGCCAACAGGAACTGTTACCTCTTCTTGGTTACTTGCTTCACAAAGACATTACATCACTTTGGAGAACACTGATGTCTTAGTTATCTAGTGATACTATAATAGAAATACCATAAATGGGTAGTTTTAACCAACAGAAATTTATTCTCTCACAATCTAGGAGGCTAGAAGTCTGAATTCAGGGTGCCAGTTCAAGGGGAAGGCTTTCTCTCTCTGTCGACTCTGGGGGAAGGTCGTTGTCTGCAGTCTTCCCGTGGGTCTAGGAGTTTCTCAGCAAAGGGACCCTGGGTCCAAAGGACACACTCTACTGCCAGCTCTTCTTGCTTGGTGGTAATGAGGTCCCTGTCATCTTGTTCACTTCTGTCTTATATCTTAAAAGAGGTTGACTCAAGATACAACCTAATCCTATAGATTGTGTCCTGCCTCATTAACATAATAAAGGTTAGGATTTACAACACATAGGATTGTTACATCATATCACAAAATGGAAGACAACCACACAATACTGGGAATTATAGTCTAGCCAAGTTGATACACATCTGTGGGGGGCAAAATCCAATCCATTACAGTGGAGGAAGCATTTCCTGTTGAGAATAGTAATGGAAAGTAGCTAACTCCCTTATTTTCATTGACTCTTGAGGGAGCTCAGTCTACTTGGAGTTTTCTTTGTAGCCATGCTCAATTAGTAAAGTGTCTTCCCTGTTTTGCAAAGGACTGACAGCATGCAAGTAGCAGGTCCCACCTTGAGAACAAGTGGGAACATGGTGGGGAGTTGGTCTTCAGGCCCCACTAACACCACATCTCCAGAACCACTGCCACACACAGACACACAGATGAACTTAAATTTTTATAGAATATTTCAGAAATAGTGCTTTCAGGACAATGAGCAATTATCTTTGCATATTATGAAATTTATTTCCTTGATTTGACCATTATGAATTTGCTTCTGTTTTCAGGCTTTGCAGCTGTCTAACCTCTCTCTCTTTTCCCCCATTTTTTGCTCTCAATTCAGTTTTAGACCATTATTCTCCTGTGTCAATGTCATCTGTGCTTCCTCTTTTTCCTATTTTCAAGCCCCATTTGCCTAATCAGCTTTGTTTTGCCTTGGCTGTGAGACTCAGGGGCTCTTGTTTTGTCAGAAGTCCCAGAAGGAGAGAAATTAGTGGATACAGAAGAGCTACTAAAACCTTAGATATTTCCTGAACTTTAAGGCTTATCATCTCCAGTGTTTTTGTTAGTTTTTCTTCTGTTTTGAAAGCATCCCAAGAAGTGACATGTTGGGAAGCAGTGTATATCTTTATTGTCTAACACACTTCCCAAGCCTTCGAGAATTCATTAAATGCTTATTAATGGACTCATTGGTTTCCTCAAAGAATATATCACTCCTTTACATGAAAACTGATCTTGACACCCAAACTAAAACTTTGACATCGTCACTCTGTCATTTCTCTTTGAGTGCCTTAGTAAATGCCTTCACAGCCACCTCATCCTGGGAGGTATGTCCCCATTCTTCTCATCTTTTGCTTTGGTCCATTTAACTATCTAAATACCTCATACTATCTTTGTATAGTCCCACCCATGTTATTTAAGCTTTTTTTTTTTTTGATTCTATGTACAAAAAAGAAAAAAAAAAAAGAAAAAAGTAAAACAACAACATCTACATGATTGCTTTTGTAAGCTGTCATAGTTAGCGTTCCCTAGAAAACACAACCATAGGGAAAGCTTATGGGATAACATTTTATCAGTTCTGCACTCCCAGAGAATCAGGAATGAGGGGAGGGTGAAGTCAGACATAGAAGGAGAGCAAGCAAGAGGGAAATCAGCACCCTACTAACTGCAAGTGCAGCTGACTGCTCTGGTATCAGAAAGACCATGTAGACTACTACAAATCAGAACAGGCTGTCCCGCCGAAGAAATCTGTCCCTGCCTGAGTCTCATCTCCCATTTTCCACTGTTCAGATTTACTGCACAGGGAGCATTGCCCAGCCTCTCCAGGTTGGACCTGGGGAAACCAGAAAGCCCTTCCCATCCCTCCACACAGGAGTCTCAGGCTGGACCTGGTGATGATCCCTTTAGCCAGTGATGCCATGTGCAGCTTCTAGGTCCATAGTAATGACAATGGAGCACAAGGGACACACCAAGGGACAGTGTGTGCCTACTTGTGGTGCACATGTGACAAAGGTGCAAATCTCAAGAGCTGGGGTGAAGGGGGTGGTGGGGGTAGTGGGTACACCAAGTCTAGCACCCAGCCCAACAGAGAGGAAGTACCTGCCCTTCCTAGGCCCCATGATACTACTGATATCATCTGACGTGTGAACCATTTAAATGTTTGTGCTGGACTATTACCTGTGGCCCTGATGAAACTCCTCTTCTGTGACCTCCTCCTACTTTGAGTCTGGCCTTGGTCATGTGGCTTTCTTTGGCCAATGGGGCATGACAGTAGTGACTACCAGAAGTTTAACACTCTCCTGCACTCTCCTAGGTCTGAGTCACCATATAATGAGTCCATGGCTCTCCCAACCATGACCACTGGAGAGAGAGGCCTGTCCAGGTCCTGGATGATCCTGCCATCCTAGTGGAAACAAAAATGTGAGAGAAGAAACCACCTCAGTCCTCCAGATGCAGCAGATACCACATAAATCAGAAGAGCCAGGTCAGATTGCAGAATTATGAGAAACAAGTCATTATTGTTTTAAGGCACTATGCTTTGGAAGTCATTTGTAATGCAGCAAAATACAGCTGAAAATATTGTTGTATCAACTTTTCATATTTCTGGTGTCCCACCACTCCTGACACCTCTGTCTGCCACTAGTTCCTAACTCTGGCACCATCATTCAAAACCCTCCCTTGGTAAATCCATAATGGTCAATGTTACTCTCCTTTCTCTATGCAAGCTGCCTTTGAACAGACTGAAGAATTACACACATTTCTCTCTTTTATCAACTGACCCCACTGTCTTCTGACTGTCGACACAGGAAAATGAACATCCACACTGCTGACTCTTCCAACACTTTGCAAAATTTTTCCTAAGAACATGAAGTTAGCTTAACATTTGAGTATCAGTGTGTCTTACCAACTTATAAGGAAAAAGACAAAAATCTTATGATCTCAATAGAAGCAGAAAAAGCATTAGACATTTATCACTCATTCATGATCAAAACATCCAGCAAAAAATAAATAAATTCGACATAATTAATCTGATAAAGTGAAGCTTAAGGAAAAAAAAAAAAAAAAAACCTACGGCCGGCAACATACTAATGATGAAACACTACCCATATTCCTTCTGAGGAAAAGATAAAAGAAAGAATATCCAACACCCCCGATTCTAATAAAAATTTTTTTAGAAAGCCCTGTCAGTGCAATAAGGAAAAAAAAAAAATTAAAGTTATAAAGGTGCTAAGAAGTATAGCCTTTATCATTTTCTGATAATATGATTATACATAGAAAATCTAAAAGACTCTTCAATGTTCACTATTAAACGTAAAAAATGAATTTAGAAATTTTGCTGGATTCAAGGTCAATATACAAAGAAATCGCTGTGTTTTGTTATACTAGCCACAAATAGGTAGAAAATGAGATTAAGTAGAAAAAAATAGCAGGTTGTGATGCTAATAATGGAGCCATAGCTTATAACCAGCTAACTTTATTGCTAATAACAAATATAAAGTCATGATAAAATAGCTATACATTTTTTTAAAAAAACTATTTGATGGCAAAAAAAAAAAAAAAAAGTGAAATTTCAACAGCTGTTGGATCTAGAAGTCAGAGTTTGGCATTGCAGACCCAGCAAGGCCATGGGTTTCAGTAAGCACCTCAGGCTATACACTGAATCCCCAGCAGGGTCATGTCTCAGGAGTTAGGATCACATCCCAGGACTAAGAGATTCACCCTAGAACTAAGGGTAAATCCCAAATAGACCCATTCTAGCAAAGCATAAAATTAAGTTTCCACATGACTTTAACTGCTTGGTAGAATATAATGGAACACTCTTACAGAAAAACAATAAAATCAAGAATATCTTCAATGTATCATCCACACACAGTATATAATTTAAAACATTCTTTAGACATATAAAGAAGCAGGAAAATGTGAGCTATTGTCAAGAGAAAGAAAACAGTCAATAGAAACAGATCTTAAGATTAAACAGCTATTAAAAATAGCAAACAAGGACTTTAAAATAGCTATGATTAATATGTTAAAGACCTTATAGTAAAGGTGATCAAAATTTGTGAAGAGATGGGAAATATGGAATATCCAAATAAAGAGAAACACTGAGAAACAAAAGAAGCAAACAATTTGTAAAGTGAAAAAACTACTATGAATTTAAAATTCTACATTACATAGAAATACACACACACACACAAATGAGGTAAAATAAAGATATTTTCCAGTAAATGACAGCAGAAATAATTCATCACCAGCACACTTGCATTACAAAAAATACTAAATGAGTTCTGCAGACTGAAGGAAAACGAGACCACATAGAAATTTGAATGTACACGTTGTAAAGAGCACTGAACATGTAACATGTAAGTAAATATAATGTGTTTTTTTTAGCTCTATTTTTGTTTTTGTTTCCCTGTACAAATTATGTCTGATGTAATTATGTGTCGTAACTCCTAGCCTCTTTGCCTGTGATTATGGTCCCATTTGGCAGTGAGTTGTCTGTTATGTTAATAAGACATGATTACTTCACATTAATGAGGATTAGAGTGGGATGCACCAACCTTGCTTCAGTCACACCTTTTATCTGACAAGAGATGAAAGGATAGAGAAGTGAACAGAGAAGAGGGACCTCCTACAACCAAGAATGAAGAGCTGGAAGAGGAGCATGTCCTTTGGACCCAGAGACCCTGCACTGAGGACCCCCTAGACCCAGGGGAAGATTGATGACAAGACACATGGAGATCTTCAAGGAACACTGGGCCCATAGATGTTGAAAGGCTGACAGAGAGAGAAAGCCTTCCACTAGAGCTGGTGCCCTGAATTTGGATTTCTTGTCTCCTAAACTGTGAGAGAATAAATTTCTGGTTGTTAAGCCCATCCACTTGTGGTATTTCTGTTATAGCAGCACTAGATAACTAAGCTCTGCTGCTGCTGCCAGCTGTGGCCTGCATTTTGACTTGGTGCCTGGGGAGCCATTACAATGGGAAAGAATGAATAAATGAATAAGCTGCAGCCAGGAGATGAGGACGGGAAGATTGCCGCTGAGGTCATAGTGCATGTGAAGATGCCAGAGTAAGTGAGGCAGAGACATGGTAATGAAAGTTATAGAAATCTGCATGTTCTTAGGACTACTGGCTCTCAGCTCTAAGTCCAATACCAGACAGTCCTTCAAACAGATATTCTTAGAAGAAAGAAAGAAACAAGCAAGAAGAATTTTTCTTGAACAGAAAAAGGTGTTAGGATTCCAAGAAGAACTAAGTGATATCTCAATTTGCAGGATCCTGAGTCAACTTCGGGGCCCTGGTGGCACGGTCGGTAAGAGTTTGGCTGTTAACAAAAACGTCAGCAGTTCAAATTCACCAGCTGTTCCTTGGAAACACTATGGGGCAGTTCTACTCTGTCCTAAAAGGTTGCTATGAGTCAGAATCGGCTAGAAGGCGAAGAGTTTGACTTTTTTTTTTTTTTTTTTGAGTCAACTTCTGGGAATTCCTGGGTCTCAAATTCAGTCAACAGTCATGTTAATAAAATTGTGGAATGTGCTAGCTGTGGCCTTCAGGTTGGCAACCTGTTTATTGCTTAGGTAATATATTGAAAGGTTGAAAGAAAAAAAGGGTTTTTGACTTCATTGGATTATCATCAGACATTTTAAAAAGTCTAGTGAAAACATATATAATAATTTACCTAGAAGCTCAAAATTCAAACTATTTGAAAATGCTTTATGAGACAGGTGAAGCCAAAGTATAAAAAATTAAGAAGTCTTATAGAAAACTGCCACGGTTCCAAGTTGAGCTCAACTTAGCGGACAGAATAAATAATATTTGTGGATATGCTTATGAACTCTGTGGTGGGTTTTCTAACATAAATGAAGGAGTTACATCCATGCATGTATGACCATTGCTCTTCACAGCTGCTCAGAGGCAGGACAGAGGCACTGTCCCCAGGAAGAATGCTGAAAATCTGTACAGTTCTTATAGCTGGACAACTTGATACAGACTTTCACTCATATACCCTATTTTTAAAGTAAAGTATCCAATAGCCCCCAAATAAAAAGTGATTACCTCAGGGTCACCCAACTACTGAGTGAGGGAACATATCTCAAACCTAGGGACTCTAACTCTAGGATGAGTTCAACTACTTCCAAGTGGAAACATAACATTATTGAAGGAGGTTTTTTTTTACTTTTTTTTTTTTTAATTGTACTTCAGGTGAATGCTTACAGAACAAATAGCTTCTCGTGAAACAGTAGTACACATATTGTTTTATGACATTGGTTAACAACCCCACAACATGTCAACCCTCTGACTTCTCAACTTTTTTTTTTTGTGAAAATATACATAGCCAAAGACACACCATTTCAAAAATTTCTACATGCACAGTTCAGTGACATCGACTATGCTCTTCCAATTGTGCTGCTATTCTCACTTTAGATGAAGGCTTACAGAACAAAATAGTTTCTCATGTAACAGTTAGTATACATGCTGCCCTATGACAATGGTTAACAAACTCACAATACATCAACACTAACCTTACTCAACCTAGGGTTCCCTATCACCAGCTTTCCTGTCCCCTTCTGCCTTCTGGCCCTTCTCCCTGGACTACTGTACCTCATTAGTCCCATTTGGTTTTATGCGGCTGTCTGCTCCCCGGCTGAACGGTGAACCTCGGAAATGACTTCCCCACTGAGCTAAAAGGGTGTCTGGGGGCCGTACTCTTGGGGTTTTTCCAGTCTCCTTTAGGCCAGTAAATCTGGTCTTTTTTTTTGTGAGTTAGAATTTTGTTCTACATCCTTCTGCAGCTCTGTCCAGAACCCTCTGTTGTGATCCTGGTCAGAGCAGTCAGTGGTGGTAGCCGGGCACCATCTAGCTGTACTGGACTCAGTCTGGTGGAGTCTTGGTAGCTGTGGTCCATTAGTCCTTCTGACTAATCTTTTCCTTGTATCCTGTTCTCTTCATTCTCCCTTGCTCTTGAAGGGATGAGACCAGTGGAGTATCTCAGGTGGCTGCTCACAGGCTTTTAGGACCCCAGATGCTACTCACCAAGGTAGAATGTAGGACACTGACTTTATAAACTGTGTTATGCCAGTTGAGCTAGATGTTCCCCAAGACCATGGTCCCCACAGCCCTCCACCCAGCAATTCAGTCCCTCAGGGAGTTTGGATGTGTCTATGGAGCTTCCATGACCTTTCCTTGTACAAGTTGTGCTAGTTTCCCCTGTATTGTGTACTGTCTCACCCTTCACCCAAGATACCACTTATCTATTGCCTATTTAGTATTTCCCCCGTACCCCTCCCATCCCTGGTAACCAACAAAGACTGTTACTTTTTGTATGTGAACTTTTTCATGGGTTTTTACAATAGAGGTCTCATACGATATTTTTCCTTTTGTGATTGACTTATTTCACTCAGCATAATGTCCTCCAGTTTCATCCATGTTATGAGATGGTTCACAGATTCATGGTTGTTCTTTCTCGTTGCATAGTACTCCATTGTGTGTATGTACCATAGTTTGTTTATCCATTCACGTGTTGATGGGCATCTAGGTTGTTTCCATCGTTTTGCTATTGTGAACAATGCTGCCATGAACATAGGTGTGCATATGGCTATTCGAGTGACGACTCTTATTTCTCTAGGATATATTCCTAGGAGTGGAATTGCTGGATCGAATGGTATGTCTATTTCCAGCTTTCTGAGGAAGCGCCATATCATTTTCCAAAATGGTTGTATCATTTTGCATTCCCACCAGCAGTGCATAAGATTTCCAATCTCCCCACAGCCCCTCCAACATTTGTTATTTCCAGTGTTTTTGATTCATGCCAGTAATGCCGGGGTGAGATGGTATCTCATTGTGGTTTTAATTTGCAATTCTCTGATGGCTAGTGATCGCGAGCATTTCCTCATGTGTCTGTTGGCCATTTGAATGTCTTCTTTGGTGAAGTGTCTGTTCATTTCCTTTGCTCATTTTTTAATAGAATTATTTGTCTTTTTGTTGTAGAGGTGTTGGATTTTCCT